>OZ005740.1:288187195-288552949 GCA_963930735.1 Dioctria linearis | reverse complement strand
AAACTAGGGAAATCCTGTTTGAGGCAACTGCACTATCTAAATTATTTTTTTTGTTAATATAAGCAGGTATTTATATAAATTAATTATGTGAATTATTTCAAAATAAAGTAGAAAAAGAACATTTTTTTCCACAGATGCTCCGCACAAAACCTTTGTTTACTTTTTGCAAATTGATAATTTGCTTAGAATAGGGATGGCGGTTAAAAATGTAAAAGCGGACTACCAACACAACCAGAAATTCATTACGCAAAATCTGGCTTATCACCATTCCTGCTTGCTATATATTCAAAGGAGTGAGCTATTACTGCACGGCTGTTAAGGCTTTGTAATTTCCAGTTTTCATGATGTCGCATTCTGGTTTGACGAATAAAGACAAAAAATGTGATATCGCAGATTTACATGCAAAGAAACAGAGCGGCAAAATGATTAAATTTCATAAATAAATGATAATGAGAAGTGGTAGAATTTTCAGATTTACTCTCATATAATAACGCGCTTTTGTGAAAGCACTTTTTTCTGAGATATTGAAAGTAGTCACCAAAGTTTTTCCAAAGTTGTTGCTGTATAATCTTATGTTATTTGAACAGAACGTGCTTCTGTTTACACGGTTTGCTCTAAAGTGGGTGGGTGTTATCAGTATTGGGAGACCGTGGGTATTCCATATTCTGGCAATTTCTGCCATTAAGATATTGAAAAGTAGTAAATTAATGCTAATGTACTTTTATAGAAATATCCCCTATATCAATATGCTGTATGGTGGTATGATGTATGGTGTATGGTGTATTTCTTATGCTTTTGGTACCTAGGCTAAAAGTGGTCGGAATGCGCATAATATAATAATTTGTGGGAAAAGTCGCCATTCATTCCCATTTTCGAGAGAATTTTACCCGCAACAATCTCCCACGCTACTGTAACTCATTCTCTGATGGGAAAAATGAGAATTTTATTTGACTGATAGACATTTAACATCTCCTTTCAGCACATTGGCCAAAACGGCAACGTCTTTTTCTTAAAAAATTGAGGTAGAGTAGATATACGAAAAGTTCATTATTATGAATAATTTGAAAGGATTTTGAAGTTATTCAAAATTTTGCAAATAATTGAATAAAATCAATTATGCTTGTATGTGTATCTTACTACATGGAAGAAGAATGAATGAAAGAAAAAATTGCAAATTATTAGTAATAATTGCTTCGTATTTCTGTGGGGGGGGCACCGAGCCTAAACGGGCTTCTCTGGGGGGGGGGGCATAGCCCACCCGTGCCCCTACCTCGCTACGCGCATGCATAGCATCTTCTTTGCTATAAAAAAATGCATTTGTATGCAAAATCTACGATCGGATACACTCTTTGACAAGAGCAATCCTACAATAATTCCAGACTATTCTAAATAAAGAACATCAACTAAATAATATCCTGAAACGAAATGTAAGATCTACTTCAGTCAAAAAAATACCTACAAATAATTATAACGACACTTTTTTCCCACTATACCACTTAAACAAGATTGTCATGGCTGAGACTTTATCCTGCCGTTTCCGCCAGATATGTATACAAGAAACATGAGAGCACTTGATCTGCAATTGTGTAGTTGTAGAAGTAATACTACTATTTGGTAATTACTACAGTTTATTGGAGGTAGAACTTACTAGCCCTAGATGATCTTGAAGTCCAGAATAGGAGCTGGTAGATAATGTTGCTAGTTGATGTGTAAGATCAATGTTTCTGTGCGGGACAGCACAGCAGCTTAGTTCGCTGATGAGGATAATGTGTTGACAAGTTCTGCGAGCATCAAAATACTACAGACAGCTGTCTGGTACGGAACTATAATTCTCCACCAGAGGTATGGCAAGAGTTATTTGAAGTGGTATCTGGTTAGAGCATCCTCAGCATGACATACTTGGTCCAGGATTGTGTAATAAATGATTCATTTAATGTCGTTCTCAAATATGAGTGATAATTTATGTGTCGAGGATTTAAATAAAACGAGATTTGATATCGAAAGGTTTTCTTTAATTATTAGTAGTACCTCACGATATATACATATATACAGATATTACGCTATCGAAATATATAAACGGAGATATGATCTAATCTCGGAGAACCACCATTTCTTAAAATAAATCTATTTAGACTGACAATCAGAAAACTTAAAAACAAAACATTTATTAACTGGGTTGCTGGATTTAGCAAACCTACCTTACCTACAACTCGCAAGATGCCCGCTCATTTGACTCCACTAAACTTACAAATATTTTAGCAGGGAGCCTTCCAGATGACAATCGTGAGCGTATTCGACGCGCGCCGGAGTTACGCATGCTACACACCCACCATTACATTTCTTCATATATACATTTCCTTACTCATCTTTACATTTCTTCATATATACATTTCTTTGTTCATTAAAAATTGATAATTATAAAATTCTAAATTGCATTCTCATCATTTTTTTTGTAAAAATTGTCACTTTAGTTCAGTAGAAATAAGTCACATTTTCACAAACAAGTGAAAACGTGCCGACTTAAATATAAAGACAAACTGTAAATGCCTCGTCAGCACACGAGGCATAAGGAAAGGTAAAATGAACTCAGGTAAGAGTTCAGTTGTAATCGGTATATGAAACAAGTTGCTTCTTTTCCAATAAATTGTTCTGAAAGGTTAAATCGAGTTTTTATTTATTTTATTTTTTTTTATAAAGTAATTTCCGAGAGTACTTAAGTGGCGCAGTCGGTAGGATCCAGATAACGATCCTAGTTTAACACGATAAAAAAAAATTAAAAAAGTTTCGCGAGATAAAAAACGACGGTTCATCGCAATAAATCCCGCGGAAAATATCAAAGGATTATTGATATTTACATTAGCGAGAATTTCGACGGAATATCGAGAAAAATCTCTCTAATAGTGATAGTGGAAATTTTTTCCTTCGAAGGTTTATCGAAAAAAAATATCCAAAACAAATCGTGTAAAGAGTGAAACCCAAATCACTCTGAAGTAACACCAAACTTGTGGATCGGCGAGTTTTAACTCTTAATATCTGGATACCAACAAAAAAGGAGTTCCAACCTCCCATACCAAGGAAATTATTGAAGGATGATAGTGAAATTACTTCTAATTTTGTTCATGTAAGTCAAATATTGATACTTTTCATACCTTTTCATTTTTCCCAAAATCCCCATGTTTAAATATACTAAAGAAAAAAAATCAAAACCTAGAACATTTCCATACCTAAAAGGAAGTTTATCAAATCTGTTTGGTCGTGCAAGTACTGAGGATCTCTCTAGTAGTTCAGAAGATCTCAACAATACAGGAAAATTATATGGTAGTTTAGAAAATATTAATAGTGATACAAGAGAAATAGAATTTAACGCGGAAAATATTTATAGTGCCGAGAAAGAATCAAATAGTGTTCCAAATATAAGTGCAAACTGTGAAAACGCGAACATAATTAACATAAATAATACGAATAATATTAATTCCATAGCACAAGAAAATTTAAACATGTCAACAGATCAAAATATAAATGCACAAGTTTTCAATTCCCTTCAACTACCCGTATTAGGAAATATAAGTAATGCAACAATAGACCCAAATTTAAGAACAAATGCTCAAGGTGCTAATGCTTTCCAAACTTCTACAGCAACAAACGCTAATGCAGCGATACAAGTTTTCAATTCCCTCCGAATTCCTGATGCTGTAAAGATTTGCCAAAATTTAATGGAAACCCTAGACTGTTGCACGAGTTCATTAATAACGTCGAAGAGATCTTATCCTTAGTGGCTACAGTTGATGGCTCTCTCTACGGAAAAATTCTTCTTCGTGCCATTAGGAATAAGATAGAAGATGAAGCTAATGAAGTCTTGAATATGTATGGGACTCCATTAGAATGGGAACAAATAAAATCCAATCTTATTCTTCATTACTCGGATAAGAGGAATGAAACTTCTCTTATCAGAGATTTGCATAATCTCAAACAAGCCAATAAATCTGTGGAAAAGTTTTACAGTGAAATTATTGAAATCCAAGCGGCTATGTACAACCATATGCAGATACATGAAAAAGACTCAAACGTAATACGAGCAAAAAAGGATTTGTTTTCGGGAATGTGTTTAAATATATTTTTATCTGGATTAAGAGAACCCTTAGGTTCCACTATTCGTGCGATGCAACCCGAATCCCTACCAAGTGCATTCGCCTACTGTATTAAGGAACAAAATATTTCTTATTCCAAATTAGACCAATCAAATTACAACCACAGACAAAGAATCTCCAAATTTCCCAAGCACCTGTAGGCAACAAGTTAATTTTCCTCCTCTACAACAACGGCCATCCCAAGTACCGCAATATTTTAACCAACCTCATCAAACATTCAGACAGCCATTTGTGCATAATAACCATCAGCATAGGCAACCATTCAATTTCCAGCAACGACAACCTATGCAAACTAATCAACAACCCAGACCTTGATATCAAATGCATTTAACCGTCCAAACCTCCCCAAACCAGAGCCGATGGATACCAGTTCGGGAATACTCACCTAAGACAACAAACTCGTTACCAGACTTCCAAACCTAACACAATAACTTTGCAAATTTCAATAGACAACCAAATTTTACCAGTAAAGAACTTTTTAATATTTGTGAATTAGACCCCCAAACCAGTTCCGACAACAATCAGGTTTACACAAACGATTTTTACCAAACAAATTTAGACAGATATTACAATAATAATAGCAACAATGATCCAATACAAAAAGTGAACCATATAAATGAAAGTAATCACCAAAGCTTCGAATTAGACGATTCAAATTTTATATACCTGCCTCAACGAACCCATTGGATACTTAGATATAAATACCCATGGCTACACACTCCTTACATTCACATTTCATCTCCCTTCGGTCGACCTCTAAACCTCTAAAATTTCTAATCGAGACTGGAGCTTCGTCATCATTTATAAATCCCGAATACATAGAACCGCAAGACCTGTTAGAAACCAAACCCACTATTATCAGTACTATTCTTAACAAACATATATTAAATAAAAAAACAATTCTTCCAACATTTATAGAATTCAAACAATTAGGTAAAATGAAATTCTTAGTTTTCAAGTTTCATGGATATTTCGACGGACTACTAGGATTAGATATTCTTACCGCACTTGGAGCCAAAGTCGATTTAGCAAATCAAGTACTAATCACAAAAAATTCCACCATTCCCCTATACTTTAAACCAAACTTCATGTCTGAAAAATATTCAATTCCGGCAAAATCTAAATTTATTGTTAAACTCCAGTAGACGTACAGAATGGCGATATATATATTAAAGCTCTTGAGATCGCCCCTCAACTTCATATCTCTGAAGGTTTATACCACTCCAAAGATTGGTACAGTGTTGTAGAAGTTACAAACCAATCCAGTCAAGATCAAATCCTCCTTATAGAACAACCACTAAAGGTTAAGACCTTTCTGCCAAACGATTACGCAGAAGTTAATACATTCAATATCGAATATGAAACAAATGCAAATACTTCCCCTAAGGAAATCACAAACTCGATCCGTATGTCACATCTGAACAACGAAGAGAAAAAAGCAATCCTTAAAATATGTCGCGATTATGAGGACATTTTCTTCAATGAGGGTCAAGATCTCACTTTCACGAATCAAATAAAACATAACATTCCAACCCTTGATGATAACCCGATCTACGTGAAATCATATAGATATCCTCATATACACAAAGAAGAAGTCCAACGACAAATAAGTGATATGCTGAGACAGGGTATCATTCAACCCAGCTATTCTCCCTGGAGTTCTCCAGTCTGGATCGTCCCTAAGAAAAAGGATGCCAGCGGAAAACAAAAATGGCGACTAGTCATAGACTACCGCAAGTTAAACGAGAAGACGATAAGCGATAAATATCCATTGCCTAATATAGATGAAATATTAGACAAATTGGGAAAATGCATGTACTTCTCCACGATAGACCTCGCGAGTGGGTTCCATCAAATTGAGATGAACTCTGAGGATGTCAAAAAGACCGCATTTACTGTCGAAGGAGGACATTATGAATACATCAGAATGCCCTTCGGTCTCAAAAATGCAGCCGCGACTTTCCAGCGAGTAATGGATAACGTCTTGAAAGATCTTGTAGGGAAAATATGCCTAGTTTATCTCGATGATATTATTATCTTCTCCACTTCACTACAGGAACACTGTGAGAGTCTAAGGAAAGTGTTTCATAGGCTACAAAAAGCCAACTTAAAAGTCCAATTAGACAAATCGGAATTTCTGCGTAAAGAAATAGCTTTTTTGGGACACATTGTGACCACCGATGGGTAAAGCCAAACCCAGATAAAATAAAAGCTATCAAGGAATTCCCAATTCCCCGAACATCTAAGGAAATAAAATCCTTCCTAGGCCTTCTAGGGTACTATCGGAAGTTTATCAAAGACTTCGCGAAATTAACAAAGCCCCTGACGGCATGCCTCAAGAAAGGAACGAAAATTGAGCTGAACGAACGTTACGTTAAAACTTTTGAAGATTGCAAAGACCTTCTTATCAATGACCCAATACTTCAGTACCCAGATTTTTCCAAACCATTTGTACTCACAACAGACGCTAGTAATTTCGCAATAGGCGCTGTTTTATCTCAAGGAAGCATTGGTAATGATAAACCTATCTGCTACGCGAGTAGAACACTGACCACTTCAGAAACAAACTATTCCACCATCGAAAAGGAATTGTTGGCCATAGTTTGGGCCACCAAATATTTCCGCCCCTACCTCTTTGGATACAGATTCACAATCGTTACCGATCACAAGCCATTGTTATGGCTAATGAACCTTAAAGAGCCCAATTCCAGACTTGTACGTTGGCGTTTGAAATTAGAAGAATTTGATTACCAAATTGTATACAAGAAAGGCACTCAAAATTCAAATGCTGATGCACTAAGTCGCATTAAAATTGGGACAAACGACAAAAATGAAGAAATCCATGTTAATGAAGCAGGACCCAGTACCTCCATGCAAAATACCAGTGGTTCTACCATACATTCAGCAGAAGAAGACCAAAGTGATGGGTTACCTATATCAGAAAGACCGCTGAACGAGTTCAATATTCAATTAATATTTGAAAAATCAAATAAAAGACCTCCCATTTCACTTCAAGTCCCATTTAAAAATAAACAACGGCGAATAGTTAGACTACCCGAATTTACAGAAGAGAATATGACAAGCATTTTCAAAAATATTTACCCCCAAATAAACTAATTGCCGTATATACTGACGACGATATATTCAAAGTAATCCAAAGCGTCTACTCCAAACATGTTTCTATGTGTCGGACCTTCAAATTAATTCGCTGTACAGAGTTATTAAAGGATATAATTGACGATGACGACCAAGACAAACTTATAACTGACTATCATACCAAGAGTAATCATAGAGGAATAAATGAGACACTCCTACACCTAAAACGAGAAAATTATTTTCCACTCATGAAGGAGAAAATAACTAAAATCATTAATAATTGCGAAACATGTCATCAGATGAAATACGATCGAAAACCACCAAAATTAAAGTTCGAGATTCCTGAAACTCCGGAAAAACATCTAGATGTTTTGCACATAGATATCTATAGCATCAATCACAACCAGATTCTAACGATTATAGACAAATTTTCAAAATTTGCAGCGGCCTACACGGTCTTAGCCAGGAATAGTTTAACAATGATTAAATCGCTCAAACATTTTATTAGCCTTCACGGCATCCCAAAGAAACTTATTTCCGATCAAGGCTCAGAGTTTACTTCTAGTATATTCCAAGACTTTTGTAAACAATATAACATTGTTCACCACATTACATGTTTTCAACAAACTAGTAGTAATGCCCCCATTGAAAGAATGCATTCCACTCTAACGGAAATCTATAGAATTATTTATGATAAGCAAAGACAAAAGGATCACGAAGAAATCCTAAACGAAACAATTATAACGTATAATAATGCCATACATTCTACAACAAAACACACACCATACGAACTATTCTATGGTAGGACTTATAAATTTAATAAAACTTTAAACTATAATAGTACACATGAATATTTACGTAAGTTAAACGAGTTTCAAGATAAAATATATCCAGAGGTGAAGGCCCAAGTTGAAGAAAAAGTAGGAAAATATATTGATAAATTAAATAAAGGGCGAAATGAACCCCAAAATCTAAAAATAGGCGATGTAGTACATAGAAAAGAATGTAGACGTAATAAGTTGACTCGTAGGTTTACTAAGCATAGAATAAAGAAGAACAATAAAAATTCTATTATCACTGAAGGTAATAAAAAACTACATAAAGGTAAATTAAAAATTAAACGTAAGTTCCAGATTGACGAACGTGACAGGGCAGAAACTGGAAATACAGGACCTGACGGGACATAAAATACTAGCAATGAGACTGGGGACAGCAAGAACGATACAAAAACATAACAACCTACTACACATAGTCAGACTGGATAACTATGAACAGACGATCAACAAAATAACCGAATCATTGAAGACTTTTAACGACTTTGACGAGCTTACGGACTCTTTCAAAATAACTAATTTAAAACTATTAGACTTACAACATAAATTAGATACACTAAAACCCAATATTAGGAAAAGAAGAGGCTTAATCAACGGTCTAGGTACCGTAATCAAAAGTATAACGGGAAATATGGACCATAGAGATGCGGAACGCTTAAACAAGGAAATTGAAAACTTAACTTCAAACCAATCCGAAATGAAGAATCAGGTAAACAGACAAACAGCAATAAATAATCAAATGATAGAACGTTTTGAGAATGTAACAACCCATATTAATACACAGCAAGCTTCTATAGAGAAATATTTGAACCACTATCAAAAAATAGTTGATTATAAAATCACTACCGGTAGAGATATAATAAAGCACAGCCAGTACCTTAACCAAATTAACTATAACATCGATTTATTAAACAATCATTTAACAAATTTAGCAGAAGCTATAGTACTTGCCCGATTAAACATAATTTCTAAACAAATTTTGAGTCCAAGCGAAATTACAGAAATTTATCAAAATCTTAAAAATCAATCAATTGAAATTAAATCCAATGAACATGTTTACGAACTCTTAGGCTTGCAAGCTTACTATTCGGATTCTAATTTAATTTTCAATGTGCAAATACCAATATTATCCCAAGAAACATATTCCATGCTCCACATTATCCCTTTGCCAATAAATGATACAAAAATTATATCCACAAAACCCTATTTAATCCAAAACCTAAGAAGTATTCAATATTTTGACGAAGCATGCAATAGAATAGAAGGCGTTTATTACTGCAAGGAATCAGTCTACCAAGAGACGACAAACACCTCCACCTGTATTGGCCGGCTCATACAAAACAAACCAGCAGAGTGCAAACTCACCGAACAGATACAAACGTCAGAGATATCTCAACCTGAACCAAATTACATCCTCCTAACAAACATTCCGGAAACTCCTATAAAATCTTCATGCGAATTCAGTCACCCACAAATCGAGGGAACACAGCTGATTCATTTCGAAAACTGCTCAGTAGAAATTAACAACATCATCTACCAAGACAGCATCAACACTTACTGGGATAACATTCACATCTACCCAATCGTATTTAATCAAATCAACTTTTCATCAACCATAGAAGACCTTAAACTACAGAAGTTCAAATCCTTCCACGTCGAAAATAAAAAGGCAATCGAACTTCTCGAAATAAGGACAGTTCAAAGAGACTACTATACGCTGGGAACAACCTCAATCCTAGGTTCCATCATCCTGATAATGACAACTTACCTCATATACAACCGAGTTTCTACACGCATGATTAGCCCACCAACTTTGCACAATAGCACTATATGCAATAATCCTCCAAAATCTCTCGAAGAAGGACATCAAAACATAAGGTATCTTTGGCCGACGCTTCACACCTAGGGGGGAGGAGTTACGCATGCTACACACCCACCATTACATTTCTTCATATATACATTTCCTTACTCATCTTTACATTTCTTCATATATACATTTCTTTGTTCATTAAAAATTGATAATTATAAAATTCTAAATTGCATTCTCATCATTTTTTTTGTAAAAATTGTCACTTTAGTTCAGTAGAAATAAGTCACATTTTCACAAACAAGTGAAAACGTGCCGACTTAAATATAAAGACAAACTGTAAATGCCTCGTCAGCACACGAGGCATAAGGAAAGGTAAAATGAACTCAGGTAAGAGTTCAGTTGTAATCGGTATATGAAACAAGTTGCTTCTTTTCCAATAAATTGTTCTGAAAGGTTAAATCGAGTTTTTATTTATTTTATTTTTTTTTATAAAGTAATTTCCGAGAGTACTTAAGTCCGGCACATAGGGGTATTTGTATGAAAAAGCTGGTCAAAATTATTTTTTTGTTTTTATTGGTAAATGTCAATATAAAATGCAAGGAAAGTGTAATGCAAGTAAAAGTCGGTTGAAAATAAAAGAATTAATAATGCCATTTTATTAATTAAATTAAAACAATTTAAAATACTATATTCCGCCATCAGAAATATCCCAATAATCTTCTTTGCTTTGCTTTTCTTCTGAGTCTACCACATCTGTTGTTGATTGAAGTGCTTCTTTTGAAAATGGTCTACTATTTTTTTTATGCACTGTTGGGTGAGAACATGAGAGTAGTGGGTCTGAGCTCAGTAATAACCTATTTATTATGTCCATATTACAAGATGCCCTTGAAAATTTCCTTGCGAAATCTTGACTGTATCGCCGAAAATGCTTATTATGAGCCTCAGCCGTTTCTTGAGAAAGTTGGCCAATGGGTAAGAGGGCATGTTCTATAACTATAGGACCGTGAATAAGTATTTTGTGAAGCGTGAGTGAGATCGGATACCAACCGTATAATTTCACGTATAGCTGTTCTGTTTCCCATTAAAATTTAGAAAATTTATCAACGTCTATCTTTTGTGCATTTGAGATCACCTCTAATATAATTCTCAATTTATGTATGAGATCCTAGTCAATACCAGTGATTCGCGAATCTGTTTCGGGATCAGAAGAAAAACTTCGAGAAGTATTGCCATCATTTGTATTCCCGAATCCGGCTTTCGGCACGTCTACTATAAGGACATTTCTTCTTTTAAGGCTTCTTGAATGTTCTTCTTAGTTTCTTTAACACAATTTTTTTCACTCTCGGTTCTTGCTTGCGATTTCTTTATTGGTATTTTATATGGTAAATGTAATAAAGACTCTAAGAATCTTATTCTTGCATGAAGGATGGACAATCCGAATTTTATTGTATCTGGATCTATTTCCCTATTTCTTTCCAATTTATTAAACTCCTTTGATGTTGCCTTATATATGTAGCATCACATAGTGGAAGAAATTTCTGTTGCTGCATTGTACACTTTTGCATCTACCATAGTTGGAATAAGTGTATGTTTAATTTGATGCGTTGCTTCCATTGTTGTCAAGGTTGTTGCTTGATTTTCAATAAAAGCTATTTCTTCTTTGGTGATGTCGTTCGTTTCATGAACAAATCTAATTCGGATCGGTGTACAGAACCGTGGAGATGAAGGAACTGGGTTCTGCCAGATAATTCCTTTTTGCCCATTAATTTTTGCTAATAGTCGCAGAGGCACCAAGGAGCTTTGAAAAATGTTCTCATCACTATCTGTACTGTTCTGAAATTTTTGTTTGAATTGAGCTTGTTGTGAGCCATCGCAGCCTCATTTTGATATGAGCTCCAACTTATGTATATCTCGTTCAGTGATATTTGCCAACACTTCTTCCAAATTTTTACATAATCTCGAAATAGTGTGATCTAATAAATCTTGTAATCTGATCCCCGCAAACGTTTCTGTAATTCGGTACGATTCCGGCTTAGGATAATACTCCCTTTTAGCTTTTTGTAACACGGAGTAGCAAGGGTACAGCTTAGTATGTATTGGCACTTCGAACAATATTATATTGTTTTCTCGATAGGTCAGCTTCCACGAAAATAGATACCGCATGCATCAAGCTTATCTGTTGTATGGCTTGTATTGGTGTGCTGCTGCCCACTGCCTTACGAAATTTTGTTGCTCTTGTCGGGGATTTAGTAATTTCTTTTATAACTGTAGAGGTGTCGTTTTGACCTGCTGCTCACAAGAGACATGTGGGCAGCAAAAGTAAGATGTTCAGCAGGTGCCTGCTCTCTCAAATCCTTTGTTTTTCGCCTCTTACTTCGGTCACTACATTCCTGAAATTCTTTACTCGGCCGACCCGCCTTTTGTTTCGTCCAGGTTGTTAATTTTATGCTGCCATCAAGCCACTGTTTGTTGCTCTTAAGGAACCGATCCTCAATATTGTGAGACGCAGCCCATTTTTTTTAAACGCACATTTAAAATGTCTTATATTGCGTTTAAATGCACAGACTTCTACAGTTGGACAATTGGTGACTTTTAAAAGGCGACTTTCCATATAGATTAGCTTTTTTCCAAGTTGCCGGTGAGGGGACTGCTTTATGAAGTTATACAGCTCTCTTCTTATCATCACTTTTACATTTTCTCGCATTTCTGAAGAAAAGAATATACAATTTAATGAAATTTCTGAAAATAAGTTATTTCGAGCATTTTCTATATATACAGGGTGATTCAGATCAAGATAGCTTCCGGTATACCACGCGATTCCTTGAGTTAAGCTGATCAAAAAAATGTTCCACATACCCCATATTGTTGGCTTATTAAATAGCCAAGAATAGTAGCTGTCGAAACGTGTATTCCTCTGTATTTGTTAATTAAGCATCTTTAAATTATTCTCAAATATTTCCAACATTTTTATTTTTTTACACACAAATTTCATAAATAATGTTATTTATTTCAAAAACTTTCTTCCATGTAACCCAAATTTATTGCTTCTTATTAATGCTTCTACTACCCTCTATCACTGGGGAAAAATATGCATGCCAATATCTGTATCAGTTTTAGCACTGGAGGTTTATTGACACATTCAAGCCAGATCACAAAATTGCATACAAGCAATAATCACAGGTAGGTACGTAGGATCTTTTATGACTGGACCCACAATTGCTTTGGTTATAATGTGTGTAAAAAAATAAAAATGTTGGAAATATTTGAGAATAATATAAAGATGCTTAATTAACGAATACAGAAGAATACACTTTTCGACAGCTACTATTCTTGTCTATTTAATAAGCCAACAATAACCAAAATCTATAGGGTAGTTCAAAAGTTATACTTATTTATTCCCATCAGGGCTCACGAATATTGGCGAAATCTTCAACTGGCTATAACTCGTAAAGGTTTCTGGGGGGGGGGGGGATGTGAAACAATTTTTTGATCAGCTTACCTCAAGGAATCGCGTGGTATACTATACCGGAAGGTTTCTTGATCTGAATCACCCTGTATATATAAAAAAAAAAATGTGTGAATTTGTGGAAGATATTTCTTTTGATTTAGGTTGTATATATAATAAACTATAAGTAACTGTAATCATTTTTACTTGACATGCCTTGACGCTATAACTAAAACCTTAAAAATTAAAGAAATTCCCTAAATTTGCCACTATTTTTTGTTTATTTCTTAAATATAACTTAAGATAATAACCAATAGCTCCAAATGTATAAAAGTATTATCTAAATATAGTACATACCTGAAAATTCTGAATCCATCACAAATATGAATAATTTTCAAACCATAATTCCCTTAGAAAATAATTGAAAAAACACTATATAAATGAAGCACTGTGAACAAATACGTGTGTTGCACACAACAACTGGATTCCAAATGATCCTGCAAGGAGATCAGTCATCGAATGCTTGAAGGATGACCTTCACGTGACGTCATGGGTACTTAACTTAAAATTAAAAGTGTTTTCTTTACCGTCGGGAAATATTTTATATTTCGACTTTTGGCTAGATTTTTAATACAAATACCCCTATGTGGCGTTTCGTTAAATGTATCTTACAAACGAAAGCATCGCCACCACATATCAAAAGAGAGAAAAATAATAATACTAGACTGAATTAATAGTCTCAATCTACGTTTATTGTCAATTTCAAATAGGGAGCCACGATAAATTTCTCAGGTCTATGCAAATACAAGGAACAAGGGTAATACAACAACACCCGTTAACATATCTAATCTATATTTTATTGATTCTGCATTCTCTTGGATTATATACTGAAATAGATGTCCACAGAATCATTTCAGTGTTATACATGAGATGTCTCCACTTGTCTTTCGCTTGTTATTTCCAGCTTTAAAACTTCTAATAAAAGAATTTTCAATGAACGGTTTTGGATATTACTCTTGATTTGGGTTTTAACGATTTTTACTTTATATGCTGGAAAAATTTGATTTCTGCCATTAAAATGAAGTTTCTATTAAATTCTTTGCAAGTAGCAACATCTCCAATACAATACATATATGATTCTGTGGACATCTATTACAGTCTATATTGAAAGGCATTCTGCAATATCTATTTCACGTCTGATTTCTTATATTACACAAAAAGCTTTTTGAAGGTACTTCCATGGCTTTAATAATTTATGCTTTCTACAGGTTAAACTTATTAAAATAAAAAAAAAATCTTAAATGTGATCACTGTAATATATAAATATGTATATACATTACTGCACATACATATGTACATAGTTGCGTTTATTTCCAAGCATTAAACAGAGTTAACCTTCCCATTCGAAATCCATAAATGGCATCATGCAAGGGCAAAAGTACGCCCACTGTATAATCTGTAGTATAATAAAACTTTATTGAACTGCACTGATTTCAAAATTACTTCAACTCAAGCATAAAAAATTTCTAAGGGTTGTTGGTTCGCCTGCCGTTCGCTATACATATTTTCTGCATCCTATCCTGTTAAGGTTGGCTGAAGGCAAACCTAATCGTCCATGGGAAATATCTTTTCGTTAAGTGAATTAGATATAAGCAAACAACGTGAAACAATACGGGAAAATCATTTTGGGGGGGGACTATGTATACATTTGTTTTATTAGCAGTTGAAAGTGGAATATCGACGGGAAAATTACCAATAGTTTTATGATATAAAATCCCTTTTTTGTTTATCCTAATATAGGAGTGCTAAAAGTGAGCCTTAGTTAGTTGAGTTAGTTTTCGAAGATATTGGATTGAGAAAATTGAAATTAAATCTTCAAAAATCCATAGCGATTGAATTATTCAAGAATATTTACGTGTAGTAGTATTCCTTGTTTGGTTTGCCTGAAAGGTGAAAATTATTAATATGGACCCAATGTGACTTTTCCTTTCGTTGGAAAATTGGTTAGCTAGTCTATTATTAAAGTTACGTTATCTTCGACTTCTTGATAAGCTTAATTAATCCAATAAATATTACGTTTGTACATAACAATTCTCTTTGATATTTTTAATGATTTAAATGATTACTTTTTCCAACCTCAAATCTTATATACATATATGACTTATTGTAATGAGGAACAACGACTATTTTAGTTAATTATGCAGAATCATAGTCATAAAAAAAACAATTAATTCAGTGAAAGAATTATTGAAATCGGATAAAAAATTACGAAGTTATAGCTATTTTACCACCCTATTCTCAAAAACGCGCTCTAACATGATGACGTCACGATACACAGTACAATTCGCGGTCTAACGCAGCGCGAGTGTAGTTGCTGCCCCGCCCGTGATAGAAAGTGCTCGGGACTGGATTTGTTTTGGATTTATTTTATAAAATATCGTCTTATAAATATTATATTGTGCAAACTGGCAATGTGTATGTTGTGTACCGTGACGTCATCACCAGATTCGCCGTTTTTAATTTCCGTTTTTTTAAACTTCAAAACTTTGTCATTTTTTGACGGATTTAAGTCATTCAAAAAGAAATATACTCAGAAATATATATTGCTTTTGATCTGATATATTAAATTTGAATATCTTGTAGTAAGATTGTTCTCCATTATACCATTACTATGAAAATTACGTTAACCCTTGACCTTTTTAGTAATAATTTGTTGAAGTAAAAACCTTTTCAGGCACACCGTGTAGAACAAGTTTCGATTATCGAATTCTGGAATGCCAGTGATAGATGACATGCAGCAAAGTATATAGAATAGAAGGTAATCCCATTACGAACCCATTAGGTGACGTAATGTCGTGAAATGTATAGGAAAAGTACGGTACAGAACACACAATACTCTCTCTGCTCTCTCTGTCTTTCCTATAAATATCTATATACATTGGTCACAGAATTACGTCACATGCTATCAGCCGAAATGTGTCAAAATTTTAATGGGAATACCTTGTCTTCTATATACCTTGGTATGTAGCAAGTATAGGGTAAAATAAATTGATCATGTATTAGCTGGACAGATAGCTTAAAGTTGTTACGTGCTTTTCTGTGGGTGTGTAAGTATTGGGGCAGTTAACTGTGGAGAAAGGGGTAGGGCGAGATATTTTTTGGGGCCACGTGGTTTGCGAGTCCACGAACTCTAATAGTTTTATACGTTGCGGGCTATTATTAAAATAAAAGACCGTGGTTAGCACGTTAGAGCACATACATATATATTTAAAAAAGAGAACTTGTTTAAAAGAAAATATTAAATTACTTCAGATTTCACACTTATTCGTACACTTGAGCTTTCTGAACTTTATGGTGCATGCAAGGCAGCGCAGGAACCACTTATTATATTATAGTCGAGGATTTTCTTTCCTTATAGAAAAATAATAATTTAATTTTGGAAACCTTTAACACCACTCAAAGAGAAACAAAATGAGGGAAATAAAGGGCCAAAACACAGAACTTATCTCTTCCTTAAAATCCACGGAGTTTCAAATCCTAGTTAGACCCTTCCCTTTTCGCTGAATTCCGACACCAATTTTCTTCTTTGGTTTTTCGTCACACTAATTATTCCATACTCCGGCATCAACTTTTCCTTCTTTTTTTCTTTCCCCTTTTTATAATACTGACAGACTGACTAACTTAACTTCACGGGTAATTGGAGAACTGACCTCTTCACCAACCAAGGTCATCGGTTTTGTTTTTTTTTTTGTGAAATTAGGCCACCTATTGGAAAGTTCGAAAAGAAATTCAAGGCGTTGCCTAATTGGAACAGACCGACTTGAATTGGCAATATATTATTAATATATATTTTTTTTTGAGAAACAATCTATTTTTCTTTATATTTTCTGATGCTACAGTCAGAAAAATTTTATCTACTCTGGTTCCCTCAAAATTCAATTCAAAGATCTTCTGTTTGACAGGTGATTCAAATGTAATTTAAAATCTTTGAAATACGTTTTGTTTCACCCTTTTTTTGTGTTATCGATATTTACCTTGGGCTGAGAACAGTTTGATTTTGAAGTTTTATTTTATTTTATTAGTGAAATTCTTTCGGGATATGTGCTTTTAATTAGTGGGAGGTTTGGTGCTGAATTGACCATGAATCGGGAAGAAAGTCGAACCCAGGTAGGTTTATCATACAAATTACAAATTACTTTCCTTAGTGGAAATTGATAAATGTTGCGGCTGGTACCCTACTAAATTAGTAACCCTCTCTTTTCTAGCTGAGGTTTCCTCACTGACATGTATATAAATGGACTGACAAATCTCTTGTTTCATGTGGCACCAGTTTTGATTTCAGAAAGTATGCTCTCACTGGCGCTATATTTAAATTATTTGGGAATTTACTTATATGCATGTCAAAGGGATTTACCGCATTTATCAAAAAACAAAATATTTAGGACTATTTGTATTGTTAAATATTAATTTTCAGGCGAAGGAATTGTTTTTATAAGGCTGTTTTGGTTGGAAATACAGCTGAATCGTTACAATTCAGTGGGAAGTGTTCTCTCACGGAAAGAGACAGGGACATGAAAATGGTGCCATTTGCTTTCATGCATATTTCTTTCAGCGAGCAGTCCATTTATATACATGTCAGTGGGTTTGCTGCCTTTCCCCGCTTGCTTTACATCGTAATTCCAATAGTGAGCAAATTGTTATTATTATAAACAAGCAAAATGAAAACTAATTTATTCTTAGGTGAATACTTCATAAAGAGTGATGAATACTTCTCACTTCGCCACAATGAAGTGCTGAGGCCAAGTTTATAATCATTTTATATGTAATCCAGTGCCGATCACGTGAACAGGGGTGAATGCCTAATTTCAGGTAATTAGTTTTTTTCCTCTTTAGTTAATTGTCTTCTTTTTTTCAGGATGGTATAGATACAGTGAAGGTTGCTTACCCGCTCTACAATTTCACTTTCCTTCGAGATAAAGACCGCCGCCAGGCACCTCCAGCAACACTACAATGGTAGGCTGTCCTCGTTTTCCTTAGTTTAAAATCTGGAATATAATAAAAATCTTTTGCAACATCAATCTGTCGGAAGTTGAGGACAGCACTTAAGACGGAACACGAAAATAATTATTTATTCCCCTAGATAATTAAATGATTAAATAAAAAAAAGCTTTTCTCTTTCAGGTTAACGCATCTTCTGACTCGCACTTAATAAAAAAAGAAATATAACAAAGTCACGGTATATGGACCCAAAGTATGTGTGAGAGCTGGTCTCAAACAATAAGGGAGAGATGCCGGTTTTTAAAAAGATAACTCAGTCGTTTTTCAAATTCAATTATAAAATTTTATTTCAATATTTCATATACTTAACCTAATATCACAAATTCATACAAACAATTCAAAGGAGCTTAAAACTATAAATTCAACGTAACAATTCAGAAAAAGAAATTCAATAATAAAAGAGAAAAAAAATGGTCCAAAAAAACTTTGTCCGTCTCTTTAATTCTGAAAAGAAGAAGAAGAAAATCGGAATTAGTTTTGTCACCTTCTAACACTACTAGAATAATAATGCTGCTAATACGTGTGGGCCCTAAGGCAGTAAAAATGACGCACACAAGAATTTTCTATGAATCTGTTTGACGGTAGCGGCCCTGTCAGACAGAGAAGCTGAATAAGCAGAAAAAGGGGGGTGTAGCAGCGTGCTGCAACGTGTGGTTCAAAACAGAATGAGACGAAATTTTCAGATTTGACTCTGAACGGAACTATACTTCTGTAATAAATATAAAAACTGATTTCTGATTAAACTCTGACCAGAATTATACTAATGTAATAAATATGAAATTTCAGATTAAACTCTGAACAGAATTATACTTCTGTAATAAATATGGAAATTTCAGATTAAACTCTGAACAGAATTATACTTCTGTAATAAATATGGGAATTTCAGATTAAACTCTTCACAGAATTATACTTCTGTATGGAGGATAGGAATATATTTTTCAGATTAAACTCTGAACAGAATTATACTTCTGTATGGAGGATAGGAACACGATTCTTATTTTTCAGATTAGACTCTGAATCAGATGAACTCTGATAAAAGAATGGTGCCATCTATTGCAACTCGTCGGCCTTTTATAGCCGCCGCATCCAGTTATTAGCTCTCGCCTCTCGGTGTTGCCCTAGCGACGTTTATTCCAATTGCTCGTATTCTGACTGCGGCGAAGGCGAAGACAGCTGACTGTATAGATGTCATTAAATTACATGAAAAAGTTATCAACAATACAGAGGTGCATATGATTTGGTAAGTTTGTGATTTATTGTTAATTATTCCTTTTGCTAAATGATTTCCTTTGGATTATTTTCAGATTAAAGAGGTAACCTGATAAGGATTAATTACTGTGGATGTGCAGTTTGCATTTTTGTGGAAGATAGATAATTCGTCAGATTTTAGATAAGTATTCTGTGACATTTTAAATTAGTCTTGATACTTTGTGGTGCCTTTTGTTTATTTCAGGAATTAATAAAAAATGGTAGAACCAGGCTGGACGCATTAGAATTTAGGTGGATTAAACATCCTCCCGCCTCAAAAAATACAATTTTTGGGTTTTTTTTTTAATAAATTACCTTTTTTGATGAGCGATGTACAATTTTTCACCTTTCCTCTTCAACTTTAATGTAACGTCCCCAGGAAGACTCCATCTAAAGAATGCTTTTGCTTTCCTAATGCTGTCCCATGGGGTGTTCGTGTTCTGTAGCAGTTGTATTACGATGGGAGTTGCGTGGATTTTTCCAATTAAATCTCCTGGGATTTCTGGATTTGATTTCGTTAATTTATGATTAGCTGCGGGAGGATCTTGGTACTCTTTTGGGGGAGTAATAGGACGATCCATGAACGTGTTTTGCTATTAGGACATTTTCCTGGTCCTGTTTCATGTGGAACTCCGGGCACGTTTGATTGTGATGTGCAGATTGAATCCGTGAACGCAGTTTTGTTTTTATAATTATGATGTGCCTGAGTGCTCGGTGGGCGTGTGAAGTTAGATGTCCCTGCTGCATTGAGTGAGTTCTTTAGCAAGGTTGGTAGTGTCTTACTGATTCCTGCTGGCCTTTGCTTTGAGTGCTCTGTCCTTTTCTTATTATTGGGAGTATGTGGAGCTTTTGACTTTTTGGTCATTGATCCCATTGGATTGTTAGGTATTTTTTCGCATAGATTTCCTGGCAGGCTAGGCAAAGCAGCGATAGGTAGTCGTGGCTGTGTTGGAATACGAATTCCGGGACAATGTTCCTTCGTTCTAGACGTGAATTTGAAACAGTCATTGGCCTGGGTCTCCTGTTTTAGTTTTTTTATGTTTGGTGCAACAGTCCGAGCTGCAAATGGCCTGGATACTTTCTTTACAGGCAATGCGTCGTAAGGTGGTGGTCTTACGACTGCCGATTTCATTTTCCTTCCCTTTGTAGGTGTTGGAGGAAGTGGGCTGATAGGCCTGATAGGTGTAGGAGCCGCCAAAAGTTCCGGAGGAGTAGGTGCAAGGCTTACATCCATAGAATCCAGTGATTCTGAATTGAAAATTTCTAACAATTCCTCCATTGCACTTAATACAGAGAATATAATATAACCAAAACTGAAAAAATTAACGAGTTTTAGGAACCACTTTTCACTCGTCACTTTTGAAACTGAAGTGTTTTTGGCGGGTTCTGCATTCGCATATATTCAAATATAACGGGTATTTTGGAACTTGGTACTGCCAGAGAGCAGCAGACCTTGGTGGGGATAATTGATGATTGTCAGGAGATGTTGGTGAGAGGGAGAGGGCAAATTTTTGAGATAGGACGGGTGAGAATATTTTTTGCTGTTTTAATTGTGACTGCTCTCACTAAGTTGTTATGGCCAGTATGAATTTCAATTATTCGACCTAATGGCCATTTTCCTATTGGGATTTGATCTTCTTTTATCAAGACGAGAGTTCCGATTTTTAAGTTTTCCTTTTCAGTCTGCCATTTATGTCGTTGATGCAATGTATGCAGGTAGTCTCTTGACCATTGCTTCCAAAAATTGTGGGAGAGGGATTGGATGTGCTGCCATCTTTTGAGAGGATGTTGTTGTGGATTAAGTGGGGAAGGTTCTACTATGGTGAGATTGTGTCGACCAGTAAGGAAGTGTCCAGGAGTGAGAATATTGTAGTCTTTTGGGTCGTTGGACAGAGGAGAGAGAGGTCTGGCGTTAAACATGCCTCAATTTGAACTAAAGTTGTATATAGTTCTTCGTAAGTGAGTTTTGCGTCCTTGATTGTTTTATAGAGATGACGTTTGGTGGATTTTACACCAGATTCCCATAAGCCTCCAAAGTGAGGTGCTGCAGGAGGGTTGAAGTGCCAAGTTATGCCTTGGTTGGAGAATTCTTTGGCCAAATTGACTTCAATTGCTCTCATTGATTGATTTAAATTGGATTGTAAAATTCGATTTGCTCCTACAAAATTTGTTCCTTGATCCGAGTAGATGTGTGAGCAAAGACCTCTCCGTGCAACAAAGCGCTTGAGGGCAGCTAGGAAGGCTGGTGTTGACAAGTCAGAGACGAGCTCTATGTGTATGGCCTTGGTGGCCAAGCAAACAAATAGACAGATATAAGCTTTCGTTAATTTTGCTCCTCTAAGTGTTGATGTTTTCATAACAAGTGGCCCTGCGTAATCTACTCCAGTGTATTGGAAGGGTAAAGATATATTGACTCTCGCTGAGGGCAGAGAACTCATTAACTGAGAGCTGGGCTTCGCATTGAATCGAAAACAGTCAACACATTTATGGATGCGATGTCTAATCGTATTGCGGGCGTTTATTAACCACTGGTGGTTTCTTATAGTACTCAATATGATTTGAGTGCCTGCGTGTAATGTATAATGATGTATATGATCAATTAGAATGTTAGTTAAGTGATGGTTGTTGGGAAGAATTATGGGATGTTGTTGGTCGTAACTTAGCTGAGACTTGGTGAGACGACCTCCAACTCGTAGGATATTTTCAGAGTCGAGCGTGGGATTGAGAGACAGAATTCGACTCTTTTTAGGAAGGGGTAATTTTCTCTGCAGTTGGTTGATTTCGGTAGGAAAGGAGATATTCTGGAGCAGTTTGATTAGGCATAGTTCTGCCCTTTTTAACTCAGACACTGATAAATATGTATTTTGCGCATGCTGTTTATAAACCTGAGACAGTATGCAGTTATTCTTATGGTTTTTTGAAATGAAGAATATTTATTCAGTATAATTATTTGTTCATCGACAGTAGTAGTGAGAACCTTTGGTTTTTTATACTCTAGTTGAGTATGTACCTCCAAAGATTGTTGAGGCCAATATTCCTCATCTTGATGCAGCCAGTCTGGGCCGTTCCACCACATTGACATTGTGACTAGTGTGTTTGGCAGAATGCCTCTTGACGCTACATCTGCAGGATTGGATTTGGAGGGGACGTGATTCCAAGTAGCTTGTGGTATGTTTTCATGTATTTCCGAAATGCGATTGGCCACGAACGTTTTCCAGGTGGATGGATGCTTTCGCAGCCAAGCTAGAACTATGTTAGAGTCTGACTATGCTCTAACCTTAACTTTTTCTAGTTCTAAATCTTTGACAACTTGTTTAATAAGTCGGGAAAGTAGGACAGCACCACATAGCTCTAGTCGAGTTAGTGAGACTGGTTTGATGGGAGCTACTTTAGTTTTTGCTGTCACCATTTGTACTCTGGAGTTCTCATTAAGATGTATTTTTAAATATAGAACTGCTGAATAGGCGTTATTTGAGGCATCGCAAAACCCATGTAGCTCCATCTCGCTTTTGTTAGGCTGGTAGCCTAGCCAACGTGGAATCTGAATGTCCTGAATAGTATGCAGATGGTCTTTGAAATGATTCCACTCTTTTAAAATTTCTTAGGTACCGGGTCGTCCCAGTCACATTTGGAGAGCCAGAATTTCTGAAATATGATTTTGGCTGTAATTATGCATAGAGCTAACCAGCCTAGTGGATCGAACAGAGACGATACTTCAGATAATATTATTCGTTTGGTGTATGCGGTTTTTGGTTCGCGGACATTGACTTTAAAGGAGAAAAAGTCTGCTGTTGGATGCCAACGTATTCCGAGCGTTTTTATGGATTCATTATCAGAGAATTCCAAGTTGGTTTTTAATTCTCGATGATCCAATGGTATATGTTTGAGAAGATCATAATGGTTGGCAGTCCATTTATGTAGGTTGAATGTTCCCTTTGCTAAGGCCTCGATAAGTTCACGTTGCAGTTGTATTGCTTCACTGAGAGTATGGGCTCCTGAGACCAAGTCATCGACATAGAACTCTTTTATGATGCTCTTAGCTGCGAGGCTATAATTAGTCGCTTAGTCGCTTCATCTCGTGCTAACTGCTGTAGCGTTTTGATGGCAAGATATGGCGCTGGTGTTGTTCCAAATGTGACCGTAGTCAAGGCATAATCTTTCAACTCTTCATTTGGAGTATTTCTCCAAATTATTCTCTGGAAATTTTTGTGTTGAGGTGGCATCTGGATCATTCTGTACATTTTCTCTATATCTGCTGTAAAAGAGAACTTGAACAGACGCCATCTTAGTAAGGTAGTCCAAAGTGTTGGTTGGATTGTAGGTCCAACTAGCAGTTGCTCATTTAATGATTTGCCATTTGACGTACGAGCTGAAGCATTGAAAACTATTCGAAGTTTTGTGGTAGAACTCTCCTTGAACACAGCGTGGTGTGGTAGGTAGTAGAAAGGAATGTTTTCGTATATTTTGTTTTCTATAGTGTTGGTGGAATAGACTTCATGTGGCCAAGCTGAGTGTATTCATCTATGCAATCTTTGTATAATTTGCCAATTGCTGGGTTGTTGGACAATTTTTTCTCTAATTGTAGGAATTGTTTAACAGCCATATTCCTAGATTGTCCAAGCTGTGGTGCATTGTGGTTCTTGAATGGTGAATGAACCTCGTATTTTCCAGAGGTTAGGCGTTTTGTTGTATTTTTGTACAACGTTTCAGAAAGTTGATCTTCGTGTGACAATGTTGGTCGGGTAGTGTATTCTTCGAGCTCCCAAAATTTTCTCAACTGATTATCCCACTCGGTATTTATTGTAGTGTGGGTGGATAACACAGTTGTAATGGCGCTCGTTGTTTCTGGCACTGCTCCAACCAGAATCCAACCTAATTCTGTATTTTGGGCTGTTGGAGAATTGCCAAGTCCTCTTTTTATTCCATTTTTAATAATGGCGGCGTAGATGTCTGCTCCAAGCAGAACATCGATTTCTCCTGGGATTGAGAAGGTGGGGTTTGCTAAAGTCAGATTGGTGATGTGTTTCCAGTTTGACACTGCAATTGTCTGGGCTGGCAATAATTCGGTAATTTTTTTGATAATGAGCATTTGGAATTTCGTATATAAGGAGTTAATTCTGACAGTTGCTTGCTTTACAGCGGTGTTAGTGGGTGTTGTGCCAAGTCCAATTAGTTGATGGGTGGTTGGAGAACCTTTAAGCTGTAATCGCTTAAGAGCTCTTTCGGTCATAATGGACATTTGTGACCCAGAATCTACTAATGCTCGGAATGTCATTGTGATTCCGGATGGTGCTATAATGTTAATCAGAGCTGTAGAAAGAAGAGCCCTTTTTAAATTTGAGGTTAAAAAATTTTGGACTTGCAGTTCATTATTTCTATTGGCGGGTGAGCATTGCTTTGCTTCCGTATTAGAATTTTGGGAGATCTGAATAGGTGATTTTGTAACCGAATTATTTTACTCGTAATGAAGTAATGAGTTATGATTTTTCTTGCAATGATAACACTTCTTACTGCTGGTGCAATTTGCGGTTGAATGGTTGGGTGATAAGCAGTTTTTGCATAAATGCTTATTCGAGACAACTTCGTGTCGTTGTCGCGTGGT
This sequence comes from Dioctria linearis, assembly GCA_963930735.1. Lineage (NCBI taxonomy): Eukaryota > Metazoa > Arthropoda > Insecta > Diptera > Asilidae > Dioctria > Dioctria linearis. Next base: position 288,527,709 of record OZ005740.1, on the reverse strand, counting down.
CAGAGTTCTAAAGGTTGGACAATGAAATATGATATGGTTACCTTTGCAGTGACTGCAAGAGGTTTTTGTTGTAGGAGGGTGTATTCGTGTTGAACTCTTAGTATTGTTCAAGAGTCCATATATTGGTTTAGGTGAGGATGGTTTTCTCTGTATCGTGTTCGACAATGTATTTTGATTTCCTATCATTTTTTTTAGTTTGTCTATATCCTCTTCCATGCTTGCTGCTTTTTCAATATAATACTCCTGTGCATCACTAAATGTCTCTTTCGTGAAATACTCTAATTTGCGATCTTCCTTCGTCGCTCTCTTTTGAATTACCCTATGCCGCATTTGGAATTCTTTCCAATATTCGGTGAACGTTTGTAGGCGTTTTTCTGTCGATTTGACAGTTTTCTTTTTGCCATCTCTTTGATGCCTTCTAAAGAGGTCTTCCATTAAATCTTTGACCTCTTTTTGAGACTCAACTAACTCTAATATTGAGCTAATGGTTTCGTCTCCGGCGTCAGATATACTGCCTTCATCATCTGTAGGCATTTTGTATGGAGAGGCTTGAATCACGTGATAGTATTAAGCAATGTATTCAATTTTATATTTGATTCGACTGAGTTATCCGGCTTTGAAGGACCAATGTAAGAGCTGGTCTCAAACAATAAGGGAGAGATGCCGGTTTTTAAAAAGATAACTCGTCGTTTTTCAAATTCAATTATAAAATTTTATTTCAATATTTCATATACTTAACCTAATATCACAAATTCATACAAACAATTCAAAGGAGCTTAAAACTATAAATTCAACGTAACAATTCAGAAAAAGAAATTCAATAATAAAAGAGAAAAAAAATGGTCCAAAAAAACTTTGTCCGTCTCTTTAATTCTGAAAAGAAGAAGAAGAAAATCGGAATTAGTTTTGTCACCTTCTAACACTACTAGAATAATAATGCTGCTAATACGTGTGGGCCCTAAGGCAGTAAAAATGACGCACACAAGAATTTTCTATGAATCTGTTTGACGGTAGCGGCCCTGTCAGACAGAGAAGCTGAATAAGCAGAAAAAGGGGGGTGTAGCAGCGTGCTGCAACGTGTGGTTCAAAACAGAATGAGACGAAATTTTCAGATTTGACTCTGAACGGAACTATACTTCTGTAATAAATATAAAAACTGATTTCTGATGAAACTCTGACCAGAATTATACTAATGTAATAAATATGAACTTTCAGATTAAACTCTGAACAGAATTATACTTCTGTATGGAGGAAAGGAACACGATTCTTATTTTTCAGATTAGACTCTGAATCAGATGAACTCTGATAAAAGAATGGTGCCATCTATTGCAACTCGTCGGCCTTTTATAACCGCCGCATCCAGTTATTAGCTCTCGCCTCTCGGTGTTTCCCTAGCGACGTTTATTCCAATTGCTCGTATTCTGACTGCGGCGAAGGCGAAGACAGCTGATCAACAGCTTATCAACAATACAGAGGTACATATGATTTGGTAAGTTTGTGATTTATTGTTAATTATTCCTTTTGCTAAATGATTTCTTTTGGATTATTTTCAGATTAAAGAGGTAACCTGATAAGGATTAATTACTGTGGATGTGCAGTTTGCATTTTTGTGGAAGATAGATAATTCGTCAGATTTTAGATAAGTATTCTGTGACATTTTAAATTAGTCTTGATACTTTGTGGTGCCTTTTGTTTATTTCAGGAATTAATAAAAAATGGTAGAACCAGGCTGGACGCATTGGAATTTAGGTGGACTAAACAGTATGATTAGTATGAACCACTGTCGGCCGCCTTCTTGAACGTTACGGCATTACACGATTGCACTAAAGATATTTTATATTAATTTCAATAATAATGAATAAAATTTTTCACGGATTAAAATTTCTGTAATTTCTTGACTAAGCTGTCAGGTAATTATATATATATATATATATATGTTTTTTTTTCCAAAAATTGTAATGTTTATTTAGCATGATATTATCCGGTTTAATTTTTCCAAGGCTGTTACAAAATAAGTTATTTAATAATTGTTCTGAGTTCTTCATATGAACAGAGATGCCGTCACGTCACAGCTCAAGTGTCAAATAATTAGTAGGCCTCCCTTGTTTGTTACTGTAAACCCATGAAATAATTTAACTTTTCGTCACCTCATACATTGAGACGAAATAGATTTAGTTGATAATGTCAAATTCCTAACCCATTTATTGTAATGCCATGACCACGGACAAGAAAAATAAACAAAAATCGGAACGACAAAGAAAACAAAATTTGCTCGACCTTAAGAGGAATTTGCAACATAAGCAAATTCCGCTATGCAAGCATAATTATTGATTGTGAGAATATCCATACCTGTGGTCATTGTTTTACAATATCAATACAATAAGAATCATATAGAATTTTCGTGATCAGAAATGCTGACACTACAATGACTTTTAAATGCATTTATTGAAAACTCTGCAATAATTTTCCACTTAAGAATTATATCAGACATAACGATTCCTATGGCAAAAAACTTGTATAAATAACCAGCGAGTTGTCAATAACAATCAAAACATATTTTATCATCGAAAGATATCTTTTATTTTCCCGCTCAAAATCAGTATACGCTACCATCCCGGTGAATATTGGCATACTCTGCCTTATCATAAAGAAGCGGCATATTCTGCCTTCCTTAAAGCAAAACCGCCATATTTTGCCCCAGCAAATTACATTGACACGCTTTGCCATAACGTTATTGTTTTGTAATGTAGCTGCAATTGAGATTTACAGCTATATTATTCCATTCAGGTAGTCTATAGTGTAGCACTATATTAAATAAAAGATATGCGAGCTTCTGTTCACTATTGCGGTTTATTGTACCATTAAATTCCTTGGGTACATTGTAAGCTTGTTGAAATACCGCATATATGCTATTGCCGAATTGCATTTAATTCGTTTGTGTGCTATTTATTATTCTTAACGTTTACTTATTTCACTTTTGCTTGTTTGTGTGCATGTGCAACCAATATGAAGATTGGCGTGGCATGTAATCAATTGAATGTATACAGCAGACACTAAATCTACAATTCGCTGGGCTTCATTGTTCTGAAATTCACTCTTAAATTTAACTTACTAAATTGTTTCTTCACATGTTTCATTAAAATGTGAAGAAACCTATGCTAAAAAACTTCACCAATAAAATTCATTCAATTTCAACAAAAATAGATAAATACTTATCTTTTAACAAATTGCCAGTTGCCACAATACTAGAATATAAACACCACCAAATTGGAGCATGTAATAACGTACTTTGGTGCCTATTATTTATGCAATTAATCCTCAACTTTGCTCACTTATATAAGCTTTGTGTTTGTAAATTTTCCTTTGAAAATGAATACTCTTTGTTGAATGATTATTCCACTCAACCAAACTCTCCTTCTACTAAATTTCTCACTTAAAAAAAAAAAAAAACACTTGCTAATAGATCGTATGTTGTAGCATCTATGATCGCTGTCGAAAAAATGAGCGTCGTTTCTTTAGGGAGAACCTCTTTTTTGTAGACTCTGAGCAGGCATTTTGCCATACATTCCACAAGAAAAATGTAACATTAGCATAAGATTCTTATTGGAATGACCGTTGTAATGTGCTCCTAATATGCCTATTTGGATTAACTAATTTATTTTTAGATATCCATGAATTCTCCTTATTTATTTAATTAAATATATTAATTTTTCCAAAATTTTTCAATATGACGTCTCTCTGTCCTATTATGCCAATTTCCAGTGTGGAACGTAAATTCTGCTCGATCTTTTTTTATCTCGTTCCCACATCTGTCTCTTTCCCCACTTATTATGAGAAATGTCAAAATAATTTTCGCGAATATTAATTCACCTGGTGATTTTCACACCTGTCTGGTATCACCAATGTACTCCGCGACGTCTAATTAGTCAGATTGACTTTTCACCATATCAATCTAACAGTCGCGATCGCGGTTTGCAAGTTTGTTTAGTGCTATTGTGCTGGTTTTTTACAATTTGATGGATTAATTATCTAAGTAAGTTTATAATAATATTCTTTTAAGTGTCTAATTATGTTTTCTAGCATAAACAATGCATAATAATTGTATAAAATTGGTAAAATTGTTCGTGCTGAAAGTGCTTTTGACATGTCAACAATGACAACAAATTATTGAATTTTGTGAATATCCGCGAGTTTATGCATTTTGCATATTTACACATCTTTGCACATTAGATGTTGTAATCCTGTAGTTTTGTTTACCATTTAATTAAATAAGTTAATTATAACTGATTGATGTATTTCTTTTCTATTTCAGACAATTTCTAAAGTTACAGGATGTACATGGACATGAGGCACTGAAGGGAACACATAAGGAAGTAGAAAATACTTTTTCTTAGCGCATACTAATGTTTTTTTATTTCTTTTCAGCTATGTTCAACATTGGCACTTCCAGCCTTAGCAATCATCGGCATACACTGCCTAAAAACCTAAAGGGATAATAAGAAAAACAGCTGCTTCTTAGCCATACAGACTGTTAGATTAGATTAGATTTCGAACGGGGTGTGCAGGTGTTAGCCTCGCAATGACTACGATCTGAAAGATCTATTGTGAATCTCCGTTGAATTTACTCCCTTTCTAGGTTCAGACTGTTAATAAAGTCTAGAACGATTCTGAGATTGAGGTTCCGCACGTAGTTTGGTGTAGGAAAAGCATGTTCGAGTTGTAGTAGTCTCCGCCTGGCCAATGCTACGTAGTTGCAGAGCAAGTGCTCCGAGGTTTCGTGAGGGCGGCAGAATTAAGTTTCAGCCAAGCCCAGGGTGTTTAGGTGATACCTCAAGTGGCAATGGCCTGAGAAGAGCTCAGTAATCATTTTGAGTTCTGTTCTTCTAAGTAGAAAGAGTTCTTTTGTTTTTCCGCCAGAGCTGTCGATAAACTTTTTTGCTTGACGAAGTCGTTCCCAATAAAGGGATTTTTGTTTATGCTCCCAGTTATTTAAGGCAGCTCTGACATAACTCTTTGAAGTGTTGCAAAATGGCTGTGGTCCGGCAAACTGAGTTTCCGTTCCTCTTTTGGCTAGGCCATCAGCAATTTCATTGTCCTTGTAGCCCTCATGGGATATCTTTGTTTCTCCTTGATAAGTTCTTGAGGGTTTTGTAGACATTCACAGACTATCCCTGACTTGACAGTGTAGGACTTTAAGGCTTTAAGGGCAGCTTCACTGTCCGCCAGGATATTAATGGTTGAGCGATTTATGGTCTTTTTAATGTAGGTATTGGCGCATTCTTCTATGGCCAATACCTCAGCTTGGAATACGGTAGAGGTAAAACCCAGAGCTTTTGATATGTGGCATTTGGGTCCGTATACCTGCAATTCGATTCCATTGTTCGTTTTTGAACCGTCTGTATATCACACCATCGATCCTTATTGGAAGGACGGATTGGGGGAACACTCCTATTGTCGGTCTCCCAGAACCACTTGGAGTGGTATAACAAAATCCACCATGGGTGTAATTATATCAAATATTGTCATCATTTGAGCATTGGGGAGCCCTTCCCTTTTCACATGAAAAGCAGGAGTGGAAAGTTGAGTAAGGCTTCCATGGCTGCTGTAGAACAGGTTCTCATGGCTGGCTGGGTTTTTTTGAAGCAGAGCCTCAACCGTCTTTTGATTAGTTTTTGGCCAACATGCAAGGGTGGGTCTGACAACCATGATGTATATTCAGTACATCATTTTCGGCTTCAGACACCATATTCTGCCAATGAAGTGACAACACGTGCAGAGAGATCCCACCGCTCTATCCGTCACTCTGCACAGATGCGAATTCCAGGTAAGTTACTTATCTAGCGGTACCCCAGATATTTGACTTCGTCTGAAAATATCAGTTCCGTATTGTCAAGAAGAGAAGCCGTTAGTGAAAGCTTCGATCTTCTCGTGAACGGAATGATAACCGGTTTGTTGGGCTTTGTGCTGAGGCCTTTGTTTAAACACCACTTGTGGACTTTACAGAGGGCTTTTTGCACACTGTAGTAATACTGCTAGTAACAAAAATAATCATTCTTGTTACTATAAATAAATTTAACCATGATTAGCATTCATAAACATCGTGAAACAGTCATACTACATTACTCTGCAATATTTAACAGGGAAAGTTATGTACAAAGTTATAAAATTACAAAGATAATATCAAATTTATACATCATCATTTTACAAAACAATGCACCTACACCCCCGTTCACAAGTTTCGATCACCTATAATATTTTCAAAATACAAAATATCTATGTCGGTAGAAGGCCTTAAGAGTAGTATTAGCGGGAGACATTATTTGAAATTTCAGTTTTATAGAATAAAGAGGAATGTCTTAGGAAGGCAAAAATGCAACCTAAATAAAAGCATGTGTCTGGACGCATTCAAAATTTCTTTAAAATAAATCTACTTTTCCTTCTCACGATAAGAACCTAACTATGTAATAGATTGGGAATCTCTTGTAAATCAAATAAATCCATAATCCTAATCATCACAATATTTTAAAAACTCAAAAATAAGTATGTGAATAGATAAATAAATATTAAGTGCAGATTTAAATAAAAAATTAAATATGAAGAAAAAAAATATTGAGAATATAAAACTAATGAATAAAATCCAGAAGTCATAACGAGCGAGTTCTTTCTTAGATTCTTGGAAATACGTAAAGTTCTCGCGAATCAATTCCAAAAATAGTTTATTATTGCACAAATAACTCCGAAATTATTTGGAAATTTAGTAAGCAAAGGGAGATAGATCTGTTTCGGATGAGATGTGCCAAGCAGGCACATAGAAAGTATTTTTATTAAATAAACAAAAAGGAAAAATTGTAAAAGTGAAACAAAATTTAATGGTCAAGGCAAAACCTGAAGTCAGCGAGGACAGTGAATGAGGCTACGAGAAAATAAAAGCAGATGTCCAAGATACCCATCACCTAAAGTTATAAAATTTGAAAACTAATGTTATGGTTGCATGTGGGCATGACGGTAGCACCAAAGATAGCCATGTGTAAACATGCCAGGCAAGCACGGCGATTATTCTGACCTCTGATTGTCCGGACTGTCGGTGGAACGACATGCACCATGTGTTTTGAATCGGGGATGGAAAATGCCGGAAGATGACAGCGGCGAGAAGCTGGTGGGCATTAAGTGTTGAGTGATGGAGGGAGAAAGTGGTCAGAAGTGAGATTCCAAAAAAAAATTTCGGAAGAAAACGCAGAGAAATTTTTTTTAAAAACCACAATAAAAGACACGGGAAGTTTAAAATTTTTCATTGTAAACTGCAAAGAAGGTACACTAAAAAGGAAATTCAATAGAGAGAAAATAGCATGCTAGCAGCAAGCTTCCGCAAGAAGCCCCTGGAAAAGCAAGATAAGTACTATTAGCTTTATTTAGAATTTCAGCAATCAGAAACGACCTCAAGGTCCGGCAAAGGAAGGCACGGAACCTCACTTATCCACATGTGGGCTGAACTTATTTATATTTATAATTTACTAAGTGGCATTCCGGTGCACGAGTCTCGGAATTAAATAAGATTTACTTGGAACTTTTAGTATTCGTACGCAATCATACTAATAATATTAGCAACTATTCGTTAAAGGAATGTGATTACATAGTGTACAGACTTACTTCACTTTGCAGTATAAGATATGGCGCACCTGAAACAAATAAAGATTTATTATAACCATCGACATTAAAGATAAAAGACCAATAGTATTGGTTATATATCCATCGAAGGACTTGACTGAATACCTACATGTCTATATTAACTTCCAACGAAGTGCATGGATATCATCCGTCAGGAGAGCACCTGAAAATAAAGATCCTACGTTTACACAATTCGTTAGAGGAGCGCCGGAACAGTATCGTTTATTAGCACAACAGTGATTACAGCAGTAAACAGTTTCAAATGTACTTATCATCTGGTTTACTTATTAGCATAAAAGGGATCACAGTAGTAAATGCTTTCAATTATATTGTTTTGAGCTTACTTAGTAGCATAGCAGTGGTTATAGTAGTAAACCCTTGCCAATATATTTATCTTTTGAGTTTACTTATTAGCATAACAGTGATCACAGTAGTAAGTACTATGAATTGTTATTTATTAGTATAAAAGTGACTTCATGCTTCGCTTTTTGTTCTTCCGACAGTATGTATGTTAATAAAAGCTCGATTAGAAATTGTATAAGACTTTAAGGTGACCTATATGGAGTGAGTAAGGCGGATTCTCCGCACACCGTTTTTTTTTGTGTACTGCTCAAGAAGGCCTTCTCGACAGATACCCCAATTGCGATGCTAGTTTACAAGAGTTTAAGTTGATTCGCGACAGGTTACTCATCTAGTACGTCACTCTTACGTACCAGTAACAAGACCCGATGGGCTTACCTTAATCTTAGGTCGTAGGGTAATATTGTAGAATCTATCTGTTAAAAACTTCGAGGGTGAATTTAAGAAAAAAAAAGAAAGGATCTATTCTTGCCGCATGAAGTTACTTGGCCAGTGAACGACTTAAGCTATCGAACCTGCCGTGTATCCAGAAAAGCTTCGGGGGTGAATTTAAGCAAAGTACCACCTAAGTGATAATTAACTATGAGAAAAATTTAAATAAGAAGGGAATTGACATGGAGTATTAAAGCAGGTATTTTTCTCTACTCCCTCCCAGAGCTCTCCCTCTATTTACAGGAAAAGGGACACCGCAAACCAGATGCCAGCGATTTCATGGGAGGCCGGGGAACGCAGGAGGATCACGTCATCCGATCCTCAGGACTACCTTCGGGTGAGTGTTGTGTATAGTCCCCTCAGGACTAAAAGTGTGTTTCTCGGTAGGTAATCTTCGTCTCGCCTTGTTCATTGGCACGATTTCTTTTTGTTTATGGCTCGTGGTAGTGCAGGTTTTGTGTTATTAACCCACCCCATACTCTCTGCATTTAGTCGAGGTACTAGCATGCCAGCCTACCAGCATAGCTACCATGGCGTGAGCTGTCAGCTCATGCTGACAGATGAGACTTCGCGTCTCACAAGCCTCAATCAGCAAGGCACATAACACTAAATATAACAGAAAATTTGTAAATAAATCAACTATATTCTGTTCCGCGAAAATTTTGCTCTCAAGGTCACCAGAAGGCAATTTATAAGTTTTTACCATTGTGTACAATCCCAATGGTAAAAGAGCTCTCAGAGCGCATTGCCATTAAAAACGATTAAATTTTTATATTTGTGAAATCAGGAAATGTAATATCTTACCTTGTTTTACATGCTACTAAATGACGGCCGTACTATGAACCTCGTCGATTCCTTGCAGATTCCCAATTGATAAAATGAAATTGCTTACAAAAATGTTTCAAGAAGTATCTTTAGTTTGCTTCCTCTTACATTGGGACATATCAGATAGAGTGTGCTAAAATACCAAGACGTTTAGCTTACAAACCCAATAAAAAAAAGAAAAGAAAAATATGTCCAAAGAACCACTGGATACATCTTGATGCATAAACATGGCATTCGTAGAAAGAAAGGAAAGATAGAGAATAGAAGAATTTTGAAGAACTTTTATTTTTCACGATTCTAAATTAAATCATAAATACAAGAAGAAAAAACAACCGCCTCGTTCGGGGTTTGAAACCGGGACCTTCCGCTTGCCGGGCGACTGCTCTTACCACTGAGCTAACGAAACAGATGATTTTCCTTCTTGCATTTATCAATTTGTAACTAGCCTACTAAACCACGTTTGCTTTCAGCTGGCATTAACCAGTAACGATGAAAGCGCACAAATAACTTTTGTAAATTGAATTCAGAAAGCAAAGGATAGGGTATATGGAAAATGCTATTCAAAACTGGTGAAACTCTGAGTAGATGGTCTATTCAGCATGGTGAGACTGTTCAACACAAATAGTGCTATACCTTTTTAATGATTATCGAGTCCCATATGTTCAATTTTATTGAAAATATTTTTCACACACTAGCCTGCTCAAGATCCGAACCATACCGCGGCAATAGTAGACATTTGTGAAGGTGCTTCTTAACGAGCTGTGCTATACTACCCCAAAAGATATGTGGGTAAAATTTGCTTGTAATCTATCATAATATACTTCTAGTTTTCAGACAAATAATAAATGATTTTTTTTTTTCAAAACGAAACGAATATTATTATTTTATTATTATTAATTTATTTTAATATTAAATGATTTTGGTTGAGTTTTCTTTTCAGGTGCTTCAATCTTTCGACCTGAGAACACTAATGGCTCTCCTTCAAACAGGAAAATTAGAAAAAAGAACTTGGGTTTTAAAAAATTGTCTTTTAAATAAGAGGACATTACGAGTCAGCAGAAACCAATATTCAGCATGGCTAGTTCTTAGAACTGTTCCCAGCTTCAGATTTGATGTAAATTATTATCAATTTTTTAAATTTATAAAAGTTCTTTATAAGCTTAGAATTTTCCTTCAGGCGTCTACGGCAGGGAGGAACTAGCCGTACTGATGAGTACTGCTTCCTGGGGATACGAAATGCACTCTTATTTAAAAGAGAATTTTTAAAAAAGAAGTTCTTTTTCAAATTTGGTTTTGTTTTAAAAAGAGTAATTTGGAGAAGTATATCTTGGAGCGATGAGACTAAAATAAATTTGTTGGTTCTGATGGAAAATTGTAAGACCCTAGAATTTGATCGGAAGTACACCAGGATAACTGTCAAGAATGATAGTAGAAACATCATGAATTGGTGGCTATGGCAGGTCGTAGTGTGGATCATTTTTTAATTAAATTAACGAAATAATGAATCAACGATAATATCAGGAGATAGTTTTGGATAACATGGTACCATATGCCGAAAATAATATGTAAGTCAGGTGGAAATATACGCACGGTAATGATTCTAAGAATACTTCACGGGTTGTGAATTTATGCCTTAAGGACCAGCCCAATTTCTGACCTTAACCCCATTCAGAATATATGGGGTGTCCCGTAAGTCGACGTCAAGCCAGAATCGGGTGAAGAGATACCAGAAAAATATAAAAAAAAATCTAAGTCATGTATTTTTCAAATTATGGACATTTCTTTTGTTTTCGAGAAAATGTACGCCTTGTGATGGTTTTTTAGCTCCTGTTGTTAAAAATCCGTTCTATAAGATTTGTACCAGCTTGTACCATCGATCTGGATCTGTATCTTTTATTGACATAACTTCGACGAAATCCAGGTGGATTTTTCTTTTGCAAAAGCAATTTTTTGGCCGAATTTTTTACCCAAACTATCCACCAACAGACCTCTCTGTTCTTTCACGTTTATATATTTTTAAAGGTTTTTCTTTTCAAATTACTAAATAATATTTTTAATTATAAATTTATGTACTCTCAAATTTGGTTTGATTGTTTTTACGAAACTGATCAACCTGATTTTTTTACTTACCGGAAAATGTCTTCTTGCATCAATTGCTATGTTAGTACATACCTACTACAAAATAACTCCAAAAGTCGTACCACAGTTTCACGCAAACAACTTCCAATTTAAAATATCGGAATATTTTCTTGTTTTCCGAATAATTTATTTTTCACTTATTGTGAAAACGTAGCGTGAAAACCAATTTCCTTAAAGTTTTCGTCGGATCTTTAAATGGTAGAAAACATTTTCTTCTACTTAAGTAGTAGTTCTCCCAAGTAAGGAAATTAAGTTTTTGTTAAAGTTTTACAACTTCAAATGAAGTTTTGTGGAATTAACCCAAATTAATTATAATAAGCCTTGCAAATACCAATACTTCCAAATATATAATACGTTTTTGGATTCTCGTAATCGTTCATTTCTTTTATACATACAATGCGCGGTCATAATGCGGAACGTACAGTTTTCTTCGCATAAGAAGCTTGCGTTTTTAATATCTCATGAAACTTTCTACAGCAGTTAAAGAAGAAATTCAACAATTCATTATGTTTTATACTTTACGATAGACTCAAAAAGAGCTCATGCAGGTGAACTAGTTCATACATATAACATAAATGTCGTAATGATTACTGAATGTCACTTCCCTGTATACTTCATAACTTTGTTGATGCACGAGAGATCGTCAGAATAATTTATTTTTTGGTGGTAAACTGTTTCAGTAAACAGAACTCCCAGTTCATTTTATGACTCACACTTAAATTCCAGATAGTTTCACCAGTTGCTATGTTTAATAAAAAGTCCCTCTTCCTGTAACGAATTATTTCACGAAACTCAAATAAGTAGGTTTTAGAGGAGCTGTAAACTGAGGAATTTTACGATGCTGTAAACGTAAACCATTATCTTTTCAAATAGCTTTTTGCGAAATTATTTAAGGAAGACATCTGGCTTGTGTTTAAATAATTTATTTTATGTATTTTAAGGTTTTTACGTTGAGATATAGTAGAAATTGTTTTTTTTTTAAATAAAATGAGCTACAGTAACTCCCTACCTAGGTATGCTCGTATACTATAAAAGATACTGCGGATTTATATTCTGTATGGAACTGTTTTCTGGACACAATAAGTTTTGCTCGCTCTAACAGTCAATAAACTTATTCTGGTTTTGCTATTTAGGAACTGACTTTTGAAGTTTTTGGTGTCTTTTTATAACTGGTCGTAAACTTAAGTATACGAGGTATTATGGCCTTATTTGATTGGGACAACAGTGCTGCTCTGCTGCACGATACCTACCAAGCTGGTCATTTATGATATTCAGATTCTCCAGAAAAGCAGGTCATTTATGATATTCAGATTCTCCGTAAGACCAACTGTAATTTCTTTTGAAAATCAAAAGTTTGAAAAATAAGAGTTTTTGAAAATTGAAAAATGAAAACAAGTTTTCAAAATTTTATTAACTTATAGTCAAAGGATATAAATTTTACTCAACTAGTCGTGAAAAGCTGGTTCTTATCAGGTCAGATATCGGTTGGGTGCTCTGATCACGATTAAGTATTTCCATTCAAATTGGCTGCTAAAAAAGAACAGAAAACCGAGACCGTGGAACAATCAATAAACAGGTTTTGTAATGAACACCAAAATAAAGAAAAACTCCTACCGTAAGAGCGTTTATTGGGTTTTTATATATCTATAGATGAAATCATAGGGCAAAATTAATCATTATTCCAAAGTCACTAAACCGAATTTGTAAAAGTCACTAGAAGACGTTAAGGTAAAGATACACGGTGAGAGACTTTTGGTCTCCAGTCTCCGGTTTACAGAGACTAAAATATCCGAAATGTTTACACGGCAAGAGACTTTTGTCTTTGAAGACCAAAAATTAAGATCTCCGGACATCATAATAAAAGTCTCTAGAGGCACATCTCTGAAGTGTATACACGTAGTTTGAAGTTTGGTTTCTAGAGATCCCCAGAGGTATTTTTAATTTTCAAGCAAGAGATTATTAGAAAGAATTATCTCAAAAGTTATTAATATTTTTATGTTATGGGAAAAATGAAAAAGCTTAAAAATATGTCCATGGTGTAAAAAATTTACGGGATAAGCACATCACAATTGTGTGATATTTTTTTGAATTTTTTTTTATTTCAAAAATAACCAGTACTCTATTGACAAAACAAATTTTCTGCCATGAATACATCGTATTAATTATTAATTTTTTTATTAATTTCTTTCTAACAATCTGTCAAACTCATTCCACTTTATTCCTTTTCCTTTACTTTACATTTAACTGACCAGAGCAAACAGATAATCTCCGGAGATATGGAGAAGACAAATTAACACCGGACACCGAACTTGGAGACCTGTTTGTTTTAAAATACACGATGGGAGATCGGAGAGTAAAAAGGTCTCTTTAGAGATTTTTTTTCGTCTCCGAAGTGTATACACGGGTGTCTAAGTCTCCAGTGACCAAAAATGGGTCTTTGGAGGCCAAATTCTCTCGCCGTGTAGTTTCGCTTTAGAGCTAAGGAGAATTGTTAAAAAATGTTTTCAATCTGTTAATAGTGGCACTCTCAACCTATTCATACATATATAAATCGCATCATATATTCGCAGATGGATTAACTCAATGCTCAATAACCCCATAATGGACATAGAGCTTAGCAACAATAAGTTCAGCAAGAGCAAGCTAGAAATAGCATACAAGGAGTTAGGTTTTATCGCTCCCCTAAACTAAACATATTTTCTAGCTAAGATTCCGATGAGATGGCATCACCAGGGAACATAACAGTTATAATGTTTATTATAAAGATCAATTTTCAACGAGTTTAGATACGAGTTTTACTTCACAAGTCCGAACGAAAGGGTTAAGCTTTACTTATGTAGGATTTCAGTCCCTGTTAAATGCCTTTGAAAGGTTTTTATTCTGTTAGGTCATCAATAATCGTTAATAGATGATTAATATTTGTCTCATCACGAATAAAAGTCATTTTCGGAATTTTCTTTTTCCTGGTCACAAATGAAAATTACATCGAGATTATTATTTGTTTTTATCAAGAATAAAAAAGCATGAACTGAATTTTATTTTCCTGGTCGAAGAATAAAAATCGCCAAGTGATTTTCTTCGTTTTCAGTCGACATATAATACTTCTTTTTGAGTGTCAGTCATTACAAAATAAATGTTAACCGTGATATTTATTTAAAAATAGCAGCCTTTTGGTGATTTACCATGAGACCTCACATCTCACCTGAACATCTGAGCACCAGCATCTATTATTTTGACCAGAATTGTAAATTGTTTGTGACTAGGATAATAAAATCAACTGGTGATTTTTATTACTCTACCAGAAATATAAAAATCACTTCACTTATCAATAAAAATAAAAATCATAAGATGATTTTTATATGTTATTAGGAGAAATTAAAGTCAGCAAATGACTTTTATTTGTGATGTGATAAATATTGATCATCTCATGACGATTATTGATGACTCAAACAAATACAAACTTTTCATAACGCTTTAACAGAGACTCAAACCAATGTAAAAAAAAGTTTAACCGTTTGGTTTGAACTTTTAGAGTAAAACATAGATAAAATTATCAATTACAAATTGTGTAATTATACTAACAATCAACAGAGCCACTAAATAGCTGCAAGTAACTGTAGAAGAAATTTGAATTCGATAAATATTCTATTTGATTTTTCCACGATAATTTGAAAAATAATTGTGATTTATGAACCCTAGGCATCACAACGAATTATCGGTAGTCTATGTATGTTTGGCTGAACATAGATATTCCAATAGCCGTCACTCTAACCTAATGTTTATGACAGACACGGGGTATCGATATCAAGATATTTGGAATACCTCGTTTACACATTATACACATATGTCATCAAATACTCCCGATATATGTATCCGTAAAACAAGTGGGTATAAACTAGAAATCAATAAACACTCAAAAATTACTGGGTATAGTCTTTGCGCAGGGCAAAATGTTAATAATAATATGATAATGTGTCAAATTAAGAAAAATATGTCCCATGTCGGTAAAAGATTCGGGTTAGATTTGAGAATAAGATTTAAATTTACTTTCATATTGTACAAGCTTCCCGAAGGACGTGTGAAATTCCCCTTTTTAAAAGACGGGCAGTTAGTAAAGGGTGTACCCAAAATCTTCTTTCATGTTATCTTCAAAACTAAATGAAGTGCTAAAACCGCTTCTCCATTGCAATCTACAGATACACAAAAACTGCACGTCTATTACTCTCATCCTTTACATCTCATGAATGAAATCTGTTTCTAACCAAACCTCAAATATAGAAATTCTCCCAGGATATCCTATTTCAATTTACCGTTAAATTCATTATTGAGATGGTCTTCTAAGCTTCAGGGAATTAGCAGGCCACTCCAAAGCTTTGCTAATTAAAACAGAATAAAATGGAGCACAGAAATGGCCTCTAAATCTGCTTTATGTTCGAATGTTTATTGTTAATTTCTTAGGAGTTTCTTTCTCTATTGGCACCTTTATACGTACTTTTCAGTAATTAGCTAATGAATTAGCCCAACGTGAATACACTTAAATAAAAGGAGTTATTGCTTCTCGTATAAATCAGGTCTTAGGATTAAGATGCACCATTTAATGTAAATAAAAAGTAAATTATTCAACAGTTTCTAGCTATAAAATAAATGTTTTGATTGCATCTTAAGAAATTTTATTGTTCTGTTTTATGGCGTAAGGAATCTTTCTTCTTTTATTGTCAACAAGTTGCGAAACAATGTTTTCGTAAAATAATTTATGAAATCTCTTATTTTATTATGGCAATTGTTTAAATACAAAATTTTGTTATTGTAGAGTAGATAAATTAGAAACTAAATAGACTTACAGATGATTGCTTAATAGACTGAAGATATAAATGATCTTAATGTATATATTGCAGCGTCATTAGGCAATATCGAAATTAAAAGAAAAAGAATAACAATTAATAAAACAAACATTTTTAATATTGAGATATTTCAATATTCTTGGATTTATATACAAATTAAAAAATAATAAACTGAGGGTTTCACTAATTTCGTATTTATGTAAGAGAAATGAAATATTGGTTGTGATCTCCACGATTTATTTCTACTGAAGTAATAATAATTCATTTATTTATAAATTATTATATATAATATTGTTACGTGACACAAAGCGGTACAAGCGACATCTATTGGAAATGGGAACAACTTTAGGTTAGTGATATCCTAGTAAACTTTGGGTTCGGAGAACAGAATATTCAGGAAGGTTCTAGGATAATTTGTAGAGTATAAATACGGCGATACTCATATTCAGGTCATAGTCTTATTTCAGACAGTGAAGTAAACGAAGTAAACTACTTGGATTGCGATTATTAGACGTACAGTACTAGCGATAACTAAAGAGTTAATTTGATAATTATTTGTTATAAAAGTAAACAGTAGACTTTAATAAAAGAAGAACTTTTGATTTATATCTGAAATATTGTGTTTTAAATAACGAACTAAGGCCACGCTCGTAACAACTGTTGTCAGAATTGGGATAAAGTCGCGAAATAAAGTACATTTGACTTTGAACGGCTTTTTGGTACATTAAGGACCCAAATAGAGCTTTCAGCCATGCAAATGAAGAATGCTCTTGAGGAAAAAAAGAATTTTTTGGAAGCATGTTTAAAAGAGCAAAAGATTTCTCTCGAATCCCACTTCTGACACCAGTTGTTACGAGCGTGGCCTTAGTTCATTATTTAAAACGCGATATTTCAGATATAATTCGAAAGTTCTTCTTTTATTCGTAATCCAAGTAGTTTACTTCATTCACTTCACTGTCGGAAATAAGTATCCTCCTAGATGTGAGTAGCACCGTATTTATACTCTACAAATTATACTAGAACCTACCTGAATATTTCGTTCTCCGAACCCAAAGCTTACCGGATGTCACTAACCTAAAGTTGTTTCCATTTCCAATAGATGTCGCTTGTATCACTTTGTGGCGCATAACAATATATATATATATATTATATAATAATTCGTAATATATGTATTTGCACAATTTACAATCAACCTAATAAAATTTTGGCTATACCTAACTATAAGAAAAATATAACATTCTTCTCCATTTATAATTCAGCAAGCCAGACATGTATCCTTAACTGGAGGGGGGGGGGGGGGGTCCCCACCAAGCACTATGAACTTATCGAACTTATACCAGATAAAAAGAATAGTTCATTACAAAATAAACATAACAAAAGAAATCAAAATGATTAATTCTCCTGTAGTTTGAGCATTCCGCCTATTTTTAAAAAATTTTGGCGAACTTAAAGCCCGCTAGACATGCTCAAGCAAATCCTTCGACTTGGCATGCATAAGCCAGGACCGGTGTTCCACAGCTTAGTCAGCTATGGCATATTTTTCATAAATGATTTTTCCTATATAGCTACCAAATCTGCTAATATACGCAGATGATCTAAAACTATATAAATCTATCGACTCGCATTGCTACTGCCTCAAATTGCAGTATTACCTGGACATACTTGTTGAATGGTGTGAAAAGAGTTCTCTCATTTTAAACGTTGATAAATGTAGGGTAACCATTTTCTCTCGTAAGCGAGTCCCTTCGAATGTTGTCTATGCTATGAATGGGTTATTACTTTCAAAAATTGATAAAATATGTGACTTGGGAATAGTGTTTGACTCAAAACTCACCTTTAACTTCCACTTAGATCGCATCGTTAATAGGGCCAACTCAATGTTGGGCTTTGCAAAATGCTGGGCAAAAGAATTAAATAAAATGTATATTACTAAAGCTCTTTTTACCACTCTTGTTAGACCCATTTTGGAATATGCCAGTCCTGTCTGGTCTCCCTCTTACAAAAATCACTCCAATCGTATTGAGAGCGTGTAAAGGAGATTCTTCCTTTTTGCTCTAAGTGGTCTCGAATGGAGGGATAGACTTCATCTTCCTCATTATAACGTAAGATTAAAATTAATACACCTTTTTATTCTTGAGAGTGGTAGAAAAATTTGTAATATAAGCTTCAACTTGTGAAGGGTGACATCGACATGGCTTTGATGCTTGAGAAAATTAATTTCAATTCACGATCATAACACTTGCGATCTAATGACTTTATTTATTTGTGTTCAACTTTGAACACATTGAGCCTATGACTAGAATGTGCGGTACTTTTAATTTGAATTTCCATTCGATATATTTTAATATTAATAAGACTCAGTTAAGAAAAATATGCAATAATTGTTCTGTACTTTAGCTTTAATTTAAGTATTGTGTCCTGGGACCATTGTAGCTAGTATTTAGAGAAATAAATAAATACGATTTGCATTAGGTTGTGTAGCGACTGAAGTCTGACATGAATGAAATCGGCTGAAAGTATTGCGAACAGGCAAACCTGACAACTTTATTCTAGAAATGAAATGAAGTCTGCATAAAAGTCGTTGGGTGTGGAGGCAAAAGTTAATATCCGATTTTGTCTAGTTCAATTCTAGATTAAAATCGTCAGATTTGTTTGTACGCAATAGCTTCGGATGGTTTCAATCATCCCAAACTTGAGTCTCCCGACTTTCGCTACACACGTTAATGCAAATCGTACAACTGAGCCATGTATTAGTCGTGCGATTAACTTGAGCGTGTGTAGCGGCCTTAAACGTCTCAATGGACTATGATACATACGTATGTACCATAAAAAATATCCAAATAACCAAAATACTTGGAGACATATTCCCATTTCAAGATAAGGTTACGATTTGTTATCAAACAATTTATTAGCATATCATATCATCATTTATTCTTAAAAAATTTAGCATCAATGCGGAACCTAGTACGAATATGTAAGAATTCATAAACGCTATGCTATCAGCTTCTGTTCATAGATACACGTCACACCCTCAACCCATGGTACAAAGATTACTAAGTATGGCCGTCCTAAAGCTATCAGTGACATGGTGAATTGTGCAAAATTAAGGTGAAATTGAACACTCAGTTAAAAGCTTTTATTTCTCCAGCTTTCCGAAGAAAAAATCACAGTAATTTCATCGAGAAAAGTCTATAAAGAAATTTCCAGTTAGAATATGATATTTGCCCTTTGTTGAGGAAGAGTGAAATTCACACGAAGAAAATGAACATGTACTTAGCTTCCAATTGACAGTTCAATAAGGCCACGGTACAGAGAATACAATGTATGACGTATTCTCTGTCCGAACCCACGTTCCACTATTTTGTTTTTGTAAAAAAAAAAAAAACGTTTTCAAAGTAAAAAAAAAAATGTAAGAATATCAGATATAACTCTTGAGTGGATAGTGTCATGGTACATAGCTTCGAGTGAGTTACTATTGGACGTGAAGTCCATCCTGTCAGCATGAGCTGACAGCTCACTCCCATGATCAACGATAGCACAGGGCGGCATGAGCACCTCGAATAGTGCGGGAGAGTTATAGGGGGGATTAATAAAAACCTGCTGCCGGTTACGAAACATAATACAAAAAAATTAGTGCCTATACAAACAGAACCACACATACTACATCCGCTCCTGAAGGAACCCTTTCACCATTTACATTTGCTTACTTGAAGGCGCAGATGGTCTGCCTTCATTGCTGTGCCACATCCACCCATATGACACTGAATGGCAGTAAGTTATTTTGCAGTGTCCCTATTTATAATGAAAGCAGCGAACATATTCAACACCCATTCCGATGAGGGCTCCAGGAGGGTGGAGGAAAAACAAAAAATATCAACGCATCATTACGTTATAAAGTAATCGATCTGATCGATATATTATGAATATGCCTATTACAAATGATATTCACTTATTTACTCACACAGGTAGTTAATGTAACAGTTCCCTCTATAAGGAAAACCTTCGGTCACCAAGTGTGAGTCATGTACAACTAAAAGTTAATCGTTAATCATGAAGGTATATGAGTCCACGAAATGGGAGACTAATATCTGATATTGATTTTATAAAAAACTTTTCTCGAAGCTTTTCTTAGTTGGTACACCTTAATGCAATTACTTTACAACAATATGAAAATGAATAAATGTTTTGACTATACAAGCAGTAACACTATGAATATATAAGAGAGAATATAACTATGAAAAAGCAATATAATGTATAAGGAAATAGTATAACTATGAAAAGTAATAGCTTAGTGTCACTGTGTTTGTACACGCTAATTTCCGAAACTGCCCAACCAATTTCAATGAAATTTTAAAAATGTGTGTGGTTGGTTCCAGCTTACCAGATAGGATCGCTTTGGACACGATAGATGGCGTTATTGAAAATAAATTGAAAATACATATTCAAAAATGGATTAAATCGGGCATCTCCTTCGTAAGGTTGCCATACAAAAACTTCGTTTTAACTATCAACGTATAGAACCAAAATTTGAAACTTGGTGTTTTCATAGTAAATAAAATTAAAAAAATGGTCCGAATCGGGCTACCTACGTCTTCTTGCCATACAAAACTGTGATTTTTCACTATATATTTGGAAACTGTCCGAGAACGCGTCGACGTCGGGAGCTCAAATTTTGTTTATGGCGTTTTCATGAAAATTGCAACTACAAGTTCAAAAATGGACCAAATCGGGCGAACACTTTTTGGTGTTGCCATACAAAACTTTAGGTTTTTTGACACTGCCTCACGCGTCGATGTAGAGACCTGAAATTTTGTACACCAGACTTTCTTAAAAAAAATTTAAATGAAGTTCAAAAATGGGGCCAATTTGGCAAATTCCTTCGTAGGGTTGCCATACAAAAAATTTGCTACTTGGTGTTTTCATTGAAATGGCAAATATAATTTCAAAAATGGACTAAATTGGGTTATCCCTTCTTAGTGATGCCAGACAAAACTTTTGTTTTTCACTATATACTTAGTCCCTACCTAATAACGCTTCGAGAGAGCCCATTTTTGTACAAGGAGTTTTCACAAAAATTGCAAATACTCTTTTGTTGGGTTGCCATACCAAAATTACGTGTTTTACTATATATTTGGGCACTGCATCGCGTCGACGTAGAGAGCTACACTCTCCTACACACATGAATATACACCCACACGCATTCATACACGCGCACACACACACACACATACACACATACAGACACAGAGTGAAACCGTAGAGTACGGAATCGTGCGATCGAGTCAGATAGTAGCTTAGATATTATTTATCTCTAACCACCCCACCTTACCCCCACCCTTCTAAGTATCGATATTATCGCTGGGCAAAGTCGACGGGCTCCCCCTAGTTATATATATATATAAAGTACGCAATATTAATTGATATTATAATACGGCAACAACTTAGTTGTCGTAGTCCATCGCAGAGGCCTCCGTGAATGTCCAGCAGTGCCATAATCTAAGCAAAAGTTATAACTCGAAATTGTCTAAATTTAAAACAATTTGCAGAAAAGAACAACACAGGAGTACACTAATGAATTATTACTCGGACTGATATATAATTAATATAGATCTTTCGACTTAGGCGAGCGTGGTGTCCCCATTAGACAGATTGGGAGCTCATATAGCTAGGTTTTGAGACAGTTCGTCGAGGTACGTAGTCACTACGATTCTCTAGTGACGTCCCTTTTCTTTGGTTAGGAACTATATACAATATAGAGTACTGCTAACGGAACTTGCGAAACCTTCAAGATGAGAACTGCTAGCAGATTAGGGCTTCACTGTGTTCAAATAGCGTCGTATCTCATTAATTTAGCCAGTCCCTATTCTTTCTTTTGTCGGTTAAGTATATTAGCTGGTCCCACTGAAACTGTAGTAGAATATATTCTACGATGACTCTTTGGATTGTTGTAACAATCACAATTAGGCTCGCTGAAGTTCAATTCCAGAAAGGTGACGTCGTGTTTGACGATTGTCTAATTTAGTTGGTGGTACTGGAACTTTAATCTGGAGAACCATGAATCTCTTGTTTTATTGGGATGAAAGCGAAACGTTGTCCCAGTTTCTCACTTCGATAGGATTTCCTTCATTTAGTTTTTTTTTACTCGTGATATTCCGAAAGTGTAAATTTCTATACACCAACATGAGGTTTTAAAAGGGTACTCTAGCGGCTCTAATTCAGTCTTCTATGTAAATTTAGGCTTAAATGTGTCAGAAAAAAGGTGGCCAGGTTGAAACATTATAATGTACGATTTTTCAAAAGCATTTGACGAGAATAATATTCGTTTGCTTTTAGGTATATAAACTTGAGACGTTTGGATTCAATTTTGCTTTACTTGCATGGCACTCTTCTTACTTTACAAATCGCACCCCAAATTATCAAAATCAGTGCGGTGAGTTCTGAGAAAATTTTGAAACTTGCTGGTGTACCTGAGAGGGGCCATCCAGAGTCCCTTCTTTTCATTACATTAATTAATGATATATTTAACTTTTTTTTACGTGTCGCTGATAATCTAAAAATGTTCATGGAAATTGCTAATATATACCTATGTGTAAAAAATTCGACTTTTAATTTTGAAATTTTTGTCATTTTAATCATTTTTTAATAAATTTCTCGCAATATAAACACTTTACGACAAGTTGTATCAACAATTTCTTTTGAAGTATTTGTTGATAGCATTCTTAAAAATAGTCTAATTTCCAATCTAACACCAATAGATATCGCAACTTGGCAAGTTATATTATAACAACGGCCATTTGAATCGCAGTGTTGGGAAAAATGTAATATGATTAATGATTAACAATTACAATTAACCATGTAATCTGTAATCAGATTACTTTGTAACAGATTACTAATGTAATCCATTTCCATAATTACATAATGTAATCGATTAACGTGTAATGTGATTACAAGTTAATCTGGTTACACATTAATCGATTACAAGTTAATCCCACTACATGTTAATCTAATTAATGTGATTACATTTAAGATATTTAAGATATTTGTATTCTAATTCTTCATAAAACTCCCTAAAACTACTTTTGTACGAGAACAATAATATTTTCTTTCAATTCATTTCATTATATTAAAATTACTTTTAAGTTTACTTTGTAGATTATATGTTACAATGTAATTAGGTTACAAAATAATCTAATTATATTGTAACAGATTACACATTTGATAGATTACATATTCTCTCATAAGTAATCTGATTGATATGTAATCGAATACAATTTAATTAGATTACTTTGTAATTTGACTAAACTGTAATGGAATTATTAATTAAATTACACTGCAATCAGATTACGCCCAACACTGCTGAATGGTGGTTGCAATAAAGGGGACAGGTGTGGCTACGTTTCTGCACAGTATAACTCGCCTTTCATCGGCAAATGAAACAGCTGTCCCAAATGAGTGCCACAATAATTTAATAACTTATAATTCCTAAAATAAACATAAAAAGTAGAAAAATACATTTGAGTCATTAATTTCTTATGTACAGAAAATCCATCTCAAATATAATTTTCTTTTCCCATACAATTTCTTAAATTTTGGAATTTTCAATGACGTCCGTAGGCTCTAATATCTGTTCCTTTTTTGTTTTTGCTAACAACGTATTTTACGATAAAATTGTAAATTCTATAAATATTTTTAGATCTGTCATTTGCTTCCGAGATACCTTGTTTTTCATCTATTTACCTGCAATTTAGAAACTTTCCTATACAAAATGTGTGAATATCACCGGTGATGTAGGTGTTGATTCGAGGAGGTAATAAGTGGTGTTGACACAAGGGTTAACAAAGCCTCAGGCATTCCACTACAAGAAACAGCCACAGTAAGGGACCATTCAACTTTTGATCCAAGCCGAGACAAGTAGTTTTAACATGTAGTACTACATAGGCAAAATTCCCTAAGTATCGTTATACTAAAACCCATCCTTTCTATTTTCTTGCAGGTTAGACATTCCGTAAGGCACACAGGCGATAGTGCGACGATACACACGTATATAAAAACATAAAAAAAAGTGAGAAAGAAAAATAAATTAGGTTTAAGCCAATTACATTTATTAACTGTGCTTTGTCTGCCCATCCCTAAAAGTAGATTTGGGAACAGAGAAAAGGTAACAAATGTTGTACATATTGCCATCTATTTCTATATATTCATTTGGAAAATCTACTAATTGAAACTAGACTACAGTGGATTTTGTATAAAACTTATTAAGTTGAAGGTTAGCAGTTAAACCAAAAAGAGAAAACTATAGAAAATGTATAATGTAAGCACGTTACGCATACAAATATTATCAGCACGGGTCGGATTGGAGATTTCATATCAAGCGACATGCATTAAATTTACTAGATATAAAAGTAGCACGTATAAGACGAAACATTTTTCCTATGCTAATAACTTTACGAGAAAATCAACCAAAACCAGCCATTTGTACCTAAAATAATTTTAAAATTTTTTATAAAACAATTATTAAGAGATTATGTGGCCAGAAAAGCATAATTAGTTTGGTTAATCTGAAATTAGAAAAGTCATATGATAAAAAATAATTTAAATTGATTCAAGCGTATTATCACGCTTCAGTGAAAAATATATATTTAAAAAGATTGTGAAAGGTCACCTGGCAAACGTGTTCCAAATGGCTTATAAAAAGAGCAGTGTTCGTTAATTACGGACTGCAGAAATGCCAACGAATTGTCAAGGAAAAGAATTGAGGACGAACCGCCTGTTTCCATTAGAATAAGCATTACTGACAAGGGAAAAAACCATCGTCTCATACTTTTAGCTTTGTGCATTTAATAAATTCGATTAAACAGTCTGCCACGGCTAGTGAAATGGAGGGAATAGAGGGTAAGTAGGTATGCAAATAAAAGCCAAACAACAAAGCGATTTAGTACAGGTATTTACATAAGCCCGATTTTATACTCATGGCTGAGCTTTATGTTCCATTAAAGGCCTTTGTTTTCTTTGCAACTACGGGGATCAAAAGCTTTTACTCTCCACCATTTTGTCCACAAGTATCCTAAAAGAATGAGAAAAAATATAACCATTCTTCCTTTTGATAAAAAAAAAAAAACGAAAACGAAAAGACAGAAGTTTTTCTGAGTCTGCTTCTTCAATTTAGAAGCGCTTCCTTAATCTTATATGACTTGTCTTGAATTATATTAAAGAAACTTACATGTATATATATGTAAATTTTGTCGTACTAAAATCAATAGGAGCGTTCTAATAGGGAACAGAAGTGCCTAAATTAAACCTGACTTCACTGAAAATTATCGATTCCAAACTCAAATTGAAAGCTTTTTCGTTGAAATTTCCTGCTCGTATCTAGTGTTGCAAGGATTTTGTATAGCAAAAAAAAAGCCTACCACTATAATTGTATAGGTACTCCTTCATTGCGGCATGCCTTACGCCTTAGTTCTAAATCACAGCACATTTGGATACTAGCTTAAGGAAGGAAAATATCTAGGGTAAAATTGTGTCTGCCTGTGTACACGTTAACTATGGAGTTTAGTCAGTACAAACGACAAAGTGTGAACAAAGTTTAATGCATCGCAACAACACGTCTTCACTAAAATATGAACTGGGAAAGGTTATGGCATAAAACAGAAAATTGTTGACGATGGAGGTGCTGAAAGTTACACATTCTCTGTGAATATTTTAATAGCTAGTCTCTAACCAAAGTTAAACTTTGCCCCGCTCTCCTACACTCGCTGAATAAATTTTGATTTGACTGCGCTATTTTGTACTGAATCAAGGCACGTTACAAGTATTTAATTAAGAAAAGCGGGGCTGTTCGAAAAAGTTACGATCCTGGATAAAGAAGCTGCTTTTCCAGAGAAGCTGAAATCCCATGATTAATGCAGAAGGAGGTCATCAATTCTCTCGTTTACTTCGAGCCAGAACACTTTAATTGTGTTGCTGTTTTGAATTATCTGACACGGTTTCACGTATAGATGCTGTTCAATCCAGCAGTAAACGTAGTAGGTACATTGTAGGGGGCATTTAAAATTTAATAGCTCTGGAAGCCATGTTTTTTTTATGGGTAATAATTTTACCTGGTACCTAATATAATATCCATCTTGAGTATCTTTATTTTTGGTCGATAAGCAGGGTACTTTCCTTTTTGATGTACTTCAACTTAGTTATAATTCAGTGATTTCATTTCCAATATTTAAAATTAGAAAATTTACGTTTTTTTTACAAGTGCTTTGCATTCTTCATTAATTATCTTAATCGCCATCACTTATTTAGATTATGGTGCGTTGGCAAATGGTTGCATTACGCGGTTTTCTCGCACATTTAAAAAGATGCTTAAAGTTTTAGTGTACACTCAGAGAAAAGTAGTTGGTAAAATTTAAACCAGCCAGTACAAATCATTTTGAACAAGAAAAATTGTTATTTTTGAAATATCTATGTGTGGGTTAATTAAAATTTCAACTCAAAGTTATATGGCACAGAAATAATTAGAATTATTGGTTTACTGACTACAATCATTGTTCAATACACTAAACAAGGAATTTTGCAGAATCAATTGGATTGGATTTTCGTTATTTTTGCCTGCTGACTAAACTTGTTATGGTCGTAGCGTAGTGTATATAGCACTATGCTACACTGAGCTAAATACACGTCTAAGCGACCCGTAGCAGCATGAAGTGGGCGCGAACAGTCTTCTGTATGAATGGAGATCGAAACGTGCCGAACGCACCCAAATCGAGAGTCGAAAGGGGTCTGTGGAAAAAGGAAAAGTAAGAAGAAGAAACTGACTGAGATGCTCATTTTTCTTTATCACAGTGAAGGGTGTGATATAAAGTCGGAGTTTCCAGAGAAATTCGTACAGAAAAATATTGTGAGAAATAAAGAAAAAGTAAATCTGTGACCAGTAATTATAGCCCGTGCTAATAATTGATCGAGACTTGCGAAAAGGTGCCTTCTTGGCAGGTTTAAACCACCAAAGACCTCAGCCGTCAGCACAGTGACCAAGTTCTGCATTAGTTTCAAATCTTCCTGGAAAGAGGAAATTATATCAATCAAGGGCTTCATGCGCAAAAGCAGGAGATAAGGACACGGAATTTACCGCCGATCGAAGGATTTTCTCTTGTGAAATATAACGCAATGAACTTCGCACGAGCCCCCTATTGCGGGGGTAGAATTGTGAATCTATAAGGTTTAGGATCATGATACTGGGATCTAGGTAGTACGAAGATTTTACATCACGCGGAGTGACCTGTGTAAAGAAAGGGTTCAATATTGGTCAAATTCACTAATAATAATTTTTAGTATATTTGTTCGTCTTGTACCCTTAAATTAGATCTCAGACCAGTTGAAAAAGAAGTGTCAGTACATTAATTAAGGCCCTGTTGGGAGTTTTCAATAGTGAATTTTCTTGTTTCATAGTATGGTTAGATGACATCAGAGTATTCAAGTGAGAAACTGAACATATGGCAAGATAAGAATTATATAAAGTTGGATACAATTATCATTATCTGTATATCGGTGAAGTCTTCGGATAGCTTATTATTTCATTAACCAAGATAAGAATTATATAAAGTTGGATACAAAAAACATTGTCTGTATATCGGTGAAGTCTTCTAATTATTTCATTAACAAAGATAAAAATTGGATGTAAAATACTAGGATTGTACACCGTCTTGACAAATCAATGGATGCCCACACTTTAAGATTAACGTTAGACGAGTAAATATAATATCTATTTAGTTTTGTAGTACAGGTTAAAGTCGTATGGCCTTAAGCCACGGCAAAGAACAATGAGTATCTAAATTAAATTATACATTAATTCGTTATAGGTATACAGAAGAGTAGTAAATGCACAGTTTTTTATAGTATTACGTCAGAATAAGTTGAAGGAACCTCTAATATGTTAGGTATTCAATTCGTGTAAATGAGTGCACCCTTTTAGGAATGGAAGCAGGGCAACCTGAGATCGCCAGTTAGGGCATTCTAAATTTAACCATATAATTCTTTTATTTTCGAAAACAGAACGGATATAGGTATATATACTCAACGGATGCTGGAGCGCTTCATCATGCCGTGGAATTTGATCGTGAGTACAATTAAAACATAGTTTACCTTTGTGATATATATCTACCTATACATATACATATATTCTTTTGTTTGGTTGATATTCATATTTTTCTTATGGTATAAATTGCTGATTCTGACTTGAGGTTGCGTTGCGTTGCACTCGTTCCCTATGATGTATAATATTCACGTTCCGCACTCATCTTAGTGATTAAGTTTGACTTAGATATATAGTAAAAGATTAAGATTAAACAAGTTGATATGATGTGATGCATGAAGCACATTATGTGAACAAAATTTGAAATCGTCATGGAATAGTGAGGTTTTCCTCTTTCCCTCACTACTCTCGAGGCTGGCTTTGGATATGAAAGTTGACTAGTTTCACTTTTCAGGTCAACATAGGGACACTGTAAGAAAAAATCTGCCCTCAGTGTCGTTGGGTGGATGGGGCACGCAGCAGAAGCAGTACATCTGCGCCTTCAATAAGGTAAGGGTAAGTGGTATAGAGGCCCCTTCAGGGCTGGAGTGTGTGCTACGGTTTTTTTGTCAGGCACGATGATTTTTTTTTATTATGGCAGGTGGCAGCGGAGGATTTTACCCCCCCCCCCCCTCCCTCCCTATAACTCTCTCGCGTGCCGCCCTGCAGTCTACGCTGTCCACTGAGTGATCTGTCGGCTCATGCTGACAGCTAGGACTCCACGTCCAAAAGAAATCTCTCAACATAAGTTCCATAACAAACTAACGGTAGATGAGTCAGGTAGCCCAAAACACACGAAATAATTAACCAACTTTTTAGTTAAGAAATTATTGTGCTTGTTCAACTTTTTTTTTTCGTAGCAATTCAATCTAAATTTTTCGGTTTAGTTTCAAATGTGCCGCATATGGAATAAGACATCGATTAAGAGTATTGTATTGTTTTACTTTATAAACATTTAAATAAACAAAGTGAAATTTTTATAGTATCTTTATATTCTTTTATAATGGACTCACTTGTGGCAGTAGTAACAAATTTTTGTGAAAGTGGAAATGTAGAGGACGTTGTAAAAAATTCGGATAAAGGTAAGGAAATTTTGAACGAGCAAGAAAAAGAGTAACATAATTTAGTAAGATTTTGGGGATTTGAGTTCTTAGATGACGACTTCAAACGTAAATTTAAGACATTTTAGTACCTAAAAAAAAAAATCCAAAGTGCAAAGATTTTTAATGAAGTTATGGCAATAATTTTCTGGAATTTTGTATGTGGGAACCGTAGTTTCGATTACATTTATTCGGATTTGAGACTTTTACTTTCCAGAGAGATAGAAATAATATTCAACGATGATCGGGTATGTCATAAGAAAAATATACGTAACTTTGCTGCATCGTCTTCCAATACAACGTGTTTTTTTGTAATTACAAATAATGTTATTCGTAAAATAGTGTAACGTTTTTATCTACTGGATAAAAATTTGCTCCGGCCGAGCGGTAAACGAGGGAGCAGTTTTGTTCTAATATTTAAAAACTCGTTTAAGGAACTCACTGGAATCTTCACAATTTAAAAACGTTACGACAATATATAATTTACGTAATGTTAGTAATAAGATTATTTTAAAAGAAAATTTATTTTGCTGTATCTGGCTTTGTACTCACCTGATCAATGTTTGGCAGTTGATTCACTTGGTTCTGTATTGAGAGTTGGGATTGGGATATTCTTTACTCCAGTCGAGACCCAGAATAAAGTGAGGTTAGTACTTCTGACTGCAGTCGGTACCTACAGAAAGAGTTTTTAATACAGTACATTTTTCTATACAAAAATTATCCTCACAACTTATTCCAATGAAAAATAAATGCAGATTGTAGTACACGCACGTTTCAAGCAGCTTCGCTGCATGCCTGTAAGCGTGATACGCACTAATATGAAGCTTGATACCATGAATACGTTTTGGTGTGCGAGATGAACCTGCAAGAAAGTGCATTCCATATGGTTGACGCGTGATGTGCAGGAAGCTTTACTGCAAATGCTTGCTTGATCTGCGATACGCCTTACAGTCGTGTTCGTGATTTGAAGGCTCTCTCCACAATACTGACGATTCCAAAATGCAAATAAACTTCTTCTCGCGAAGTCCATTGTATTAGAGCTATTCTGCAAGTTTCACAAAAAACGTGTGTCACCCACTTTTTCTCCTGATTACTCACTGAAACACCAAAGTAATGCAGATATGCTGTTTGTAGTGGTTCCGTAATAGGACTTCCTTTTTTTGCGATTATAAATTATCCACAAATGTAACAAAAACGATCAGAACTTAATTTACACGATCTGCGAGACATTTTATAAAAATTACAGCACTTGCTAATATGTAATGAAATCATTTGAAAATAATAACACAAAAATCTTCTACTAAGAAGATATACGTAATTGTTACTGTTTGTTTTCCCCCTCATAAAACGAAGCCATTTTTCCCCGAACTATTGGACTATTGCTTACAGTAAAAATTACAATAATGAACTGTGAATTCAAGTGTTCACCGCGGATAGGCAAATAAAGGATAACATAAAATATTAATACGAAAAAACTAAGAAGGGATTGCCCCGTTTAGTCCGTTTTTGAAATTTTTGTTACTATTGCTATGAAAACAGTGTACACCAAATTTCTGTTCTATAGGTGCAGTGTCCAAATATATAGTGAAAAACGAAATGTTTGTGTGGCAACCCCTTGAAAGAGTTATCCGATATGTCCCATTTTCGAAATTAAATTTACCTTTTTACTAAAAGGGTCCCTGTTAAAAATTTCAGTTCTTTAAGTACACGCGTTCTAAAGTCATCGTACGGACAGATAGACAGACGGACTTGCGAAAATAGAAATAATTTTAAATATTATGTGTGGGAATCCAATCCATTTTGCATTTGTTAGAAAGTGTGAAAAATCATCACGTTCGCTTGTAAAAATTGCATATATAAACGCAATGGTCTCTAATTTAGTTTCTTACTGGTAGCTTATAGCACAATTTAGAATTTTATAATAATTCAAACCGCTCTCACGGAGGAACGGGTTGGGTTAAAAAAGTGATTGTAGAAGACTATTTATCAATTTTTAGAACATATGTAGATAGGATTATATTCCATGTAAAAAACGGTATAGTTTAAGCCGTATAGGCAGCAATTTAGGACACTTATTCGTGCTGTTTTTTTTAAACTTCTATGAAGGCCCTCATCGAAAAAAGTCTCAAAATAAAAGAATGGCTTGTGGCTACAAAAATTTTTCGAGTATCAAATCGTTGAAGTACTGCAACGGTTTTCTGAAATTCAAATTATGTTTTAAACAGCGCTTTTTAGCTCTATTCCGACTTGATCTCATATAACATGAATTTTCCCGATTTTCCATGTTTTCCACAGACTTTTCCTATTACTATGAATTTTTTTTAAAAATTTACATGAATTTTCCTCGATTTTTCATGCAAGTTTTTATGATTGTTGAAGAGAAAGTATTGATGCCAGTAGGACGGAAAAAAAATTATTCCGGATAACTTATAAAACTTTTTTGTCATAAAATTTTCCGGAAATTTTCGGAAAATTTTCCAGATAAATTGGAAACAGATTTATCACTAATCATATCGATGAAAATTTGTCCGATGATTTTCCCGCTTTTCCGGGTTTTCCTCGGAGTTTTCCACAAAAGCAACTTTATGTAACTCATTTCGCTCTACAACTTTGTCTTAGGATTCAAACGCCCGAACGTTTCCTTGGTGTGAAAAACTCCGGAAAAGCGTTTTATATGAATTTTCCTCGATTTTTTCTGCAAGTTTTCACCATTGTCGGAGAGAAAGTAATGATGCCAGTTGATAGGGAACTTGATCCTGCATAATTTAGAAAACTTTTTTACCGGAACATTTTCCAGAAAAGTCGGAGAATTCCGGAAATTTTTTTTCGGAAAAATCGGAAAACTGCATTTTTCCTGAAACGGATTTATCACTAATCAAATTTGTACGAAATTTTCAAATGATTTTTCCCAATTTTCCGGGTTTCCATGGAAATTTCCGGTTCAAATTTTGATAGATTCAATTGTCACGCGACATGAACCTGTGTGCTAAATTTCAGCTCGCTGTGATGACGAAAATACGAGAGTGTCGAAAATATAGTAAAAAAGAAATATATAAATAAATAGACAGACAAATTCGTGTACGAGTTAAAGGAAATGGCCTCAAAAAGGGGAGCAATTCCATGGATCGATCTCTTGTGTTTTCGAGTATCAACAAGTATACATCGCAATCGACAGTTAAGTTTAAAATTGTTTTTTTTTTAATTAATTAATTAATTATGAATTTAGTTTTCATCTGCCTATGGTAAGAATAAGTCCATATGCAATTGGTAGGTGGAGGTATATAAATTTGGTGATAGTTTAATTCCATTTTTCCTTGGTAAAATTTAATTATTTCTAAGGAAGATTTAATTATTTATAATAATTTTAAGTGGTAATAATAATTTAGTAACGTTTGCCTGTGTACAGAATAATTCAGGAAATTCGATCGTATTCTACACAGATTGAGTTAAAGGGAATATACATGTGATTATTCTTCTGTTTTGCTTAAAATTGTCTTATTAGCATTAGATAACTGAGAAAAGGCTTACATTTACTTCAAAATTTAAAGTCTAGTCGTAAATAAATAGAGTTTTTAAGACATTGCAACTGAATTTTTAACTAAATCGAAATGTGAACCTACTTATACTCGCTTTGAATTTAAAATTTATCGCTAGTCTAATACAAACCACCAGAATTAGTATTATCATAAATGATATTACTACAAAAACATACCCAAAAAGTAATGTGGGCAACTGCGAAAATCATAAGATATTGAAGTAACGTAATGTTTACCGTTGAATCAACTTTTTGACAATATTCAACCTGTAGACTGCCTGGAGAAAACAAGGTCTTGGAGGCCTTATTATATTTACTGGGATTTCTGAACATAGAAAGAATGGTTCAATTGTAAAAAATTGGATTACTACCTTATAGCGAAAAATTATTCGGATCAGTTAATGACAATTAGATTGCTCACGGGGACAATGATCTAAAACAGTACAGTCGTTTGTGTGTTAGCTGGAAATCAGAAAATGGCATTAAATAGATGGATTAGCCAGCACAGAGCCCTAACGCTAACCCAATTCATATTATTTGGTCTCTCATGTAGCTATGGCGACGCCAGGCGATTTAGTAGAAAATACATTTTATATGTTCGACCGCAATATCGACCTGATTATTAGAGACGCGCCCAACCTTTTACTGTTCCCAAATTCTACTTTGTGCAGCGTGAGCAGATAGTTTATATGCATTACTAAGTAGGCATGAAAATCGAAAATTAAGACAATGTTAGAAAAGTCAGTCGTAATTCAATCATTGTAAAGGAAAGTAAAAAAATATTCTCAAGCGAAAATAAATAAATCATTCACACTTCAAGTTCGTTGTTTGCACTGCAATAGTTATCGACAATTCAAAATACAGATTTGCAACCGATATCGAGGCTTGGACTTCCATAGGAAGGATTTATGGATGATTTTAAATAACCTTTCCCATTATTTTAGCACCGAGGTGTGTCCGGAATATAAAGAAAATCTTGTTAGGTTTTCACCGGGCAACATAAACTCAGAAAGCACTAGAACTTACCTATAACAGATAAGATGATACATTTACATCAGGGCTTAATCCTAGTTGACATTATGATGATTGACCAGCGCTGATGCATCAGCAGCTAGAATCAGCGCACTATTAGCATAGTATCAACACAAATGCTTATAGCATCATCACTTCACTCGTGCTGATTTTACCAGCATCGAAAAAGTCAAACTAGTTTAATAATAATAGAGTATAAAATATAGCTGCAACTGCAATAAAGTGGAGTGATACTGAAACGTTAAAGTTTATTAAACTATACAAAACAAATTTGAACGTTTGTAGAATTACAAATTAACTGATTAAAACAAAATAAGTAAAAAAGGTAGAATTGGTCTAAGACCAATTTTTATGATACCCTAGATCGGGCATTCATCTCTTGTAATTTTGTATGGTTACCTCTCTGTGCAAATATGATTTTTGAAGTGGATTTTCGCATATATTTGTAGAACGGTTCGTCACACAGTAAAAATGGTTATAACCAATTTCATAGGATTTCACATTCTGAAGACCTTTTCAGTACAATAAAACCATCTAGGACTGTTAAATTTCACAGTATACGCAAAAATCCTAAATTTTTATATTGCAACACCAAGAAGGGGTTATCCGATTTAGTCTATTTTTGAAATTTTGTTTGCTATTACTATGAGAACTCCATTTACCACATTTCAGCTGTCTATGTTGATGCTAGTGTCCAAATACTCGTATATAGTGGAAAACGATATTCTTGTATGGCAACCTCACGAATGAGTTGTCCGATTTGTCTCATATTCGAACTTAATTTTACTTTTTTTTAAGGTCCGTGTACAAAATTTCAGCTCTCTAAGAACACGCGATCTCGAGTTATCGTGCGCACAGCCAGACAGGTAGACAGACAGACAGACAGACAGACAGACGGACAGAAATCAAAATAACATTTAATATTATGCGTGGGTGTCCAATCCATTTTGTTCTACTATCATTATTTCTGTACGTTACGAATGGGATGATAAACTTAATATACCCTTTAGATTTCACCTGGGGTATAATAAAGACATTAGAAATAGAGGACAACCCTTGCGTATAGAACTATTTATAATGGGCGGGCCATCCCACACGAGTATTCGTAATGCAGTATGCATACCTCTTCCCCAGAAAACCTGTTTGCAAACTGCATCAGGAATAGTCGTGTAGAATGGCCTAATGTGTGCCGTTTTCGGCCTCCAGTAATGAATAAAAATTTAAAGGAAAAAATTTCCAGTAAATTTCTAAGAAAAAATTGTGGCCTTCCCTACATCAGGTCGAGTCGAGCAATTGTTGATCTTATATTCCAGCGCGGCATTGCTAGCTGGCTTACCCTTAGAACATATAACTAAAGGAAGCGCAATAAGCCCGAAAAATTGTTTCATTTCCCACTATGGCGTAGAATTTTGTTTATGTATTCGTTAATGTCATGGAAGTAGTTAATCTGAAATATTTTTGAAGGGGGGTTTGGCGCGATTATTTAAATATGTATTGCATATAAAAAAAAATTGTTATTGGAGATTTTAAGTTTTTTTATACAGAATAAAAGTTTTAAATATACAACACCTGTAAACCCTGATTCGTTTTGCTCACTAATTTAGTCACATTTTACATATTTTGGGGCTCACTTAATTATATCACATTTACATCTTTTTAAATATTTTGAGGCTCGCTTATTTATATCACATTTTACATCTTTTTAAATATTTTGAAGCTCACTTTATCACATTTTACATCTATATTTAATTTTTCTGCTGCCCCCAAATAAAACACAATTGTGAACTGCCATTGACACATGAAAGAAAAAAAAAGTTGGGAAAGCAAAAAGGGAAACAAAGAAATATTTTGGAACAGTTATCTTGATATTTTATTTACCTATCCTTTATTCTTTTCTTTTGCACGTATTTGCAGAAAAGGAACTTTTTAGTTTAATTTCAGGATTTCAACATGCCTGAAAAACGTCTTTCTGAGATTATTTCGGCGATTATTCCAACAGCGTCGCACAGCACAACTAATTATTGAAATATTCACACTTTTACAAAGATAAGTTCAAGGCTTAATCACTAAATTGTCACTTCAAATGTTTTTATTTAAAATTAACGCAATTACCCGAACAATTGAAGTTTTTTTATTTAAATGTCACAAAAAATACAAAGCCCGGCGTAAAAACACGAATGTGACATTTAATTAGAATTGACTAATGTATGTCAAGTACACTTGGCTGAAGCTTGGTTAAAGCTTGGCTAGACTTGATTGAGTTCTTCTTGCCTTTCATGCCCTTCGCCTCAAAACCGAGATTCCCTCACACCGATACGGTTTTTACACGACATTTCGCTTCCTTTAGTTATCTGTTCTAAAGGCTTACCCCTTGGTTACGGTAACAGTAGTAGCGCCTTTACAATACAACAAGGTACTATGTCAAACTTCGTTTCGCAATCTATACACAAGGGCACACACAACTTCACTATCAGCCATTTTTGATAGTACTAAGTTGTGCTTTTGCAAACGTATAATGTAATGCTGATGCATCAGCACTGGTCAATCAGCATAATGTCAACTAGGCTTTAACGAGGCGTCTATAACTGGACTTGGTAGTACATTCCTCATACCAACATTATAATATTATATATTATATTATATATTATTTAACAGCTACAGTTAGCAAATAGGATGTACATAATAGGTTAAATTAAAGAGGAGAATCTACAGTTTATAGTTTTTATAAATATATTAATGACCTTTTTAAAAAAAGAATTGCGGTCAAAATAAAAAAAAAATTTAAGAAAATCCAAAAGTTTTAGTTTAGACCACAGTAACTTAATCAAATCGATTTATAAAAATAAAACACCAACTCTCTTTTCAATAATATTTTCTATTCTAAGAAGGTTAATTTTTTTTATTTTCAGGTCAGATGTAGATTAAAAGTTAACATATAAACGCAAAATAGGCGAGCTGAGTTATTGGAGTGTAAAATTGGAAAGATGGGTGTATCCTATTAAGAAAGCTTCAATAGCACCAAAACACCAATATCTACAAATATTTGAAATGCTAATTTAACTTTATCCTTCAGAGTGAAATGCATAGGCACTATGGAGAATAAATTTTTGGCATGACGTCTTCAATTATGAACTTCCTTATAATTTAGCCTGAATTTTTCTTTTCTCTATATTTTATAGCACCGTTTTATTTGGTTCACATGACGTTTTCCATAAAGTCGAAGAATGTGCTTATTTATTGCTGCAGCACTAACTGTGCGTAAGGTTTTTCATTTGTTTTATTGCGCCAAACTATTAGTTATTTTAATTATAATTTCAAAATTTACAATTTATGGAATCTTATTATTCAATCCAAGAACTTGAATTTTGTTTTGCATGTAGGGCTACGCAAAATCCTAAAGTATCGATACTATACTAAGCACTAGTATCGACTAAAATGTATCGACTAAAATCTATCAAGTATCGAATTCATTTTCTAATTGATATAAAGTATATAAAGTAACACTTCAGCACACATATCATGCCAGCAATCAAAAACAGTCCATTTATTTATCATACGTTGTGTAATTTCCACTCGAAGTTGGAACTATCTCGTTTTTTACATAATTTTATTGATCGCATTAAGAAGGAACCAAATAGAAGTAACTTCGTAATATTAAAATACCTGTTGTTACTTATATTTACACTGATATTAAAAAAGAATTGTTGACTTAACTTAAAGTATACTGGCTGCACTGAAAACTTTCTAGTCCAACTAGTGCATGTATGAAATGATTGTACTGGCGACGCGAAGAGTAGTAATTCAACGGCGGTGCCGACGTGAACGAAAATAGTGTAAAAGTGGAGAAAGTATAGTACAGATAGTTCTACGAAGCAAACCTATTCAAAGTTTCGCTCTACGGTTA
The DNA here is from genome assembly GCA_963930735.1 of Dioctria linearis. Taxonomy (NCBI): domain Eukaryota; kingdom Metazoa; phylum Arthropoda; class Insecta; order Diptera; family Asilidae; genus Dioctria; species Dioctria linearis. Next base: position 288,489,815 of record OZ005740.1, on the reverse strand, counting down.
AAATAGGACTTCTCCCGAATTTATACAAATTTCAAAATTTTATGTGCGTCAAAGTGTACCTACTATCAAGTCAAGTATCGATACCAGCGGAGTATCGATATAAAAAATAATTGAAAATAAATATACTCGTTATCCTTTTCAAAGTTCGATGAGTAGTACGGTATCGATACTTTTTACATATCGCTTTGTGCATGAACAACATATAAGTAAAAGGACATATTATTTGCATACTAACGACTACATATTGATTGTACAAATGATTTTAAAACAGTTTTGCGTTTCATCATATTAGGAGCTTTAAGTTCTGCTGCGAAGTGGTTCATTAGCTTCGTCGGTAAGCTCTGCTGGAGTTCTTGGTTAAAAAACCCTGAAGTTAGCAGGTTCTGCATATAAAATGTAATAAAGATAAACTCTTAACCATTCAATGAGAGAAAACAAAGAATGAACACTCGACATGTCAAAATATGCCTTGATTTTTTATAACATACCAAGGAGTTTAGATTACAACAACATATTTCTTATAATTTCAGTGGTTATATGAATCACATCATCAGCTCATAATTCTATGGGTCTGGATTCTCTGTGCCATTAGGAGCTCAAAAACCACCTATTTTAACCATGCTTGACTAAATTTTTACCAACCGGAGTGCTTGAAAGAATTTTAATAGCCAACGTTTACAATTTTTTACCCGGTGAGAGCTAACACTGTTATGAAAAATGTAAGTAATGCTTTCTCATAATGTATTTTTGAATTAGGTATACACAATGACAGCTACTATTAATTTTCTGTACTACATTTCAGTAGGTATACCTACTTATTTCATGAAATTGCTATTGGCCTAGCTATTATAAGAACATTTTCGAAAAAAAAGGTCACCATCAAAGTATCCTTAATTATTACCGTAATATCACAAATTAACACCTGTACCTACATCGAGTAGAAAATATTATTATTCAGATGGCATTATACTTCAGAAATGTACGTATACATTAAAAGTTACAATTCAGGTGTATTCCAGCCATTAATTAGCCTCACCTAAGCTGTTTCATTGCCTTGTGGAAAGCTTTAAGTTTACCAATGTATTTTAAAGCCCATAATTACAAGCCTATCGCTTAGGAAATGCTTTGCTTATCGACCACTACAGTCACTGTCCAACATGAATTTATACAGGAGTCTGAACTCTGAAGTCACTGGAATGAGAGAACGGGACACGAACTTGTGCACAACTTTGGATATAAATTAAAAACTTTTCTAATTTTTCTGCTAAAAGTTTCCCTTAGGTAATTCCCCTATTTCATCCATAGCGGTAACAATTTGTCTATAAGGTAGGTCCATTCATTCCAATTTATTTGTCTAACTGTCGAAATAAGATACAATTCTGGAAGGTATATCATTCATTAACGCATAATTTTTTTGGTAGTTTGATATTTGTTGAACTATTTTCAATGTCCTCGAACCTTGAAATCAATTCAACTTTAAATCATGTCATCCGGACAGTTCATAGCGTTAAAGAAATGTAGCCTTTTATTCTTACAAAGTTCCACTCGCACATACGCATACAATACTCTTAAAGATTTTCTTTGATAACTGAATAGCATACGTCTTCGTTAAAGTTTCCCTAGAAAGGACGTATTTTCTCCTTTCAGACTCTACAGCATTAATTTAACTTCTCTAAAAGCACTTAACTCTTTCAAAGGAGGACGAAGCCATCACTTCTTTGCACTCTCTTGGCTACTTTTGCTATATCGGACTCGAGGTCTGCGTATATGTGTTGCCTGCAGTGAGAAATAGCATTCACTTTTCATTAAGAAGTCCGCAATCTAATTTCTAGGCTCACTAAATTTTACGATAGATCCAAGACTGTGCAAAGTTCTTGTAATTTGGTTTAATCAAAAGTTTTATTGTTTTTTTTTTTGCTCCTTTTTTTCTATTAAAATAAGCATTTCGTATAAATTGGCGTTATGGACTGGATATGGTATTGTGGGATTTATCATTAAAAATGTTGGTTGTAAAATGCGAAGTTTTGTACGGGGAAATGTAAATACCCAAAGTAAAAAGCAATATTGCAATTTGGCAAAAATGCCATTAAGAATTTTTAATTTATCATGGAGATTGTGGCGAGTATTGTAATAATTCCATCGGAAACAAATAAATAATCACTGTTAAGTACAGAATAAGTGCACTTCTCAGATAATCGAAAATCCAGGGACATCTTGTGATACAGATTGCTCAATTCTATATGAAAGCGGAGTAGGATAATGGAATAAGGAATTATTCAGAGCTAGAAACTCGTACCAATGCTGCTTCTATGTTTGTCGTTTTACTGATTTGAAATCCTATCTTGGCCTTAATATTTAGGTGATATTATTTTCTGACCCAGAGGAATGGAGTAAGCACTTTTTGAAAATGTGTGATTGGAAGGCGAATGATAAAATCAAGCGGTTCGTTATAGAGTATGAATCAGTATCTTCCTACCATGATCTTATGTAATACAAAAACAATAGAAGTGGCATAAAAAGTGTCCTTGGGACAAAAACAAACAGCACGGTAAGAAAAAGGTCAAACCTGTTTATTGTTCTCATTTTTTTTGTGCAGACTCTTAATATATTAAAAAGCTCAGTTTTTTCATTAGCTTCGCCGAATGACAATACTGAATAGGTAATTGCAGGGATATGCGTCTACGTTTTTATGCATAAAAAGCGTGGAGTGGAGAGCGAAGACAGCGTAAAATTATTTAGGCACATGAAGTTAAACATGAATTTCATGGAATTCCGTGATGATTATTTCAATATTTTAGTGTTACATGTTGTGTTTGTTTAACATAGTCCAGAAGCGATTTCAACAAAACCAATTTTTAGGTGCTTTATCAACCAGTTGGCATTTTAGCTTTGAAGTTTCATTCTGCATATTTATCAAAATATTACCGAGAATACTACTATGGATGGAAGATCAAAATTTCGGCGGAAGTCAGATGGCAATACCAAAGAGACTCGTTTGATAATTTAATCAGGAACTTATACAAGAAGCTGTAAAGATCTGCAATGTAAAATGTTGGAATCAACGGGGTGTGTTAATTCGGAACTAGCATTAGTAATTACCGATATGCTGTTGGATTATAGAAGAGCTTCAGGTTTCAGTAATAAAAAACCGCTTCGAAGAACTTTCTAGTCCGAATAATAATTTAATTCATTGCCATATACTCGTATGTATATATACTTCATACTTTTAATAAAGATACCTAGAAGGGTGGGGAGTGAGTTGGGGTGCTAAGAGATTCATACTATGTAAGCTATTATCTGACTTGATCGCGCGACTCCATACTCTACGAAGGAGTTGCCCGATTGATCCGAATTTCGAACTGTATTTGCAATTTTTATGAAAATTCGCATAGAACATATGAGCTCTCTACCACGACGACTTTTCGGGCAGCCATACAGCATATAGTGAAAAACAAAAGTTTTGTATGGCAACACCAAGAACAGGTAACCCGATTTATAAAATTCCATTTACCATTGCCATAAAAACACTAAAATTTTTGTATGGCAGTCCTACGAAGGAGTTGCCCCCCATTTTTGAACTTAATTTACGTTCTTTTTTAAAAAGGCTCGTGTCCAAATATATAGTGAAAACGGAAGTTTTGTATGGCAACACCAAATATGGATCGCCGGATTTAGCCCTTTTTTGAACTTGTATTTGCAATATTCAGGGAGTGACCAGATATATACTAAAAAACAAAATAATTTTATGGCAGCCCTACGAAGGAGTTGCCTGATTTAATCCATTTTTGAACATATTTTTTTTTGTTTTTAAAATGCCGCGTACGAAATTTCAGTCTTTCACGTCAACGCGTTCTCAGCCAGTTTTTTCGATCTCAACAACATATAACCATCGGATTCTGCGTAGGGCTTTGGAGATGACGTCAAACAAATTAGTCCACTCTGCCTTCATCCGTACTGGAATGGTACATGTGTGTATGAAACGAGATAAGGTCCCAATTAAGATCAACAACATAAGCTCTCTCGATCAACTTGTTTTGTATGCGTAAACTGAGGAGGCTTAGATTAACTGAATGGTTATTCAATCTTAGTCTTGTTAGTAGTTTTAATAAGCTTAATTTTTACCTTTCTTTCATTATTTAACTTAAATTTTTTCATTAATTAGCTTCTTCTTATTTTTTCTCAACTAATAAATTATCTCTAATGTGAGTTCCGCTGTGAGAATAATTTGGGAAATTTTTTGAATGGGACCGTGAGCTTTTGAGACCTAGGCACTGATAGAGGCGTGGGGACTTTTTATCACAACCAGGGATAACTTTACTGGTTTGGACAGGGTAAGAGTTTTATTCAATATTATGTGCAATCGTTCTCGGGGACTAAATGATTGCGTATTTAATGCGAGAAGTTTGCGTAATTAATTTGATGATTCCAAGTACATTTTTGCAGGCTCTACTATGCATGTAATAATGGTCAGTGAACCATGGTTGAATGAATCGATCCCTTCCTCTCTTGTCTCGATTCCTGGTTACAATCTATTTCTAAATGACCGTAAAGATGGTGTGGAGGGAGGTGTGGCGATTTTTGTAAGGGAAGGTTTGAAGTCGAGGTGGGTTTTTTCATCGGGGGGTGGAGTGATCGAATTTGTTGGCTTTGAAATAGTGTTGGGGAGTTCTAAATGTTTTTTATCACGTGTGCACTGTCCGCCAAATGGCTTCACATTGGACCTTGTGCAGGAATTTGAAGGTATATTGTCTGATATATCGGATAATTATACGAATGTTACAGTTACCGGCGAATTCAAAGTATATATTCGCCGGCAAGATCCTTCAGACGACCAATTTCTACATTTTCTTGCTACTTTGCACTTAAATGTTATTAGTCCATATCCCACATACTTCAACTCCACAAATCCGTCACTACTTGATTTGATCTGATGTTACCAAAGTTAATTTTAAAGATCAGCTATGTCCATTTAGTAATTTGGATCACGATATCTTATTTTTTTCTTATGACATCCCGCTAAACCCTGAATCAGCTCACAGATTTTCTTGTCGAGGCTATAAAAATATCGACGTCAACGCTTTATCCGAAGAGTGTGTGCTTTTACCATGGCACTCTATATTTGGTTGTTCATCTATCGATGACCAAACCGCAGTTCTTTCTTAATTGCTCAACTATTTATATCAAATATATATGCCGTTAAGAACTAAGACCTCGCAAGATAATGGATGTCCTTGGTATATACGTGAAGTTCAGTCTATTATAGCATAATGTGAGTTTCTTTATCGCCGCTATATGCGTACTAAAACTCACCGTGACTGTTCTCTATACTGAGCAGCTCGCAACATCGCTACAACAGCAATGCGTAGAGCCAAAAGCCGCTACTTTAGCTCTAAATTTAATTGCCATTTCCCTGCCAAAGCTCTTTGGCATAACTTGCGGCAAGCGGAAGTTTTTTCTATGGATATGACAAGCTGTGAACTTGACCCGGATGTACTCAATGCTTTCATTGCATCTTCTACTAACACACAGCAAGGACTTGTGGATTAAATGCGAGATAATCGAAATCTAATGACTTCTAATTTCAAAACAGGTACTGATTTATCTTTTTCCTTCCGCGGAATCGACCGCCGTGAATTAATTGAAGCAATTTCTTTTTTCAAGTCTTGTGCTATCGGTCCAGATAATATGATGTTGCTTCCTTTCTCAGATACCTACATCCTCCATATCATAAATACATGTCTTATGACTTCATCTTTTCCTAGCGGCAGACCTATACAAATCCTATGCTTTTTATCGAAAGTACTGGAAAAGCTAATGAATAGGCAATTAGTTGAGCATTTGGATTCGAGGGAGCTCCTAAGCAAATGGTAGTCTGGTTTTTGTCGTGAGCATAGCTGCGAAACAGCAGTACTGCGAGGTCCACTGACATTAGAGCTGCCCTAGATAAAAACAACTTGGTGGCCTGGGCACTGCTCGATTTTTCGAAGGCAGCGTTGAATTTTTGATCTTGCTTTGGAAACTCAATTTCTGCTTTGGTTTTAGTCCCTCTGCCGTCGCTCTTATCCCGGACTTTTTGGTCGATCGTAAGCAAGTGGAGAAAGTGGATCTTAATACTTCCTGTTCCCTCCCTCTTCTGTCTGGCGTTCCTCAGGGCTCAATACTGGGCTCTTTGTTATTTAGTTTATTTATAAATGATCTTCCTGAAACCGTTCGAGACGTCAGCGTGCACATGTATGCTGACGATGTGCGGGTCTACTTAAGCAGACCTGTTGGTTTGTTTGAGTACTGTATTGCTCTCATTAATGACGATTTAGAGAGAATCAATATTTGGTCGAAGGCTAATAGCCTAAAACTAAACACTGACAAATCCCAATGTATTGTCTTCCATAATGATACTTTTGACACGCATGATTCACCTCTTGTGGTTTTGGATGGTACAATTTTAAATTTGTTACCCAAAGTTAAAAGTCTATGCATTATTTTGAATCAACATATGAAATGCTTCGACAATACAAAGTTAATTATCGGTAATGTTTATGCTGTACTTCGTAGGCTCTGGCTCTCTGCTGACTCACCATCTTTCGAAATCCGTTCAAAACTGATTAAAAGTCTAATTCTACCTTACTTTACTCTCGGTAGATTGATTTACCCTAGACTCGATAGCATTTGTCTTCGAAAGACGGAAGTTGCCTTTAATGATTGTATCCGCTTTATTTATGGACATCATAGGTTTGACCATGTTTCACCTTACCATAAAAAATTGCTGGGTTGCTCAATACTAGATTATCTAAAGCAGAGAGGACTGACTCACTTTTATAACCTATCACGTACAAACAAAGCGTATTATCTGCGTGAATTTTTCCAGCACACAGCTTCGGAACGTAATCAGAATGTGGTAATATCACGTTTTCATAAATCAGTAATGGAGGCATCTTATCCTGTCCAGATATCCCGTCTCTGGAATAGTCTTCCCCCTATTATCAGAACGCCCAATCTGTCTGTGCTTTTAAGGATCTCATGAGGGTCCACGCATTTAATTAATCTTTCCCATTTTCATGTTATTATCGTGTCTCACAGCGTAGCTCACTTTCGTAATTTTTATAATATTTATCATTCTTATAATTTGTAATTTTCAATATTGTTCAATATTTTGTTTTATTTCGTGTATATTAGCTATAATTATCTTTTTATTTAATTTTTAATTTTTTCTGCATCTGTTTTTTAGCAGGATACCTTTTCAGTTATTTTATAGTCATTTCCAATTTTTGCTTAGTTTTAGTAGGTTTTTAATTTAATTTTAGATATTCTATATTTTTATGTATTTGTTTAAAATAGTTCCAAAATTTTGTTGTATTTAAAAGTCTGCAAAATCTTGTGTAGGTTTTGCCAGTCCAATAAATAATAATAATAATAACAGTGCCATCGATCGTGTCCAAAGCCATTCTATCTTTCAAGCTTAAACCAACCAAACACTTTCACAAAATTTCATTGAAATCCGTTGGGCGATTTTAGAGATTAGCTTGTACGAACAATTGTTTAATTTAAATTCAAAGTATCAAAATCTACATGCTCAATTGCAAATTCTATGAATTGGTGGCTATTTTTGGAGCATCCAGTTGGTTTTGAGCAACATCCGGATAGATTGAATTACCGGAAATCAACAGCATTAAATAATGTATATATTGGAAAATTTTGACCCAATTAACTACTTGTGGGGAACTGGAACTTATATACATATCTCAAGGAAAAACGAATGTTTGAAAGACTAAACATGCTCTTTTGGCATAAAGAAATGATGAAACAAAATTGGCAACAAATGTTATGTACTGTCCGCTCAATTAGAAGGAGTATTTTCGAATTGTACTCATTTACAGAGTGACGTAGGGAATCTTTCTGTTTTGAACACTCAGAAATAAATTAGTGTGTACCACAGTCAAATGAAAGATAGCTTATCCCAGTTGGAGTAAGATTGAAAACTTTCCTGTGAATAATCTTTTGTTTTCGTTTTATCGTTTATAGGGTGGGCAAATTTCTACTTCTTGTATTAATTTTTAAATATTTATATCTTCCAGTGGTGTGGCGTGGACTTGGTGCGAAGAGAAGCAATAAGATTGTAATTTTATAAAAGCCATGCGTTCAAAAGTTATTGCAGCGATTCTAATAAATTACCTATACCCTGCTCGTTAGCTGCTTCTTAATCACCCAGCAGTTACCTTTTGAAGAATAGGCAATAATAGGCAACCTGCAACAGTGAACTGTGTCGACTGTCCGAAGAAGACGATAAAACCTCGAAGCATATAATATGCGAGTGTCTCGCGCTGCAGATTTAAGGATGGAAATCACTGGAGTATGTAATTTCTTCACTATAGAGAAGATGTCGTTCACATACCTTATCCAAAATCTTGGCAGTTTATCCTCATTGTGTAATGTAGTTTCAAGGTCGCCTAGAAAAGCGTTAGTTGTAAAACAAGAAAGCGGATTACCCATGTTCGCTCCCATCGTATGTCTATAGTATTCATTTTGATAACTAAATTGGTTTTGCTTCATACAAAGGGTTGCGGCTCTATGGAAAATGTTAGCTTTTTCGTCAGATATGTCACTGTTGTCTAGCCAATTACTAAGAACCTCTACTGCTGCAGGTATCGGAACGTTCGGATAGAGGGATCAAAAGAGACCATAAACTCATCGTCCTTCAGTATGACGTCTTTTATCATTTTTATAAATTCAAAGCTATTTTTTACGTATTTCCCGGGTGGTTTTGGTAGAGATGTGAACTCCTTGGCAAGTAATTTGGCGATCTTGTAAGGTGGTGAATTCTAGCAATAATTGGACGCATTTTATTATCAGGCTTATGTATTTTTGGCAGCTCGTATATTTGAGGTAGTCTTGGGTTTGAGACTGATTAGCGCAACTTAGGAAGTTCTAATATTTTACAAAGTTCTTTATTGATGATAGCTGCTTCTCTAATCATTCTAGCTTAATTTATTTAACAACTTTGATGACAGTAATTGTATTTGCCATTGCTAATGAACTTGTACTTAAAGAATCACATACCATAGTGTCAGTTTTACTTTAAGTCTAATAGGAAGCTACTGAAGATGGACGACTAGGTCCGAAATACATTTAGCATAATTTCTACTTCTTGTGAAATATTAAAAAAAAAATATTAATCTATAGGAACCTACAAACTATCTCAATCAATTTAACTCACAAGCAATATTAAAATTTTTATTGGCTGGTGCTGATTGTTGATTGCTTATATGAATTTTCCACTCCATCAATTTTTTTTTTGTTCACCCAGCGGTAGTTTTGACCTTCTATTTTCATAGTGCTATTTGAGTTTCTTGTTATAGTCCGCAAAATATTGGATTCTTTCCTATGATGGAGTAAGGGTCCATCAAGGTAGTCCAGTTATACGTCTGAGCTTGAGAACGTTCGCCACTTTATGATAACGTAACCTTAAAAACAAAACTATTTTGAGTTCGATTGCTTAATTCTGTCTTACATTTTTGCAACACTGAGCTGGAACTCACGTAGAATTTTACTGAACACGTCGCTTAATTCAGTTTTGGTGATGTTGAAATTTGTTCCCGCTTCATTATGATAACAATTAAAAAACGGTTATGCTGAAAAATAGGCCAGCAAATGTAAACGAATTAAATCGTAGCTAAAAGTAACAACAAGCGGATTTCTATCAGCATAATAGGTCCGTAATGAGGGTTGTCATTCCATGAATTTATTTTGCGACCAAAACTATTTGAAAATTTATTCCTTCATATAAACTTCCAATTTACTGCCTCTTCCTGTGTAAGCTTTTAATGGATTAAAAATATTTAATAATTCTCATCGAAATGGTCGCTCTGCCCCGCATTACAAACGTATCTTTTGTTTTGGGATCGGATTTTCATAACGTGGACTCGTAGCTTATTTTTCACTTGGATTTTGCAACTGTTTAGGGAAATGCCATATGAAATTGTGCATTGGCTTCACTCGGTGGGCCTTAAAGCCCAGCCATATAAATACTAACTAAATTGCTTGCTGAAACAGAGAGAGTGCGGGTGGCTTCTATTATATCCTTGTTCATTCAATGCCTAATCTACTAATAGTAACCAATTCTATGAATTTCTATATATAGGAAGTGGTATGGTATAGCACTAGCAGCACTGAAAACAATTCTCCCGCCTGGAAAACGTGAATGTAAAAATTTATTCATTTTAGGGCATCTATTGAATTCACCGATCGGATACATACCCAGCGGGTGGTTGGAGATAATTTATTTATTTATTTGTACTGTGGAAATTATTTTCACAATCAAATCACAACAGGAAACAGATTTAACGTTTCTGTGGGGATTGCGGGTAGCGCTGGAATGATGATCAGAAAGGTGCCAGCTTAAAATATGAATACATTCGCGGTTTCTGTTATGTGGTGATAAAAATAAAATTATGTGGCAATTCAAATTTTAGCCCATTATTTCGGATCTAGCAATCACAGATTGATTCCTACCATTCAGTAGTATGAATTTAATGAAATTATGAAAGTAATTATGCTTTGGAATTTATAATAGCGATTTGAATTTTTCCGATTGGCGAACAATGCTTTACGGCTGAATACAAAATTGATGCAAATGAATGTATTTAGATGTAATTTTCAATCGGAACTTGCATAAATACAAATTTTTAGAAATGATTTTTGGTAAATTGGATATGCTATGTTTAACATAAGCTATATTTACTAACTACATGTTATTCAGGCGGTATTTTAAAAATGAAATATGAGGATTTCAAAATGTTTTTATTCTGCTTGCAACAGACAAAACGACATTGATAGATTTCCTTGAAATAATAATTCTTCCCTTATTCATGGACTTGTAAGATATTCTGATCAGTTTTCGTTGAAATTTGCCGAAGATATCTTAATTTTTATTATTTTTATTTTTATGCAGCAATTATTGATGGTTGAGTATCTTTTCCAAAATTATACCACTTCCTTCTTTTATTGCAGATGGTTGAACGAAATGTACCTACAACTTGCAAAAGTTATTTGGAATGGTCAGTGAAAGTGAACGTCTTTATCCAAGTGGGGTCCCTGGGCACTTCAGCATATGGGAGCCCCTAACAGAAATTATTTTCTAAGATACTTTGGGTTATCAACAGGAATAATAACGTAAAGTATGTTATTGCCTATTACGCACTGGAGACTTTTTCTCACTGTTTTATCACCATCTTCGATTCCATACGCGCTAATGTACATGCGCGCATAAAGTGACGTGACTGCAAGATGACTTTTTGGTTCCTTCTGCTAGCAACTTTTGGGCGAGGAAACTATCACCGCGCCTTCACGTTTATATGGCGCGTACTGGTAAAATTTTTGTCGTCACTTGACTCTTATTTCGCTCCAGATTGGAAGGTTTCTCCCGTTGATATTCTCTATATCCTTATTCCTTATGATAAATATACATATCACAATCACGCGATCTGCTCTAACAGCTAAACTAAATTGAAGGATTGATCTTCGGTTGGCTTACTTCCGCAGGGATTAGAAGGCCCCATGTATCGCGGGGCTCTGAGCCCGGGCCCAGCGGCCCCATGCGCAAAGATGACACTGGTTCTGTTGTTATGATCAGTGACGTATAATGCTACGTGAGGGTAGTCAATTTGTTCACATGGAATTTATAGTTGACAGGCATAGGAACTTGTATTGCTGCTATGTGTAAGTTGGAGAAGGTGTAACAAATTCGTCCTGCTACTAGTTTGCAATTTTTTGGAGTGCTGCTACGTGAGGGTATGGAGGTTCGTGTGCGTACTTTTAGGTGCGGCAAATTGGAATGATGCTGCATATGGGACTGCAATAATGGCACTTGTGACGTTTTTGTCGTGTGAGATTGGATATTGTAGTACCTGTGACATTTGGTCGTGTGCTCTTCTAGTTGCAGCAAATTGGGTGGCTGCTACGTGTGGGATTGGATAATTTCCAATTTTGTCAGAATTAACTTTTGTTCTTGTGTGCTGTAGAATTAACCTTTGTATAAGGTTAACCTAGATTTTGAACTGTTTAGGATCAACTCCTGTGTAAAATTGCTTGAATTATCCTCACTTTGTACAATACTTAGGATTAACTACTAATCGAAATAATTTGAGTTAACGTTAATTTTAATGTGTCCAGAATCAACTTCTGTAGAGGATTGAGTCAAACTAAATTATTTTGGATAATTAACTTCTGTTTTAGGATTGAGTCAACCACAATTTCTGGATTTAGAATTAACTTCTATATTGGAATTCAGAATTAACTTCTGATTTGGATTGGGATTTTGCTCAGAACAGATTCCAAGGCTTAGGAGTTGATCACATCAACTCTGATTTGGAAATGGGTGATTTCACTATGGCTTACCGCCTTTTAATAGCTGCCTAGGTCGATCATGTGATGTACTCCATACGGTGTTGCCCTTGTAATGTTTGTATCAATTGCTGCGGCGAAATCGTATATTTGACGTAATGTCAATTTGATGAACAGTCAAATTGTAAATATGCGGAGGTACGTGTACTTTTGGGTAAGTTTTGTTTTATTTATTGTTTTTTTTTAATTATTGTAATAATGTCGTGTTCTTTTTCAGGTGGATTAGTATTCGGGACATTCTCGGGATGATTCTGGGAATTTTTAGGAGCATTGTGGATACTTGCTTAGGTAAGTTCTGAATATTTTCATTTGTGGATTTGATTCTTTGTAGACTCTTTTTTGTTTTATTTGCAGAAAATAGGTAGCTCGATTTAGATTTATACTTTATGCATGAATTGAAATCCTTCCTACCCAATTATTCCTATTAACATTTGGTTTATTTTTATGTGTTGTGTTGTCATGCAGTAAATTGAGATATTGTTCGCTGTTTTTTATCATTCACACCCAGCTTATGCCAAATACCTTTTCCTTATATTATTAGTGTTAGTGGTGCGGTGGGGGGAGGGGGGGGCTTACTTGGTCCTGGCCGCTAAAATAGGATCGGTGTAACGCTGGGCCATTTTCTCGGTACATACATATATACAGAAGGGAAACGCTCTGTATATTCGTAATGATGTGCCCTTCTCCATTGTCTCCTCCTGAATTCACTTCAAGTAATCCAAAGTATAATTATGTCTGTGGACTAAATTTAAACTTGATGGATACAAAATTTATTTTTGTTTTTAATATCTCATCTTCAATATGCCGCTGATACTGTATGCTTTTTTGATTCTTTGTCGTCCAATATATGTAGAGAATATTTTAATCAAATCCCCTAATCTAATTCTCAAATTGTTATTGATTGTTGGCGATTTCAATATTCGCAACATGCAGTGGCTCAGACATTCTTCTACTATAAGTTCAGTGGAGAGACATGTTGAACTGTTTAGCGAGTCCTTTAGCTTGAACCAGTTAGTTGATATCGTAAATGATTCCCGGATATAACTGGATATAGTGCTAACCTTTTGAATCTATTTTTTACATGCCATCATGATAAGTACTCAACCTCAGTGTTATCTCCTCCTCAGGTCGGATCATTGTCTAATTGTCCATATAACTTTGAAATCCAATCACCTTCGTAAAAAGCTACTGGTGTCGCACTACGACCAAGCTAAATAGGCTGGTCTCAATAAACACATATTTGTTTAACAAAAACTGTTATACAACCATAATAAACAAGGAAGCTGCATTTCAAGCTGTGTCACTTAGTGGAATTGAGACAGATCTATAAAGAGGCCCGCAATACTTGCAAGTTTGGGTAAAACTCTGTGGCGGCTTGACGACGCGTTATGAACTACCTTACCACAATTGTAGGGATTGCGCTAAACACATCGAACTGGAAAAGGGTATTTTAAGTAGGACACCTTTAAGACATTAAAAAAAACAACAACAATAAATGTAATTATGAAAAATATTAGTTCAGGTAAGTTAATATTTTCAGTCAGCCAGTAGCAAGAAAATTCTAAACGAGGATACAACAAAAGAGGAAAAATTCTCAACATACATATGTATATCCGTCATTAAGAAGGACGATTTTATTTTAAATAAAGAAGAAATTACTTTGATGCTGCCTAATTGTTGACGCTGTCTAGTTGTTGATGCTTCCATTTTCCCTGGATTGTATCTTCTTTTACAGAGTTCCTATACTTAAGTCTTTCCGGCCCGCCTGTCCGCAGGGTGCCACTACCATAATGTGGGTTACCGAAAAACCCGTCTTGATTGCTGTTAGGACAAGCCCATTTCCTCGCTGTCGACATAGGATTGACCACGAGAGGCTCTTATCATGACGAATATCATCTTAATAACCGGGTCTTTATCTTGCGAGCTGTCAACTCAATCATTTCTCCGCCGTGTCAAAATAGAGTTGTCGCGGCACGTCTGTTGCACATTTATAGCAACCGGAAATAGTGTGTTACCCCTAATATGAACGCTCTTTTAGATTGTTACAAGAACTGTCTGAAGTTTGCATTCATCATCATCATTCAAGAAGATATAGATTTGACTAAGCTTAGACTCTTCCCAGTTTGTCATATGAACTGGGTTTAGAAGGTTTTTTTGACTAACTAACTCACGCTACACACACAGTGTGATATTATGCCTATTGTTACGCATAGACTGTTGTCTCTTTCTTCTTTATTTCAGAGACTTAGAACCTATAAGGTGGTGCCGCAGGCTCTGTGAAACGTTCACTCTGGTGAAGCATATAACCGACTTGTTGCATAGTCAGATTACAAAACAGCGCGGCTTCCCAGTCAAGCCGACCAATGCTCCAATTCGACGAAAGCATCAGACAAAGATATGTACTAGTCGCAAAGGTAGTAAAAGTTTGTTGTCTCTTGTTAAAACAATCGGGTACAAGTTTACGAGTTCTTCGGTACCTCTGCTAATGCACAGTGAAGTTGTACACACAGAATCATTGCACAAACACAATTTATTTGCAGCTAAGTTTGCTGTCAAGTCCTTTTTACCAATTTTTTCACAGGCACTTACTTCTCCACGCAAGGGAGACCTTGAAAGTGCTCGCAATTCACAATGTGTCTAAGGCTTCTGGTCCTGATGATATTTACTAGTGCTGCACCTCTTCTTTAACAAAAACCTCTGCGCAAACTAGGTCACCCGTTCTATTCGACAAGTGTCGTTCGTTATGCATGAAAACTTGCTCTTATACAGCCGATACCCAAGAAAACGAGAGTGAAGCGATTCTTCAAACTATATGTAAATTTCGCTTACTTCGATTCTTTCCAAGGCTTTTGAAATACTTATCAACATCCAATTGATGAAATATCTATGTATAGATTAACCACCTTATTTCTGACCGCCAATACGGTTTTCGATGATTGCATATAATTGTATATACGTCTTTACCAATTTTTTATTACTTAGCCATATACTGTGTGTAAATTGTGCAACCGAGTCGCCAAACTTCTTTCAGCAGCTGTTTGAAATTTAAAACCTTACAAAAAACATTTGCAAAGGTTTTGTTCATCGGCCTTGTTCATTTGCCAACTACTTAATGTGGAAATTTAATGAGCTTGGAATGAATTCCCTCAAAATTATTCCTGGGAAGTGGAAAATCACACATCACACATCAAATCAATTACAGTAATTCCGACAAGGTTTTACTAAATAAGATAGTTTTCTTTGCGAGATACCATCATAAGTACTTTAGTAGAAGTCCTTAAATTCTCAAAATAATTCATTAGTACGACCTACGTATAATCACAAACAAACATACTTACATATATGCAGCTACTCAAGTTTTGATGAAAATTTACCAAGATATTTCTCGATCCAGCAGAAGTAATCTGCAATTAAATAAACTTAACCAAATTCCGTACATCTCACAGAGATATTCAGTTGCTAAGCCCCCACCGATTGGCAAATATACAGCGAGCGTATCTTGAATTCGTATGTCGTTCGCATAATCCTCGAGCATTAGTATGGAAAGGAAGGAGTAAATATGGCCTGGGGAAAGCACAAAGGCACCGGAGAGACCAGCTTCACAGCTTGAATTATAATTAACTTAGTTAACTCCAACTATTCATTAGACAGTATCACGCTTCGATAAATCGCCTAATCAATCAAATTAGGAAAATGTTTTCCAAAAACCTTTCCTTGATTATGTTATCCAACGGGGAGGAGATGTCTGAGGGAATAGGTTAATTTGCTTTCAAGGAGCAATTTTAAGGATTTCAGTTGAAATACTTAGCCCAACATAAGCAGCTGTGTAGTGTAGATATGGTTGTTAAATTTTCCAGAATTAAATGACATGGGAATTTAACTCAAGCACATTAGGATTATCTAGAAATAGTCTCTCTATTAGACGTCAGGAAGGTCATGCTAGTTTCTAGTTTTGAATTATTTAGAAATATATGTATATATGTAGGTGTACGTAAATAAAGAAAACTAATTAGCTGGCCACGAAAAATTTATAGAATTTATAGAAATAGAAGATTTTTTTTGTTTTATGTAAACCTAAATATAAACTCATTTTATATTTATTCGAATTTAAGTATTTAAGAATTTAATAACTTTTAATTATTACCACATCTTTAGTATTTTAATTAATTAAATTTTGGTTTTTCTAAACCTGTAAATAATATTCTATATTTAATAAGTTTGAAATGGTTTTTTGCATATACATATTTCTAGAACTGTTCATCGGACTTCGTCGCACAGTAAAAATGATTATTACCAATTTCATAGGATTTCATATTCTGAAGAATCTTTCAGTACAATAAATCCAATAAAAATCGTAATTTTTTATGGCAACACTAAGAAGGGGTTGCCCGATTTATGAAAGCACAGTGCACAAAATTTCAGCACTCTACGTATACGCGCTCTCAGGCAATGTTGAAGTATATAGTGAAAAACGAAATTTTGTTATGGCAACCCTACGAAGAAGTTATGCGATTTGTCCCATTTTCGAACTTGTATTTACTATTTTTTTAAAAAGCCCTTGTGCGAAATTTCAGGTCCCTAAGTGAACGCGATCTTAAGTTATCGTGAGGCCAGACAGACAGACCTATCCGTCCGTCTGTCGCACGGACAGACGGACATACGAAAATCAAAATAACTTTTAATATTATGCAAGGGTGTTCAACCCATTTATCTCTACTAGCATTATTTCTGTGCCTTACAAACATAATGACAACCTTAGTATACCCTATGATTCCATCTAGGGTATATAATAAAGCACATTTTGAATATATTGTTTCTCAGTGGTAGCTTAGAAATATCATATATCAATAATTTAATGGAGTATTGTCATCATTGCATATTGGTAAAACCATTTAGTTGTCTGAATAAAAAAGACTAGCTGTAAAATAATTGAACGAGGACTATGAGTGTTCTGCCAATGCTCCCAGCCAAAAATTAAGCGTGAGATACCGATACGAGAATACCCCAACCAAAATGTATAAATTTTTACTACAAAGGCAATGTGATCCAAGCAATATGAACTCATATATACCCAGCCAAAGTTCAATATTCTTAAGAAATACTTTTATTTCTCCAGATGTTAGGTGAGCAGTCAGTAAGTAAATGTAATGTTTGCTCACATTAGTAATTTTAGAGGAGTAAGAATTTTGTGACTCAAGTGTCCAATGCCCCGAATCACAACCATAAGGTTGATGTTGATGTACCACAATTTGAACCTGATAACTATATAATTATCTAAATGACATCAAATCAATCTGAATTTAATTTAAGTTCATTCTCATCTATTTAAGCATAATTTATTATTTATTTATTTAAAAACATTAGATATTTTAACACATCTTAAACTTTAAGATTATGACTAAACCTAACTAATATTATACGGCCCATGGCTGCTTGGTCATCTGGGCAACTTCAGTGGGTCTTTACAGTATTTTATTTCATATGTTTTGGAAAACATCATAAACCACTCCATCTTTATTGTTAAGCAAGTCAGATGACATCCACATAGAAGAATATAACCACAAAGTTCAATCCATGTAGCTGAGCTCTTGACGGGAGAAGCCATCTTGTTTTTGCATTCTGTTGCACACTGCTACTCAGCCAGCATAGTACAAGTTTATATATTTGGTAGCAATAAAGTACCTGTTATTTAATCCCCAGTAAAAAATCACATGAAGCAATATAAGTAATATGTGTTCCGTCGCGAAACACAATTTAAAAACATGAAAACTAAAAAACTAGCAAAACTCTCCACGACGACAATATATACTAGTGGGTCCTCCCGCGATGGCGTGTTCAGCTTCCTCACGTATCAACTAGCTGAAAATAAATAAAACAAAAGCCTTTATAAAAATAAACAAATAGAAAAGTCTCAGATCATTCACGATCTGAGACTTTATTTAATAACCAAACTTACGCTAGATATTGCTTCCAGTATTCCCACGATGTCTCCAACATCCTAAGGGACCAAAAGAATCTGTAAAAAAAAAACAAAAGATTAATAAAAATATAAATAAATGTTCAAAACATAAAAACTTACTTACAACCAAACAGCTACTATGAAACTTTTGACAAATTCAAAATGGCAGCTCACAGCACAGAGAAAATTATTTTCATTAGGAAATCCATACTGACGGCAGACACAATTCGTATTGTGTTTCTGCCTATAAATAGCGAGCTGCTGGAATCAGAAAACCACTCAAGTTCTGTCTGAGCAACAAGACAGATCGTCAGTTAAAATTGAAACTATTGAAGTCTTGCTTAGCAAATTAAACCACGGGAAGTATTTATGAATCCCATTTTACTAACATTTATATTAAAAATTTTGATATTTAATTTATTTCAACATCCTATATTGCGAGTATTTATCCCAGCCATTTTATGACGCTCACTCTGTCAACCAAAATCCTACTCTCTTTATTTTGGCTTTATTAGTGATGCTCCTTTTTCCATTAAGGAATAAAATGGGCAGTGAAGGCTCATTACAATTAAATTTATTTTGAATTTGTATTAAATTAGTAAGTTTGATTGAATCAAAGTAGACTAAGTGAATTTTAATTGAAGTAGAGTTAAGTACGTGAATTTTTTAGTCCGTAAGAGAATTTTGTGATAAATAAAATAGTGAATTTCTTGTCATTTTTGAAAGTTAACCTATCTTATGATTTCTTAAACCGGCACCTGCACCATTTTGTGCTAAGCCCACATTGGGACTTAACAATATGTGTTGTTGTGTTTTTTTAACAATGTGTGAGATTCTAATACCTGACTAACATAATACAATTTTTTTTTATACAAATAAGCGTGTTATAACAATTTTACTTTACAATTTTAGGAATTTTGACCATAGACCTGGCTCATCTCTGTTACAAATAAAGTAAGATGTATTTGGAAAGTAGTAATGAGTTTCTTTACTCTTTTGAGGCCCGTACAATATACGAGTCTACAGGAAATTCTCAACCAACTGAATATGAGCAGAGAAAATTAAAAGACAAGTGCCGAAGTACTGTCAGTTTCTGGCCCAAAGCCGAAGATCAAAAATTGCATAAAGAAATTTTTGAGAGTATAGGTACTGTGCGTAAGTGTTCCGATCATCAGTAACAGGGCGATCTCATCAGGACAGCAATGAACACTAAAACTGCCTACTGTCTACACTACAGTGAACTCAAATGCAAATAAGTTGCTGGTGGATATATATATAGATTATAAAAATCTATATGTGAATCATTTTAAGGAAAATCGGTTGTCTTCATAATTAAAATAAACCCTTATTACTGATCGAAACACTTCCACCTAAAAATTTCTTTAAGATGTATTTGATTCCTTAGTTAAAAATTCCTTAAAACTAATGCTTGAGAGTACATTTTGAGTGAATAAAAACTGAAAATAAGGAAAGCTCATATTTGTTTAGAGACAATTATGTAGGATCTAGCAAAGTATACATAATTTCAAGTTTCAATGCAATTAAGATCTAGTTAAGCTTAATTTAAGATTGCCATTCATTACATGAAACTGTATCCTATATATTTTTGTTGTTGCTTTTCTTTATATAATTTTATGTTCTTGTATACATTTTTTTATGTATATATTTTATGTTCTGTATACTTCTTCCGTTTTCCTTTTTTTTGTTCTAATTAAAACAACTGTCTATCCGTCCGCCTGTTAAAGTCTAGTTTCGGTATTGCAATTGCGTAAGCATGTATTCTGTGCAGCGAGTAGTAAGTCTGTATCCTCCGTTGTGTAAGTAGGGAGGTCTGTAGGTGGCTTTGTAGTCCTTAGTCAGTCTAGTAATCTCTATAGTTTGCTGCACTGCTGTAGTAAGTGTGCTGTTGTTAAATTGGCGGCGTTGCAATGATTGCAAGAGGGACGCGGTTGTTTAAGAAAGAGGCTCTTTTTAACTGCAAGAAAGTGACTCAGTCTTACTTGCCACAGAGGTCGTTGTTTTCTTGGCATGTGGTGGCTGGCTAGGAAAGAGTTTGATGTACTATGTTTCTGTCGTGTCTTTTCTTTTCCTGCCATATGCTTTTATAGCTTTGCAACCTGGTGGGGTCAATACTTGAGCGCTTATTGGAGTGTGTTTCTTGCAACCCTGTCCGCTTCCTCGTTCCTTTTATGCCTACGTGTGCCGGGCACCATACCAGGGTGATCTTACCTGTGTACGAAGTGGCCGTAATCTTTTTGGCCAACGGATTCTTGTTTTTTTTTTAATTTTTGATGGCTTTAAATGTTGACAAGCTGTCCGAGAAGATGGCAGTTGTTCCTTCCTGTCGGATGGCTCATCGGACAGCCTCCCAGATAGCAGTTAATTCTGTTGTGAAAACATCGAATCATTCAGGGAGTCTGTGCGTGAGCGAAAACGCATCACCCGCGTTAGTGAAGAAAATATCCACCTCTCCGCCATCTTTAGAAGCATCGCTATAGACGTTTTTGTTGGCATTGATATGTTTTTAGGTGCCTATTTGTAATATGTTTTTGCTTGTACTGTCTAAGTCTTTATATCGTTAGCTCATTTGTAATTACTTTTCCTGTCAGCACTCTCCAAGGCGGGACATCGTCCACCGGATAGGGAGATTCAGGAGTGAAGGGGATAAATTTAAGTGATGCCGAGATGCCAGCGATCGCTCGCAGTATACTAGAACAAGTGTGTCTAGTCGGCGTCGGGTTAGTGGGTAAGTTGTCTAGGATAAATAAGCGGAGTGGAAAGTTAGGATTATGAATGGATTTGAAGAAGAGGTTGTCAATTAGCTACTTTCTTCTCTGAAGGAGGGTTGGGAAAGTGGCTTCTATGAGGAGACTTTGGATAGGGGTAGTTCCTAGTGCTCCGAGAGAAATTTTGGCCGTGGCGTTTAAGGATGTTTGGATCTTACAGGTGTTTTTCTTGCTTGCATAGTCGTAGATACTCAAGCAGTAGTCAATCTTGCCCAGTCCTAACTGTTTTAATGGAAGTTTACAAGGGCGGACCCGAGTTTCTTCTACATGACTTTAAGCATGTTATTTCTATGGCTTTTGTTAGTGAAGATGCTTTTTGATCTACAAATTTGCTTGGTGGATATTGAAGTAGATAGTTAACCACTTCAATGCGTAACTTATCCCAGTTGGCACGGCGCTCCATATATCTGGGTATGTATGCCCTACCTGGAAGGACTCTAGCAAGGCTGATGGAGATAGGGAGATGGTCACTGCCCTTGGCGTTTCCAAAGACTTGCCAGGAGAAGGTCTGAGCGGTCAAACCAGTTTGCTATTTCGTTTCCCCGTGGTTCCCTTCTCGTCGATCCCCAGAATGAGTGATGTGCGTTGAAGTCTCCCAATATAGGCTTGTAGGTGCACTTTCACGGCAACCGCAATGAGACGGGTGTTTATTTGGATTTGAGTCGAAGAGATGTCGTCTCTGACCAGCAACGCCACCTTCCGCGGCAAGTGTTTTGGGTGTTTGCCACGTAAAACGTAAATTTTCGGAGTAGGATTTGGGGAGAGGTAGATGGAAGGTGGGTTTCTTGGATAGTAAGGATGGAGGGGGAAAATTTGGCTATAAGTAGCCCAAGGCTACTTAGATTTTTGAAAAGGCCGCAGATATTCCATTGTAGGATTTTGCAGTCACTGCAATGATTCTGGGCTTGTTTGCAGATGTGGGTCATATGGGAAGAGTGTTAGAGAAGTGTGTTATAGAAATGGTAAAGACATCCAGAAAAGAGATAGCAAAGCATTAGCGTTTTTTGGGTTTTTTGCCCAAGGTTGTATATCTTTTACAGCTTTGTTCACCTGTTCAGAGAATGTAGGGATATTTTTAAAAGCTTCAACCAAGGACAAGCAATGCCATGGTCGGTCCTGCTTTGGCTCTCGAGAGCGGGTGCCAGGTTACCATTGATGAAGTACCATTTCTTCCTTGCTTCCTAGCGAGCAAGGGGATTGTCTACTTGAACCTTTAAAATCTCTTTCTCTCACAGGAAGCGGGGACATTTCTGGGACAGAGTCATGTTGTCGCCGGTAATTTTGCAGCCAATGCAATAGATAGTATTGCATCCTTTATGTTAAAAATGTGGAATGCTTCACGATTTTGTGTGTCATCCTTGCGCATGGGCCATGCTCATCTTCTCTATAACGTTTCAATTTTAGTATATGTTCTGCTGAAGCAAAAACAATTAAGCATAAATGGCACTTTATAATCACGGCACACATTCCGTTTACACGGTATGGCTACCCACTTACATACAGTGTCTTCTTCCTTTTCGCATGTAAACAGTGATACATAGATTACTTTAAGTCCTCCAGTCCAATTGCATGACAAAAAACAGACACTATCAGGCTAAATTCTTTTCATCCAATCGTACTGCATACAAACTTTTTTTCCATTTTCTTACATACGTTTTTTGACCGCCGTGAAAAATTAATAAAAAAACATAAAAAGCTTGTTGAAGAGAACGTGGGTACCTGGGGCAGCTAGCCTAAGCCTCGGGAAGTTGTCTTTTCATGTACCGAGTAAGTCAGTCAAATCACGTTTTTTTGGGGTATTACTTTGCCTAAATGATTACCTGAAAAGTAAAAAACTAGAACTGGTGAGATCAATTTTTATGATACCCTAGATTAATACCCGTATGTAATTTCGTATGGTCGCCCCTCTATGCAACTTTGATTTTTGAAGTTCCTTTTCGCATATATTTCTAGAACGATTCATCGGAGAGTAAAAGTGATTATAACCAATGTGATAAAATTTCATATTTTGATCACTTCCACAGTATACGTGAAAGACCTAATTTTTATATGGGAACACCAAGAAAATGAAAAGATCATATCATTACATACAATTTTACATGCCTTCTCTATTAGTGCCAGACCGATGTAACTTAATGCTAGCTAGGTCCTGGTCCTGGTCTTACATCCATAATTTGAGACAAGGAAAAGATTTTTGTACTAATCATTGAATGTGGTTATCGTGCACTTTTGGGAGCTAGCATGGGATAAGTTAGCTGCAGCATATAAGCGTTCCTGTTCACTTTTTATTTTAGTAACTCCTTGAATAGCCAGGATAAGATGTGAGCAAAAGAAGGCAGCACAATGGACTCAAACATCAGTGAAAGTGTCATTGAACTTTCTTTTTCCTTCTGATTTATCTGATAACAGTAACTCAGAAATTAATGGTACAAATAATCGAAACTATAATCAAATAATAAATGAAACTTCAAATGTGTGTAAATGAAAAAAGAAACAACCCCAAAAACATGAAATATAAACTACAAGTTAGCCTATTGGGATAAAGTTGAAATTAGAATAAAATGCTTCTACCAAAAATCTAGAGAGCATTCCTTTTTAGAGTAGCTTCTAGGAGCTCCTATCGTTCGAACCAGGTCGACTATATAGTCTATATTTTGTCCTAGAAACAGGTCCTGAAAAGATAACAGAGAGACCAAAAAGCATCAAAGCTTTTATTAAAATTTTGTACACCTTTATCTAATCTCCCAAAAACAGGTGACACCACCCAAAAAAACCATGCATTTGTCATCGCTTGGGGCAAAGTGAATCGCGTCGAATTCAATGCATCTAAGACCCAAAGCTGTTTCATCTCATTAAAACAAGATCATCACTTAACCACTCCCGTTTCGTTTGATGGTGCATTAATTTCTGATTCACCGTCACTTAGCATTCTTGGTATTAATATTTCCAGTAAGATAAGCTGGACAGATCACATTTTCTCGGTTGCCAAAGACACATCAAAATGTCTTGGTTTTTTGAAAAGGTGTAAGAAATATTTCAGCCCATCAAATATAGCGCTCCTCTACAAGTCCTACATCAGACCTAGAATGGAATACAATTCCCATATCTGGGCCGGGGCTGGAAGCACAGCTTTAGCTTCATTGGATATTGTCCAAAAGAGAGCCTGCAAGCTCATTGGAGATGTGGCAATTACTCGTCATATCGACTCGCTCGAGCACCGTCGCAATGTTGGATGCCTTTCGCTCCTTTATCGCTATATGCATGGTCAATGTTCTGATGAAATATCTAGTCTGATCCCTTGTAGAATAGTTCCTGCACGCAATACTCGTGCTGCATCCCGCGCTCATCCTTTTACCCTTCAAGTTACCTTCGGCCGTACACTAAAATTCCGTGATGCTTTCTTATCCCGAACTGTGTGAATGTGGAACAGTCTACCATCTTCTGTCTTTCCTCCGGCATACAACCTGCGAAGTTTATGGGCGACATACATCGGCACCTCCGCCGCTCTCCTCATATCCCTTAATCCTTTCCCTATCTCCTTCCTGCCACGCTGTGCTTTGCATCATAGGGTATCCCCTGAGCTTGGCTTAATAATAAAAAAAAAAACATGCAACATATTGCACAATCTGGTTGTGATCGAGCAGACTAATTTACAATATCATCATCACCATCGAACCGGAATTTTTCTCTACGTGATAAGTGCAACCTATATTGCTACCTGCACTAAGTTTTCAATTTAATATAGCAGCATTTGTTGCTGTAAGCTTATTGTTGCTATGCAGTTTTATCGTTGCTATTCAAACTTTGTTGCTGATACAATAAAATCACTGTTGCTATGCCAATTCTAGTTACCATGATTCTATGTATAAGCAACAAACTTGCTGTTCTCGATCTATTTTTGCACTTCGCAGCGCTTGAAGTAGGTTAGTTAGTTAAGGACTTACATATTTATATCGGGTTTCGGCTGATATCAAATTTTTATTAAGAAATACTTTATTTCGGGTGTCAACAGAAATAAAGAATTTTACCTCGGATCACGAGTGACTTAAAGCATTTTATCTTGACATTAACACTTTCTTTGAAAAGCGGAATGCGAAATCTTGCCACCATAAAATTCATACTTACTGTTTATAAAAAGTATTTATATGGGCATTTGGTGTGACCTCCATCATTGAACTTCTATGGTAGGCGATCAGCGATAACCCTACCGATGAGACCTCTCTGATCGCTGGGTCGAAAAGTTTAATCATTTTTTTTGCACTTAAATGCATTTTGTAAATTTATTGAAATTATTTTCAATAAATTTCAGTCTGTTAGACGAGAGATCTTCTTCATTAGCTTAAAGCCAATTTATCTACTGCCAAATATTAGATCGGTGAGTTTTCATCATTTAGGGTATAAAAATGGAGGTTATAACTATTTTTCAGCTATTTATATCATAATATTGTTCCAAATTCTAATAGGACCATTCCAACTTTCTGAACGAACGTTACCGAGTTGGCGATTTTGTTGGCTTATTGCCTTACATAAATTATTAACATAATTAAATATTTTGTGGATATTTCGCTTAATGCGGAACTCTTTGAAAATCGAAAAAAATACCAATTTTCGCCCTTTCGGCTTACCTTTAAAAATTCATATTCTCGCTTGTACTACGCCGATTTTTATTTTCTAGAGCGTTTTGGAAAGGATATATCTCAGGCTTGCATGTGGCGATTTTCGGTTTTTATGAACGAAAAATTTGTAAAAATTTCATAATGGGATCTCCATGGGTTCTTGTGCCATAATTGTTTTAAAGAGGAAAGTCTGATAGAAATCACTTACTTAAAGCTATGAGTGTTGCGGTTGATGTTGGAAATGAAAAAGATAGGTTTTGAAATCCCTGCTTCGAGTCATAGTGACACAAGAACTGTTCACAATAGTTAATAATTATTTTCTCTTTACAACTTTACTAGTGGACTGTATATTTTATGTTGATAATTTCGGATGATGTCCGGTTCTCGTTCTCTTCAAAAAAGCCAAGCAGGAAGTAAATCAAATTGTGTCCCTCGTCGTGCTCTACGTTTTTTCTGCTGTCCGCATTCCTGCAATGCGCGACTGCTGCCATCATTTTGTGAAGGGTAATGTTACGGCTCCGTTCTCATACTGAGAGAGCATCGTCGCTTAGAACCAAAAAAAATAATAACAATTCATGAACTGCAACTGCAAATTTTTATACCATTTGGAGATTGCAGTGGGGTATAAAAAAAGTAACTTCTAACACCTTTTCATTAAAGTTCAATTTTTCTAACAATCTAAATCTATGTATATAAAGATTCCTATATATTTCAAAAAAATTTCTATACTTCATTGCTTGAAAAATTTTTAATATTTTTTTATTGATTGAAGATGTGAAATATACATTTATTTGAAGTAAAGAAATTTTAACTTTTATTGAATGTGTGCACCACTCTGTAATTTCAGTTGTATGTAATTTTTTTTTAACTGTTTCAACGATAATGAAGACATAAATTGCAAAAACAAATATATATTTGCTCAACTGGGAAAGTTAAGTTATGAAAGAATTCCAATTACATTTTTGTAAGGATACAGAACTGATTATAACCGCCGAATATCCGTTTTATTAATACACAAACGATTTCAAGCAGAAGACAGTTTTTTGGATTTAAAAGAACTTTTTTAATTTACTTTAAATAATTGTAGTTATAAAAAACATTTGTATCGCAATTATAAGAGACCAGTGAGCATTTGCTCATAATTCTGGAGGGTGAATAATTAGCCTTGCTATGGGCCGCATTCCAGAGACCCCATAAGGGGCCTTAACCTCGGTTTTCAATTAATCAATAAATCAAATTGCAGTTATAATACATTATTATTCCAATAAAATGTTTAGAATTTTACGTTCTATACAGATAAGAGGGCAAAAGTAATTCGAGATTTATTCGGTATATAAAGTGACACAAGCGACATCTGTTGGAAAAAGTAACAACCTTAGGTTAGTGACATCTTAGTAAACTTTGGGTTGGAGAACGGAATAATCAGGAAGGTTCTGGGGTAATTAGTGGAGTATAAATACGGCACTACTTACATCCAGGAGGCGGAGTCTTATTTCAGACAGTGAAGTGAACGAAGTAAACTATTTGGATTGCGATAATTAGACGTACAGTACTAGTGATAAATAAAGAGTTGATTTGATAATTATTTGTGAATGTTATACAAGTAAACAGTAAACATTAATAAAAGAAGAACTTTTGATTTATATCTGAAATATTGTGTTTTAAATATCGAACTAAGGCCACGCTCGTAACAATATTAATTAATTTTTATAAGCAACTGGGCCATTATGGATTTATTTACGTGTTACAGTTATGTATACAGTTGTGTATACGAAATTTTTCCACTGCAGTATACGATTCATTTTTTTTTTTTGTAAATAAAAGCTGCAGAAACTGATGCATAATTAATGGTAAGCTATCGAAATATCAATAAATATACTTAAAATCTCAGTTAAGAATGAAATCCAATATAAATAGACAACATTTGCATAAAATATGTACATACTTTACGTGCATATGTATGTATGTTTGTAGTACATACATTACGCAATTTGTCAGTCGAATCGAACGATTTATTTTCAAATTTCGAATATACCCAACCGCGCCGATGAAGCAACCCATGCAGTTTACCAGATGCAGTTGACCAGAATCGACGATATACAAAATATGAGATCCTTTCATGTAATAGCTTTTCACTATCAAAAGAGACTGAAACCGCATATTTCAATTTTGTCGAAGTTATTGGTTTTCAGATTTTTTTTTTTTTTTAAATGCTGCATCTGGTTTTATACAGCTTGTTCAGTTCACGGCTAACCCAGATTTATTGAAGTATTTCATTACTTGATGCGGTTTGTCTCCCATCATATCAAATAGTCCTTCTGTCGATGATGGACATTTTAGTTATGAATATTCCATAGGGATTAAGATGAAAATTGAAATGGATTTTCTTAGTAAATGTCCGTACACATTTCATATTGTAAAAATGTGATATATAAGTATTTAATCAAATTCTGTCATGAAATTTGAACTACATTTTTCAGTGTAAGCCAATGTAATTTGAATAATATTATTATTATTGCTCCCGTATGCATAAGCCTTAGCTATGTCTGTCGATATTGAATAATAATTATTATTATAGAAATCGTTGCTACCTCATAAAAAAGCAGTATTCTAAGATCTTTGGTGTTCAAAATTTAATTCAAATCGATAATAACAAAACAATAACTGAAAAAGTCTTCACTCTAAACTAGTATCGAATCTGCGTCCGCCTTACCAACTAATTCTTTTTTGACTTAATTTTCAAATAAAAAGCACCAACTCATTACTTCTTAAGTTTTTATTTTCTCGACGACTATCAATTGGTTTCAAACTGCAAAACTGAAACTTTCAAGGTCCCATATGTTGGATATGAACTTGGGATGTAAAGAGATAGTAATGTAAGACCTGCGTGTATGTTATACTTCACTTTATTCAATGTAAATGAATACAACTGGATCTGATTCTGATTTGCTGAGTACTGGCTGGAGCATCGTCATGCTTAAGCATGATGACGTTCTCTCGATTCTTCTGGTGTAGGTTAGTGTTGCCAGAGAGGCAGTTCGTGTATCCGACAACTTTCCCTCCGTCAGACGAAAAAACTGGATACTGTAGGCGTTCAGGAGCTCTTCTCATCCTGCTTGATCGTCTGAGTGGCGCGAGTCTTCCGTGATACTATGTCGTGATTCCTCACCAACTTCAACTTCAATTTATGGTTGCAAAGGTGGTATCAATGATGATCCTACTGCTTGGTATTTCACTAGTACTTCTACATGACTGCTTGTTACTTCTGGGTTTTCGATTTTGAGTCATTAAGTCAGTATTAGTCTTGGGTGTTGTGTCTGTTTCGTCTGTTTCATTTGTGAGATCGTGGGTTATTTGAGGATTGCATTGTTCACTTATTGTTTTTTGTAATTGGTCGATATGTTTAGTTTGCTTTATATTGTCGACGACGACTTTATAATGTAATTGTCCTTCTCTAGACACAATTATTCCGAACTTCCACTTACATGATTTATTTTCATAAAATCGCGCCTGAGCTTATTCACGTTCTTGGAACTCGCGGTAAGGTTTATCGTTCACTGGATTTTGCTTTTCAAATACCTCACTTTCAATGTTTTTTTTACTAGGTCTAATCTGGTATACAGTGTTCTTTTAAGCATCATTTCACTTGGACTTATACCTGCTGAGCTGCTCGGGATCTTCCTATATTGCATCAAGAGTTTGGAAAGTTTAGTGTGTACGTGTCGCCCGGTTCAGACATCATGGCACGTAGTCCTTGCTTAATAACCTGCACATATCGTTTAGCTAATCCGTTCGTTGAAGGATGATATGGTGCACAGAATTTGTGTCGAATTCCATTTGATGTACAGAATACTTTGAATTCTGTTGACAGAAACTGTGGCCCGTTGTCAGTTACGATTGCGATAGGCAGTCCGAATCTCGCAAAACTTTCTCGAGGAATTTGTATAGTTCTATTTGAATTCGTTCCTTTTGTCGGGAAGGATTCAATCCATTTGGAATATATGCGTCGACAATTACAAGGAAGTTGGTTTCCATAAAGGGTCCCTCATAGTCGATATGTAAATGTTGCCAGCTTGATAGTATTGTAAGCCTTTCGCGTCCTTTAACGTTTCTGTCTTAATTTCTTGTTGTTTAACTCACTTACATTTGTAGGACGCGGACTTTTTACAATTGCATCAATTTTGTCAGGCATCCGTCTTATACCATGTTGATCTATTACATGGCCTAAGTATGTAATGGAAGATAGAAAGAATTGACATTTATTTCTATTCAAATGAAGATTATTTTGTCGTAAGCGTTCTACACATGAAAGATTCTTCACCAATTGAGTATATGTGCTTCCTTGAACTATGTACTATATCATCAAAAAACATGCTACTCCATTCAGGTCCTAAAGTAGGGAATCCATGTAACGTTGCCAGGAATTTGGAGTAATATTAACTCCAAACATCAGCCTTTTCACTCTATAGTTTCCTTTGTGTGAGCTGATGGTTAACATAGCAGCACTCTGTTGGTCAACAGGCATATGAAGGTAAGCCTGGTGAAGATCCAATTTACACAAATATTTCCTTCCGTTTATTTTCGCAAAAACGTCCTCTATCCTATGGATCGGATAGTTGTGTTCTTGAAGAATTTTGTCAATCGTTGCTTTATAATCTGCGCATATTCGTATTTTACCATCCTTCTTCAATACGGGTACTATGGGAGTTCCCCACGAACGTGTAGACAACTTTTTCTATAATCCCTTGACTTTCAAGACGGTCTATCTCCTCACCTATTTGATCTTTAAGTGCAAACGGAACAGCCCTGGGATGCATAAAGATCGGGGCAACTGTGTTATCTTTCAGCTTTAGTGAACATTTGATGTTTGTGATCATTCCCACGTTATCTGTGAAAGTGTCTTGGAATTTGTTTAGCAGTTTATTTATTTCGAGTTTACACTGGGTTTGAATATCTACTGTCACGACCGAATGTATTGGTAACACTACATCAAATTGCATTTTGCGTATCCATTCCCTGCCAGGGATAGGATCGACGTTTTGTTGCAATACGTGAAGATAGCTTTGTACCGACATGTTATTGTATCTAATTCTGACTTTAGAGTTTCCCAGCATTTCGTGTATCGAACACCATATATAATTTTGGAGTGAAAAAAAATGAAAAAAAAACTATTCGCGCTCAAGCCGATTCAACACTGAAATTCAAAACTATAGAATATTGCTTGGAACTGAGCAACACTTTTGATTCGATAGAGAGTTTTGCTATGAAAATTCCTAGCGAAATAAGTCAATTGAAATTGACTCAGTTTGCTGTTAAGTCTGCAGCTCGAGAATTGAGTGGAAAAAACTCTTTATACAAACGAAAAAAATTGTTTGTTAAAAAAAAAATTTCATTGCAAAAAGAGGGCATTTCATATAAGCAGGAACCGTATAATCGTCAGTACGGCTTGGTTCCTGCCTGCCGTATATGCCAAATTCTCGAGCTGCAGCTTAGCAGCAAACTGAGTCAATTTCAATTGACTTATTTCGCTATGAATTTTCATAGCAAAACTCTCTATGAAATGCTAGTCCCGCATAGGGCTAAATCTTGTTAGGCATTCAAGTAAATATGTAGTATTTCGCTTCATATAATTCACACTTAAAATTTATTTTTTATTTTATTTATGTTAAGAAAAAAAGCTAGTGTTTCACAAAACACCCTGTATGTTAAAAAGTCCAGGGCGTACGGTCACAGTTATGAGCTTATTATATGCAGAACTTCATGCTTTCCAACGACTAATCAACCAGCCCAGTACTCTTCTCATCTCAAAAGTTATTGTGGTCTAAACTAAAAGTTTCGGATTTTTTTACCTTTTTTCTTAATTTGACCTCAATTTTTTTTTTGCCAAAAAGTCATTAACATAACTTTTTTTATAAAAAGTGTAAGCAGTGCACTATCCTCTTTAATTTAACCTATCACATGCTATGTGCTATCTGTAGCCGTTAAGAGTTATTAGCTCTTAACCTATTTTCAAAGCTATTCTCAAACATATTCTAAAAGATGGTTTTTTCAATTAGTGACTCCAAACACATATTTAAAAAAAAAAAATCGGCTAATTTCGGTATGATCTGAATAGGTTGTGAGCTAATAACTTATGAACTCTTTACTCAAGTCTGGAGGGTGAACAATGTGCCTTTTAAGGCCAACGTTCCAGAGCCTCGTTAAGGGAGTCTCAACCTCAAATTTTCAATCAATCAAATTACTTAGTCGGATGAGTGTAATAACAAAATAAAAGTAATCATTCACAAAATTATTTGTGCACAGTATTTTCGAGACTGTTACTGTATTGATGTGTGTGTACCAAAATATACAAAAAACTTATGCATGTTTGTAAAGCTTTTATTTACATGATTCAATACAAAAAATAAACAAAATTTATCATTCAAAAAATAAATAGAAAAAAACATTTCTTACAAAATTATTTGTGAACACATAAAAATCTATTTACACAGCTTTATAACTATAGCATAATAATAATATTAATTGCATGTTATTAATCAGTCTCAAAATTCGCGTGTAAGTTTTTGTTAACGCCAACGTCATGTCATTTTCAACACTTAATTTATTTAGTTCTTTTGTTTTTAAATGAAGAAGAGTTGAAAATCCACTCTCGCAGAGATTTGTGGACACAAATGGAACTAAAAATAGAAAGGCAAGCATCATCGCATTTGAGTATGAATGATACATACCAGACCACCCCAGAATTGTGTAAAAGCAATTTTTCATTAAACACGTTAATTGCCGAGGAATCATTCTGATAATTCCAAAAATCCAAGAATTCATCTTGTAATTCATCGGGAATGCTGGTTACATTAAGGGAAGCAGAGAATGGATTTCGTGCCGATGTAGTTTCTTCTGCTTTCAGCTCGGTGAAGTAACGCTGAAGTTCGTTTTCAGGGGATTTGAGATGCCCAGTAATCTCGTGCTTCAAATTTTCATTTATTTCACCTTTGGATTCATCTATGGCAATACTCCCAGATTTATTTTTCTTCGCCCGTTTTGCAACTTGGATTAAAATCATCGGAGATTATGATGAAATGCGATAATATTCGTTTCCTTTCCCTGAAGTTTCATATTAATCCTATTTTTCTGTTATAATATATCTGGTAGATATGCTACTCATTTCAACCAAGCTATGTCGTTAAAAAAAAGGTCATGTTTCCCTTGCACTTCCAGGAACGACTTGATTTCATCTTTCAATTCAAATACACGATTCACAACATTTCCTTTCGACAACCAGCGCAGAAAAGAAAAACCTTGTCATAGATTCCATGTCTTTGCAAGATTCTTTAAACAGAGAGGTGTTAGAGAGCTCCAGATTTGATGTAATTTACGATTTTTATCAGCGAATCAAATAGCTCTTGCAGAGGAGTTGGAAGGGCTTTACTGGTAATATCTTCTAACTGGTAATATCTTCACTTTCATGTCCATTACAAAATACGAACTCTTTTTTGATATCATCTTAATGAATATATTTCACGATTACTAGCAGCTGAGCACACAAGCTTTCGTCTGTTGATTCATCAACTTGAAGAGATTACAATGGTGAAACTTTGATTTTATTCAAAATCTGTTCTTTAACGTCTACGGACATGTGAATATTTTTTTGCAGTTAACTGTGTAAGCTTACGACCCATGAGTTGGGAAACCGTGATTTAGGGTATCATAAGAATTGGTTTTAGACCGATTCTAGTTTTGAGTGTTTTTTTTTTTAACTAAATTACAACGCGGCTTTGAAACATAAACACAAATTTAACATCGCTGGCAAAGTGTCAAAAGATTTCAGAATTTAATTAGTTCTATTCCACTTGGTGTTCACATGAAATGAAATCCACTCCACTACCGAATTAAGACCTGTCTAGACTATTCCATTCCAGTTGCGGCTCACAAAGTGGATTAACTCATTCCGGAGCTTGATAATTCAGTCCAGTCCGCTTCATGTGAACGAGGTAATAGGGAACCAAAAATATTGATTCATTCAGTTTTTTGCATTTGTACGGGAACGCAATAAGCGGATTGATCGAGTTTTTCAGTTTGGAAAAAGCGAAAAGTAATGTCGATAGTGAGTTGGAACAAGTTTTTAACTGATTTTTTTTTCTAAAAAAAAAAAGATTGTATTACATAACAACCTATCTTAAAAAAAAATTTTTCCTAATTTAATGTAAAAAATAAAACCAATTTCAATATATTGTTACAAACCGACTTACTTCATTCGTCTAAATCGTCAGAATGTACATAATCAAAGTGGGCCAATCGAGTTATTTCCAGTTTGTCTCTTATCTGGGATAAGAATTGACCATGTTGCGCATCCCGCACAATATTTTCCAACTATCCTGTGCCAGTGGTTGTCATTTCGGTATAAGTGGCTCTTGTGTGATATTCATTAAATTTAAGGAAATCTGAGTAGACAACACTTTCGCTATATCCTCAGTAAATGAAATGATTTGTTTTTCTTGTCTTGATTTGTTAAATTTAAACAAAAAAAAAAAACACTTCTGAGTGGCACAAATGGATCTTCTTTTATCTATTGTATTAAATAAAGATCTTTTGAAATATTTGCACCACCCAAAATGAAACTATATTTGAGATGGTGCGGAACTACGAAGTTCCCGCTTTCTATGACGAGATTGATTTTACCGGGTTCTGCTTAATTGGAAGTGACATTAACATTATCATACTCCCCTGTATCCATTTGATGAATATAAGAGTCGCTTCCCGGCACTATGTTGCTAAAACCTCTAACTAAAATGAGGACCCCATCCCGAATCAATTACTACAATTCCGCGCGACATCTGGTCCAATCCAAAGAAAGCTCTCAAACTGACTTTACAAAGCCTGAATCCGTGACGCACCGCATAGGCACAATGAATATTTCTAACCCGTCGAGAAAAAATCGAGGCAATTGATGGAACTTCAGAATGAACTACGTGGACGCACACTCAAATGTAGAGATGAACAAAGTTTTTACAGATAGGGACTATTGCCTGAAACGTAGGGAATACTCCCTACATTTATAGGGATTTTTTCCCTAAACTTTGTGACAACAATTTGTGCCTTTTTACAGTGTTGAGTATGTTAAAGTGGTGAAACGGAAAACTTTATAACACTAGATTATAGTGCGATATGTACAGAAGGATATCATCAGAAAAGCAAATGATTTTTATTCTACAGTCGCTGAATTCTGGTTCTGGAATATCTGAGGTGTAAATATTATACATATAGAATTGGTCCTAATAAGAATCCTTTTGTTTCCCCTGCATTAACTTGAACGCACTTAGATATAGCATCGTTTATTCTAACTTTAAATTATTTATTGGAGAGATAGTTATATTTGATTGTGCAGATGTCTTCTGAAAGCCTAATGCATATCCCATTTTATAAACTCCTGATGTCCACACAGTCTCATGGGCCTATTCAATTCAATGAATTATTCGCACAATAATTTTTACGCTAGAGCTGACATTTCTCATATACGCAAATGATCATTTCTCGTTTTCGGAGCAACACAATCCCAAAAATTTCATCATCTGCTTCATTTAAACTGCGAATAGGTTTCTTCATAAGAATTTAATTAATGTATTTCCACACTTTCTTTTTGTTGACGTAGATCTATTTTCGTTTTATATCACACTTTCTTTTACACTACCTATGGTGTCATTAATTTCGCCACCATTTTTCTCTACATCTACCTGGATTCCTTTGATTCAATATAAAAATAGAAAATTTTCCATAAATAGGTATTTTGTAGTAGGTATTAATGTGCAAAAACTTAATCATTTTCAGGGCCGTCTACACCTGAAGAATGGAATGAAATAAGTGACCGTATGTTTGTGCATTTGCAGCACTTTCGCGCTAATTTTGTAAAACTTATTTGGAAATTGTAAATAATTACGTACCTCGTAAGGGGTAGGGTTTATATTCTAATGGTGTAGAATATTCGAAGAAGTGTATAAAATTCACAAAATTTTTGCAATATCTTCACGGCTTTACAAATAATTACTGTTTCTAATTTTTGTCAATTTTTCAGACTTGCGGACGAAAGGGTAACAAACAATGATTTGAATATTTGTTGCTCCATTTATAAAAAAAATATGTTACGGGCAACATAAAAGGTTGTCAACTATCATACTGTTTTGCATAAAACTTGCTTTTTGTTTTCGGACTTATAACTAATAAACACGTTAGTTTTCAATAAATAATGCGGACAAGGAAACAAGTTCCAAATTAAACACATGTTGGAAACTATACAAATTTCTTTAAATTTGCAGGACCTCTGAATTTTTTTAAATATAAGTTATAATAACTTCTTTTTTGTCAATGTTTTGCATGTTTCGGACCTTGGTGATTGCTGCGAAATTAAATTTATTGTTATTTTACTTCACATTCTTTAAAGTTTGAAAACTTTTGTAATTAAAGTTACCTTTTGGAATTGATATGTCATCTCAGGGAAAGAATTTATATTTAAGCATTCTCTTTATTTTTCCCATTGTGACTAGAACTACATTTTTGTGAAAATTTTCTCTTACAACTAAACAGGTGCTATCAAAATACACAATTACAGAGTTTCTTTCACCTACACAATGTCCTCATTAGTTGAAACTCGACTGAGATAGAATATGTAAATCAAAACTCCCTTGTTTGTGAATAAAATTGTGGAGGGATTAATAAAAAGGATTTCACAGAGAAATGAACACTGATCGAAAGATACATTGCTCCATCTTAAATAACAAGGAAGCAATAATTACTCTGCGGATGCAAAAGAAGTTTGTGATGGATTTCGTGATTATTTCTGGAATTTCCAAGCGGAAGCTCCATGGCAGTATACGTTTTTTTTGATAAGTTATTTTATACTGACACATTGCACAATACAGAGTTCTTTTTTTTTAATGTTAATAAATTAATTAGTCTCATATTTCTTAGTGGTTTGAACTATACTCATTTTTAATTATATATTTGATGCGAATTTTTGATCCCCGCATCTCTTTCCAATGTTTTTTTCATTTCAGTATTAAACTGATTTCTTAATGTGTGCTCTTTTCTACACATTTGTGGAGAACTTTTCCGTTAAATGTTTTTGCGCACCACGTTTTTATACTTTAGATGAAATCTACAGGGTATACTCTGTTTGTTATTCCGTTTGTAACGCACAGAAATAATGATGGTAGAGCAAAATGGATTAGACACCCATGCATAAAATGAAAAGTTATTTTGATGTCCGTCCGTCTGTCTGTCTGTCTGTCTGTCTATCTGTCTGTCTATCTGTCTGTCTGTCTGTCTGCTAGTCTGGCTGTGCGCACGATAACTCGAGAACGCGTGTACATAGAGATCTGAAATTTTGCACGCGGACTTTAAAAAGAAGTAAAATCAGTTTGAAAATGAGACAAATCGAGCAAATCCTTCATGGGGTTGCCACACAAAAATTTCGTTTTCCACTATATATTTGGACACTGCCTCAGAACGCGTTGACATATAGAGCTGAAATTTGATACATGGTGTTTTAATAGTTGTTAGCAAATAAAATTTAATACATAGAATAAATCGCGCACCCCTTTCTTGATGTTGCGGTATAAAAATTTAGGTTTTTTACGGATACTGTGAAAACGATTAGTCCTAGACATTTTTATTGTACTAAAAACTTCTTCCGACTTCTGTCCGACGATCTGTTCTAGAAATATACGCAAAAACCACTGCAAAAATCAAAATTGCTTGAATGGGTGACCATAAGAAGTTTCATACGAACATTCATCTAGGCCAGGGGTCAGCAGCCTTTTGAGTCGGAAGAGTCAAAAATTATAATTTACATAATTTCAAAGTTTTTAAAGAGCCATACAATTTTTTCTTGCCAACAATAAATAGTACTCGCATAAATAAAGATTTTTGATAAAAAAAAACCAATCTATTTATTCATAAGAAAAAATATTTATTTATTCAAATAAGGTATGTGAATACAATATGCGCATGTTGGGAATAAATAAGCCCACTGGCCATAGTTTGGTTATTTCACGAGAAATGACGGAAAATGATATACGCATTGATTACCATTATGCCACTGTAATATATGAACTCTAAATCGGATTAGTAGATGATACAAAGCGAGTAGTGTCAGCGAAAAGTGTTTTTTTTAAGACGTCGTTCTAATAATTACGAGGTAAATATTTTATTGAAAAAGTAAGTAAAAAAAGTGCTATTGTCGTACAATGACTTGCATTCAATACATCGGTATTGAAGCTTAGATTGTTGAAAAAAAAATTTGATTTGAAGTAAAACATTAGATAACACAAAGCCTTACTTAATTTTTACTTCATGTGCAGCAATATGCCCATCATACGGAGTTGGCAATAGCCCATGGGCATAATACGAGCAGACCGGTATTGTCTGAATGTAAACTCTTTACATTTTTAATCTTACCTAATATACTACCTATATTCAAAATAAATATTTCACTTGCAAGAGATCATTTATTTTATAATTTCAGACCTTTTCATATTATGGCCATATTACCAACACCGTGTTGGCAATATGGCCATTTACAGATTTTTTTCAAAGTTAGGTAAAAAATATTTCAAAAGAATTTTCCGCGACAATTATTATTATTTTTTGGTTCTAAAGCTGTTGTACTTTATTATGATATGTAATTGCCGTTTTATATATCTTCATTATCTTGTTTAAAAACAAATCTCTTAGGGTGGGCATATTGTATTCACTTACCTTATAAGTAGTGTTTATCACAACAAATTGGATTATATATTATTAGATAATTACTTATTATTTAAGTAACAAATTAAAACAATTAAACATTTACTTACAACACTTGTATTTCAATAACAAACAATTGAGCAAACAAATTCAACGGGAGCGCTGGCTT
Source organism: Dioctria linearis (assembly GCA_963930735.1). Lineage (NCBI taxonomy): Eukaryota > Metazoa > Arthropoda > Insecta > Diptera > Asilidae > Dioctria > Dioctria linearis. The sequence continues at coordinate 288,451,154 of OZ005740.1, read as the reverse complement.
TGCATGGTGTTAGAAAGTTTGAATAAATTTGGCTCATAATTTGTTGTTTTAAGTTTCAAACGAGACTCTAAATTTTCATTTGTTAGTTGGCTTCTTACTTTACTTTTAATTATATTCATGCAACAGAACGCTTGCTTGCACGAATATGTCGATCCGAAGATAGTCAGCACTCCAAATGCCAACTTCTTCACCTCACTGTAGCAATCTGAAAGACTATTCCATGCGTCGAACTCGCCTTAACTCGCGGCATTTCTTTTAAAGTTGTCCACTTTTTTGCGTTACGTACATACATTTTTGGACCTCCAACTCTTTCAACTTGCTTTTCAAGTCTGTAAGTTTTCTCTCGGTTTTATCGCGATATTGCTTTAGAAATTGAAAATGAAGTAATTTACCGCTCTGAATACCTTCTGCAAAAAGAATTAATTTTTCTTCAAAACAAATCAATTCTTCTACCAAAACATAGGCTGGGTTTCCCTTTCCTTGTAGTTTTAGATTCAGCTCATATTAGATTCAGCTATTCCAGTTACGGTATCGAATTTTACAATCATTATAAGTTTTTAAAATACCAAATAAATAAACATAACCTTTTTCTGGGTACTAACAGATAACTAATAAAAAACCATAAAACTCTTTTCCCGTTGAGCAAAATATTCTGATTCAAGTTCTTTCGCTAAGATTTTCGAATCAGTGGTTGTCAACGTAAAGTATTAGACATTTTTTATTAGGTTGATCTGAGCTGAACTATGCGGCAAACTTCAAATACGCAGAACAAAATTACATAAATCTTCAAGCACCGATTGTTCGTATATTTTCTGAATGCTTAAATTTGGCAAAAAATTCAAAATCTTCATTAAAATTTAAATATTTTTGAAAACAAAGCATACGCCATTTATTAAAAGTTGCTTTCCGATTTGTAGTAATGTTTGTAAAAGTATCACTTAGAGGAAGAATCGTTTTTTTTTGCTGTACGCAAAATTTTTCAGGATTCAAAAGTCAAGTTAAATGAACATTTAATAAATATTGAATTGAGAATATAATAATATGCTTAAAAATTATTTTAAAATAAAAAATGTATCCATCTCTAAAAAAAGGTATTAAAGTATCCATTTCAAGGATTTCAAGTAAAATGTATCCAAAATGATACAATTATATCCAAGTGGCATCACTGAGTACAAGTGGCTGAGAGATAGAATCGGTCTCTAATCCTCGTTAATCGATTCAGAATGATTTTTAAATGTTTTTTTTTTTTGAGAAAATAAATAATATTTGCGTATGGAACTAAAGAGCCGCAGCTTCACATCCAAAGAGCCGCAGGTTGCCGACCCCTGATCTAGGCTATCATAAGAATTGGTCTTAGATCAATTCTAGCTTTTTTACTTGTTCTTAAGTATTATGTTTTAAAGCATTTTAAGGAAAAAAGGTCTCAAAACCTTATTAAGTATATTAAACGCCATCTAATATCAATGCTAGGTGGAATAGCTATCTTGGAGTGTATATATCAACAATTTTGGATAGTATTGGATAATAATAAAACTATACCTACCAAATGGTAACTCTAATAGCGAGTTGATAAATAATTTATAAGTAATAAGCAAATTATCATATAATGACGTTAATTTGAATTCCTCATTATTATCGCTCTTTTTACGTATACTAAGTATTAATATTATTTTTGATAAATTTCCTCAAAGAAAAAAAACAAAAAAGCTGAAACTACAACATTCTATTTAACAAGAAGACTTTATTCAGTGAAGGTATATTAAATAGTTCAGGGATATGTTCAAGTTTCTCTTTCGGCCCAGCTGTAGTAATTCGTAGCCAAGTTGGTGTGTACTTTAGAGGTGTAGCCAGAAAAGCCAAATCCGGGAGCTGTGGCTTGAACACACCATAAATAGAGAAGGGTAATCAAATTCATACCATGAGATATATAAACCTTAGTATGAAATCTCAAATATAGGTGAGGCTGTGTTTAAATATCATGTTACGATATTAAGTACATACTCAAAAAGTATTAGAAATAAAAGTATAATTACAATTAAATGGAACTGTTTTTGGCAGGGACCGAAAATAACTGGTATTTTGAAAATTTTAAACAAAAAAACTGGGATAAATAATGATCGTGGAATTTAGTGGAATATACCAAAATATGTCTCGTGAAACCCATTTCAATTCCTGTAAAGCTTTTGAAAACTTACGTTTTAAAAAAAAATGCTAAAGAAACTAAGACGGAAATGCTTACTATTTTTTCTGGCAAAAACAAAAAGCTTACTGGACATTATATTTTGTCAAAGCTGGAAGTAACAGGTTTTGAAGCCGGAAGTATAAAAAGCCAAGCTGGCTTCTTATTTTCAGGTATCGAACCAGTTATGAATTTTTACGGAAAAAAGCTTAATTTACTTGTTATTCCTGGCCGGTAATAGTTTTGAAGCTAGAACAGCAAGCGGAACGGCTTGATACTTTTTTTCGGTAAAAATATAAAAAGCGAGCCCGGCTTTTTATTTTTTTCTAGCCAAGCTGGCTTTTTATTTTTGGCAGAAAAATAATAAGCCTTTCAAGCTTAGTTTTTTAGCTTCAAACTATTATCCGTCAGAAATAACAAGTAAAGTAAGCTTTTTTCGAAAAAAAGATCATGTCCCTGGTTTCTGGGTTTCACATTATCAGCTTAACAACTAATGAGATAATACATCCAAAGATATTTCCAAAATTTCTGTTGGAAGAACTATGTACTATATTGTCGTGCTAGTTCCCAATTTCAGTATGCCTGAAAATTACAAATATACTATTATTATACATCAAGTAATTCTTGAATGTAATTTATAAAGAATTCGAATAATATATTTCCCTTCACACAAAACTGAAAAACCTAAAATTGTCACACATTCTTTCACACGGGTAAATTATCAAACTTACTAAGTTAAATATAATCCGCCAAACTACAATTTTTCTAAAAGCTTGTAGAGTAAACAAGGTAATGTAATTATATTAAATATAAATGTTACACCCCATTTCGAAGTTCCATTTCATTTACTACATAGAAGATATAACAAATTACCTAAAGTGTGCTTTTCAAAAATGCAAGGAATGTAGTTCGCTGGAATCAATAAGCGAAAGTATGGCAACATTTCAATGGAAGACAGCATAAAATTGGTATTTTTCTCTCAAGACTATGAAATTAAAATATGGGAACTTCAATGTTTACGCCGTAAAAGTAGCTAATTTTTCTCAAGGTACTTTGGAGGAAAGAGCTACGAACAAACTAATTGAAATCGTGAAAAGACAAATAAAAAATCTAGAATTGGTCTAAGAACAATTCTTATGATACCGTAGATAGATGATGCAGGCACGTAATTTTGTATGATCACTCATCTGTGCAAGTTTGATTTTTGAATTAGTTTTCGAATATACAGCAGGTGCCCATCGAAATAGAAACTATCACAACAATTTTTTATCTTTCAATACAGAGAATTTTTCTCAGTTTCTTCAGTTTCGAAGAAAACTCTTTGTACACTAGGATATCGTTCATATACCTGACTACATTTTGCGTGTCATTAAACCTTTTTTTCGAAGGTACCAAGATAGGGAAAAATATCCTTCCTTATGTCTGTTGCTTACATAAATTTTTCGAGTAATTTGAACATGTGGTATTCAGCTGTTGAACTGTTTGAATGGTGGTTTCTGGTTTCGTCCATTCTGGTTTCGTCCATTCTGGTTTCGTCCTATTCCTGTTTCGTCCGCTATTTTATTGTTTATTACCGCATTTATTATATGCTTATATTTAATACTTATATTCCTTAAGCTGCAGCCATACTTTAACTTTGTTTTTAAATTATTAATTGTAGGATGCTATTCATATTACTATTCTTTTTTGTGAATGGTTTAATTTAATTTTTGAGTTTAATATCTCAAAGAACATATACGGGTGATTCAGATAAACATACCTTCCGGTATACCACGCGATTCCTTGAGGTAAGCTCATCAAAAAATTGTTCCACATACCCCCCTCTAGAAACCCCCCTTTAGGAGTTGTGGCCAGTTGAAGATTTCGCCAATATTCGTGAACTTTGATGGGAATAAATGAGTATAACTTTTGAACCACCCGATAGATTTTGGTTATTGTTGGCTTATTAAATAGCCAAGCATAGTAGCTGTCGAAAAGTGTATTCCTCTGTATTTGTTAATTAAGCATCTTTAAATTATTCTCAAATATTTCCAAAATTTTGATTTTTTTACACACAAATTTCATAAATACCGTTATTTATTTCAAAAACTTTCTTCCATGTCACCCAAATTTATTGCTTCTTATTATTATATTACCCTCTATCAGTGGGGTGAAAAACGCATGCCAATATCTGTATCAGTTTCAGCACTGGAGGTTTATTGGCACATTCAAGCCAGATCAAAGAATTGCATACAAGCAATAATCACACATAGTTACGTAGATCTTTTATGACTGGACCCACAATTGCTTTGGTTATAATTTTCTGATAATTTTTACTTTATTAATTTAAACTAACAAACCGTATAAAATATGCTGGAAGTGATGTCCTCCCTGGTCTATACATAATTGTGCCCTACGAAGTAATGAGTGTCTTACTCTAACAAAATTATTACTATTATTTTTAATATCGTTACAAGCATTTTGTATCCTATTCCATAGATCTTCCCCAGAAGTAATAACTGAAATATAAACTATACTTTTTAAATAGCCCCATAAAAAGAAATCAAGAGGAGTAAGATCAGGTGATCGAGCAGACCAAGGAATCGGTCCTCCACGTTCTATCCATCGCGCAGTATATTGCTCGTTAAGGTAACTTCTAACCTGAGCAGAGTAATGCGACGGAGCGCCATCGTGCATAAAGTACATCTCGCTTCTAAGGGATAGCGGAATATACTCATCCAACATGTCTTCTAAATCATGATTTAAAAAGCTTGGCTTTTTATTTTTTCTGGTACTAAATATTCTTATTTTTCAAAATCTTGATGCTACTTTCCATTGAGTGATAAAATAAGAAATAACGAAACTCCTAAGATGCTGCTTAAATACTAAATAAGAGTACCACTACCTTCAGAAAATTATAACCAAAGCAATTGTGGGTCCAGTCATAAAAGACCCTACGTACCTACCAGTGATTATTGGTTTAATGCAATTTTATGATCCGACTTGAATCTGCCAATAAACCTCCAGTGCTAAAATTGATACAGATATTGGCATGCATTTTTTCCCCAGTGATAGAGGATAGTAGGGGCAATAATAAGAAGCAATAAATTTGGGTTACATGGAAGAAAGTTTTTGAAATAAATAACGGTATTTATGAAATTTGTGTGTAAAAAAAATCAAAATTTTGGAAATATTTGAGAATAATTTAAAGATGCATAATTAACAAATACAGAGGAATACACTTTTCGACAGCTACTATTCTCGGCTATTTAATAAGTCAACAATAACCAAAATCTATCAGGTGGTTCAAAAGTTATACTCATTTTTTCCTATCAGGGTTCACGAATATTGGCGACATCTTCAACTAGCGACAATTCCTAAAGGAAGGTTTCTAGAGGGGGGTATGTGGAACAAGTTTTTGATGAGCTTACCTCAAGGAATCGCGTGGTATACCGGAAGGTATCTTGATCTGAATCACCCTGTATACTTTATCACAGTAATGAAATATATATCTGTTTTTAAGAAAAATACCGTATCACAAGAAAAATAATAAAACCATCTTCCCTTCACACTTTATCCAGACTTAGGACTGGCAAGGTTTATAAATATCTACATAGGTAATATGAACTTTGGTGTGTTTAAAAGATGTTTTGTTTTTATTATTTTTTTTGTATTTTTTTTTTATTATCATTATTTCATCTTGTTCAGGGATTACTTTATAATGTAATGAATCCTCGTAAAATAATTTCTTGACTTCGTAAATATTTGGATGACTTTTTCCACATTTTTATTTAGTCTCGAATGTCATCATTTGACAGCATTGGTAGTACGATGACGATTTTTAAATCAAAACCAAGTTGTTGGGCGGGTCCAACCACTGTTCAACGAAATAATCATTGAATTTTAAAATTTTCACTGTATCTGGAGAATTTTCAGCTATGGTTAGCCAACCATCGTCAAGCAAATGTTCCAAGGCTGCGCAAATTCTTAAATGTCTTTTTCATCTTCTTTATAATCTACAACAAGCACAAGCTGTTGAATTTTTCTCCATAGTGCCTGGTTAAAGTAAAAATTGCATCCTTTTATTTGTGTATCAGGAAAAACATCTAAAAAACAATTTATGGCAGCTGTTTCAAAATCAACGTGAAATTGTTGAGGTGTAAAATCGGGAACTTCTTTTTTTTAATTTGAAAAAATGTTTTGTAAGAGTCTTCTTTTCTGTCTGGCAATAGAGCACAACTGGCACAATACAATTTTTTTTCCGTACTATTCAAATCCAAGTGAAGGGTGTACAGTTGATCGAAAATCTTCGAACAGCATTTAAAAGTGCCATCACCAAAAACAATTTTGCCTCTTAATAAGTCTAAGATATTTCCAAATACCATAATTCTGTCCTCCTTTTCAGTATCAAAGATAACAAACTTTTTATAAATTTCTGGAACCACGATCTCCTGTCGATATTGCGGTAAACTCTGCACTCCTAAACTTACATATCTCACCGAATAAAGTTGATGTTTTACCCTATGAAATCTTTGAACTGACGGAACGAAATCAAGTCCTTTATCGCCGGCACTTTTTATTACTTCTTCTTCATAAATTTGTCTGATCGGGGACACTCTTCACGTATTTTTTTTTTTTTTTTGGCATTCGATATACAAACCGTTTGTTGCAATATCTGGTGCACATATTGAGTGTTCTTTGTGATGTAAAACTTCTGATATGGCACAATTCGCTTTAATGTTCCCGTTGCAACTTCTATTAACACATGACCATATATTTCAGATTTGTTCACTCTTTTTTTATTATATTTAAAGCCCTCTCGTATAAAATTACAGGCTGGCCTCGTTTTCACTGTATAACTTGCATTTCGCAAATAGCTCAATGTGCGATATTTACTTTGACTGTAAATCACTAATTGAGTGAAAGAATTGACGGAATGCATCTCTATACTGTAGGTATACGGTGACCGGCCATTTCTAATGCGGACGAAACCAGAATAAATGAGGTTCAAGCAGGTAAAATTTGTCTATCGGACGAAACCAGAGTAAATCGTTTGAATTAATTGAACGTGCTGATTTCTATTTAATGTGTTGTCTTAAATTTAAATTATTTAATTAAAAAACAAAAAGTGAAAGTGAAAAATGAGCTTTTGTGCAGGCTTTCCGTTTAAATCCAGTTTTTTGTATAATGGATCACAAAAAAGACATAAGCAGTGTTAAGAAAGGAAGTGATTTCGTCTTTACTTATCAGCGGTAAACTAAATCAACGGGAAACAGCCCTATAACTAACGATTCATGTGCCACGGTGTCTAATGTTGAATTCTTTTCTTTGTACACTTTAAAAAACTTTTATGTAAAATTACTAGTTCCGTACAGTAAAATTACATTAATCATGAAAATCAATGGCGAAATTACCTTTTTTAATTTTAATAATTTTCTATTATAATTAGTAAGTATACTACTGTTTTCGCTTAATTTTTACTAAATGTCCAGAAAATTTACTTTGAGTCATTAAATTTACAAAATGCCATGGTAAAAATACGCGGTTACCGCTGTAATATCACTCTAGCACCGAATAATACTTTATAAGTATTAATATTAGAACACACAAAAAACTGGAGAATACTAATAATCCAGTAATTTTGCTGTGGTAACTGTAGCAACTGGCAAAAACCCACGCCACAACACTAGTAGTGAAAAAAGGAATGTGAGTAAAATTTCCTCGTTTTTAAGTCCACCAAATATTATTATAATTAGATCCACTTGGGCAAGAGTTATGTCGCAGAGTTTTAATAGACACCTTTTTCTAGCCCTATCTAACTATGCCTGAGATCTAAGGAGAAATATCTGCACGGTTTATTACTCATAATAGAAAATTATTATAAGTGCTATATTAGAAAAATCCTAGTATCGGTGGAACAAGCAATTATTGAGGTTATCCTCAATATACACCCCGGTGCAAATACATATCAAGCAGAGGGCGTCGACTACAGCGCTAAGGCTGCATCTTAACCTTGGCTGGCTTCATGGGGGAACAAGAGTTCCACATGAATCCATTTATGAGTTCGTGCAGTCTATCGCACCTGGCATTGACAGATATATATATATATAGACCACCTCCTCGAGACCATACTAGAAAGCAATTTTGAATATAGAATTCCATCCAGGGCAGAATGGGAATCACTTTCTGTGTTTCAACCATTGACAAACCCAATTATAATATATACTGATGGTTCTAAGTCCCGATGAAGGCACAGTTTTCTGTGAGGAGCCTGAAATTAAGTTCTCCATGCACCTTGAAAACCACTCCACGGTTTTCCAGGCAGAAGTCAAGGCTATCCTAGAAGCGGAAAGACACCTCCTTAACTCAGACACTGACAATAAGGAGATAGTCATCTACTCAGACAGCCAAGCAGCTGTCAAAGCTTTGTATAAACCCTTTATAACCTCCAAATTATTAATGGAGTGCAAAACCACTCTGAATTCCCTTTCTCGGAATAACAGGCTTATAGTGCAGTGGGTGCCGAGGCACAGCAACATCAGCGGGAACGAAAGGGCAGACGAACTTGCTCGTCTTGGAGCAGCCTCAGAGGGACCTCCCTCTACAGTCGGGATTGCACCAAAACACCTTGTCTCAATCATTTCAAGCTGGGCTGACCGCCAACACAGTCGCCTTTGGTCAGAAGATCCCACTGGTAGGACAGCAAAGGAACTGTGGGGTACACCAAACTCAAATCAAACGATTTAGCTCCTAAAACTCAACAAGCCAACCCTGAGAACTCTGGAGTCCATTCTCACTGGGCATTCCTCTCTCAGGGGCCACCTTCACAGGATGAGACTTGTTGATGATCCTATATGCAGGGGTTGCGGAGAGGAGTCCGAAACAGTGACCCACTTTCTATGTCACTGTCCGGCACTCTCAGGAATGCGTTACAGAATTCTTGGTTCACACCTCCTGGAATAGTTACATGATGCCGGCAAGGAGGGCTGGGAGCCAATACTGAAATTTATAAGAGCGTCCGGTTGGAACCTGTGAGCGATCGCTCATGGGTCTGGAGGGTGAACAATGGGCCTTGACTTGGCCCCTTCATTCGGGGGACCTGAAAGGGGTCCCAGACCTCTAAAATCAATCAAGCAATCAAAAAAAGTCCACCAAATATTACTATAATTAGATCCACTTGGGCAAGAGTTATATCGCAGAGTTTTAATAGATACCTTTTTCTAGCCCTATCTAACTATGCCTCAGATCTAAGAGAAATATTTGCACGGTTTATTACTCATAATAGAAAATTATTATAAGTGCTATATTAGAAAAATCCTAGTATCGGTGGAACAAGCAATTATTGCTGAGCCGCTTTTTTTCGTTATTTATTTTTCTCGCTGTTGTTAGTTAAAAGATTGCTGCACGTTTAGTATCAAATCTAGTGCGTGCGAAAAATCGCAGCAAGATGTTTGACTTAAGAACAAAAAGTCAAAAACAAAAATATGCTGAACGGAATTTATATCGCCCTTGTGCACCGAGTAAAATTTCTACCATTTAGTGTAGTACCCAAACTGCAGTAAAGATATATGGTTTAATGAAAAGATTACGTATGCAGTAAAATTACGACAGTAGAGGAAAGATAAATTGCTATATTTAGCAAAATTCTTCATGGTTAACTAATTTTACGGCGTTTACTCTATGAAAGTAAACTTACTTTTATGTTGTAGTTTTGCTAGCCAAATAATTGGATTTTACATACTAAAGGTAGTGTACTCCGATTATAGCAGGTAACTGCGATGGCTCTGTATTTTGTAGTAAATTTCTTCGAAAATTTTGTTTAGTGAATGCAACAACAAAAACACATAAAGCTGCACTGCACCGGTGTAGACCTCGTTGAAAAGAATTCGACATAAGATATCAAAAATGTTAGGGAGAATAGACTTGCAGGCATGAGTCATCGACTAAATTGAAGACGTAAAAGAAAAACTAGCTCAAGTAACGATCGACACATTATTTCAACAGCTTTATTACATCTCAGAGCATTACATAAAGTACTTAAAAAAAAAAAAACTCTCACTGACCAAGGAGTAGAGATATTGGCTAAGATATCGGAAGAGAGTCTTTATGTTAGTAGAAGACCTTCATGGAAATACGGGGAGAGCTGTTTACTGAAAAGAGACAAGTTTCTATCAGCAGTCATGATTTGGAGCTGCATATCAGGAAAGGGTACGAGTTTTCTCTATTTTGTTACGGGAACAATGCGGCAAGATTAGTACAAAATATTTGCGGGTATTGTTCTTCGACCTAATTTTGAATATTTGAAATCCAAGGGAACATCATACACCTTTATGCAAGATGGAGCACCCTGCCATACCGCAAAACCTATATATGTATACAGTGCCATCTTTATGCATGGACCCGCTGGCCCGGACCCAGGTCCTCGGAATCCATGGGGCCCCTAGCCTCTCCGATAGTAAATAAACCGATGACCAATTCTTTAACCAGTAAGACAACATATTACAAGCTAGTTTAACCGTTAGAGTTTGGCTACGGACCATGGCATTTATTCGAACTTCTATCTATACATTGCAACAAATGTTCATACAAAGTTACGTATAGGGACTGTGCTTGCAAGCCTCAGTATTTTTTCATGGTATACTTTCAGTAGCCAAACTCAATTTATTTGGTAATCAGCGAAAATGTGTATACTGTTGGTTCATGTTTGGCCTAACTAGCGATGGGGACTTTTTGCTACACAACTTCGCGGTCACTATGGACATCTTGTCACCGTGGGCTAGTTTGGTACGCACACAGTGAATAACTGTCACCCAAAAAACTCATGTTTTATATTATCATTTCCGTATGAGTGTTAGAAGCTTTGATGATTTATTACAGCTCTTGAGATCTGCTATAATTTATCAAAGTACCATTACGAGATCAAGAATTGAACCTGTAGAGATACTTGCTGTAACTCTAAGGTCTATAAACACTTTCATGGATATTTCTTCCCACATTTTTATCTTCAAACTGCTATCAGCTTATTCCTTAAAAGATTTCGTTTTTGCTGTATAGGAGTGGTCTCATTTGTACTTCTTGTATTAATGGCTCATTATTAATATCTTGCCCTCACACTATCGTCGCTGAAGAAATTAAAGAAAAAAAGAAAGTTTTTTCCTAGCTCTACAACGTCTCACAAAACACGGGCAGTCAAGCAGAGACAAAAATATTACCATATAAACGTGAAGGCGCGGTGATAGTTTCGTCAGCCACGTTGCTGTTACGTCACTTCAGGCGCGCATTAAAATTAGAGCGAAATGGAATTGACAGTTCGTGAAAAAAGTCTCTAGTGTACGAAAGGTCTTACTTATTTTGCGTTATTAGTCCTGTTGATAACACAAAGTATGTTAGAAAATAATTTCTGTTAGGGGGGCTCACATATCCTAAAGTGCCCAGGGCCCCCAGTTAGCTAAAGACAGCTATATTAAGAAGTACCTCGCGGAACATGAAATTCCATTATTTCCTTGGTGTGGGAAATCACCGGATTTAAACCCAATAGAGAACAACTAGTCTATGCTGCAATTTAAGGTTTCTAGTTTTTCAAATCCAACGGTTCAAATGTTGAAAAAGAGAATTGAAGATATCTGGAAAAATGACAAAGATGTGCCGAACCGTATAAAATCAGTAGCTAATGTTAAGGGAGGGGTAACAAAATATTATTTATAAAGGCATATTTTGTACTTATATATTAAAAGCTTTACAAGCTTTAAATAAATATCAATATTTATACGAAAGTACTTCTTTTTTAATGTAGCTACAATTAACCAAAGTATTGATATTTCAGAAAGTTTATAATTCTGTATTTCTGTATTTCTAAAACCGTTCGCGGGACTGTAAAAATGGTTATAACGAATTTCACCGTATTTATTTTCTGATCATATTCAGAGAATACGTAAAAAACCTCAATTTTTATATCGCAACAACAAGAAGGTATTGCCCGATTTAGCCCTTTTTTGAAATTAATTGTACTTTCTGATTCTATGATGTACAAAATCTCTTAATTAAGTCGGTTGACGAGAAAGTCAATATTAGAAGCAATCTGCTCCTACAGCTAATTAATCGGTATGTAACATTGCGAATGCGGAAGGTGTTGTAGGGGAAGCTACAAAATAATTGTTTTTTTGTCTGTAATTGAAAATAGGATAAAATATAATTTTTTGTTTGTCAGAGTAATATTTGCTCTGACTGTAAAGAAAATAAAATATTCAATTTGACGTTTAAAGGAAAAAACACTTTGAAGAAAAAACTTTGAACACAGATACACACTACTGTATACATTTTTAGAAAATACGCATCAAGACTTTTTGGAATGTATTGTTTTTAAAATATAGAATTTGTGTCAAGGATATTTCAGTATTAATTGAATCGCCGAGGGCAAACTTGTTTAGTATTAATCGAAACGCCAGAGGGGCAAACTTGTAAAGTTTTAATTTAGACGCCAGAGGGGCAAATGTGTTAAATATTATTAAAAAAACTTTTACTATTACATTTTTAAAAAAAAAATATTAAAAATATATTTAAAGGATTTAAAATAAAGAATATATTTAAAAACCAAAAAAATAATTATCATTAAATAAAAATAATACAATTTTCAATTCTTTATCCTACAAAAAATTTAGGATATATATATAGATATATATACATATATATATTTATATAAATAAAGAACTGCTGAACAGCGACATATTCATTTTGCTGCCACACCTCAACGACACTTCAATTGGTGACCCCGAACAACCGGACAACCCGTTGACCTCAAACTACAAGAAAATCCGTTGACCACGAACAACGATTCTAATATTCTAGTTAAGGTATCCACCCCACCAGTGGTAAGGTACCTCTTTCTAGAATAATAAAATAATAAAAGAAGAAAAGAACTTAAATAAGAACTCAAGAAAATTTTAAAGATATTAAACAGAAGAAAAGAAGAGAGAAAAAAAGAAAATAAATAAGAAGCGAAGAAAATAAGAAAAACAGAAGAAAGAATCAAGAATCAATTAAAGAAGAAAGAAAATTGAATATAGAAGAAAGAATAATTCAAAATAATATCTGTCAACTATAGAACAAATAAGAAGAAAAGAAGATAGTAAGTTTAAATTTAGACTTAGATTAGATTTTGTAAGTTTCTATCTTTATCTGTTAGATATTTTAAAAATTTTTTTTTTATCTATATTACATTTAATATTTTTAATTTTTGTGAAAATAATTGTACACAAAACACAATTACAACATAGTAAAACATTACAAATGTACAAGTTTGGTACAAAATATATCGGTGTTTAAAGTTTGTTCATTTCAGAGTGTTTTTATCCCATGACATTCAAATATTTTCATCTAAGTATCGCGAGTGATTGTGTGAATAAGTGAAATTTTCTTTTTCATAAGATATAATTTTTTTTTTGTGATCTAAAGCTATTGTCCAAAACTGCCAGGAGACGAAATAAATATTCAACAACAGAGTTATACCCTAGGCACACGATGCGCAAGAATGATCACTGAATCAATTACGGTAATTCGATTTGACAGATGACAGTTGTCATTTTTGTATATTAAAAACAGTGAGTTGTAAGTAATTTGTGAAAAATGGAATCAAGCATTGTGTTAGATAGCATAAATATTATAAATAAAATAAATAGTTATAAACGAAAATCAAAAATCTTAAGACATCTTGCAATGATGAAATTAAGACGTGTACGAAAGAATTTGTACCAGTTACAGGCATTAAAAGCGGCTGTTACATTAAAAAAACGAGTGCGCAGGAAAATATGGACTCTTGTAAGTAATATAAAATAAAATAACTAGCTATAATAATTAATAATATGTTATCTAGGAACGAACCAAAAATTTGAAAGAAGTGACACAAATATGAGGAAAGCGATATCTCTCGAAAAACGTATCGCTATTGCAATTTATGCACTATCATCATCCGCTGAATACAAAACGGTAGCGAATTTATTTGGTGTCGGTAGAACAACAGTGGGGTAAATTGCTGTAGAGTTTTGCAAAGAAGTCTCTTCGAAAATGAAATTTGAGTTATTAAATGGATATCCGCCAAATCAAATTAGAATACAGGGAAAACGTTAAAATCTTTGAAAAAATGGGATTCCCACAATGTTGTGGAGCAATAGGTATAATTCTTGTTTAGTTAATTAAATTTAATTAAATAAAACAAAATTAATTAAAATCGCTTTAGATGGATGCCATATAGAAGTAGCGCCACCAAAAGAGGATGCAACGGATTACTACAATTTTAAAGGATGGTATTCGATAATTCTCTTCGTTGCAGTTGATTATAGGTATATGTATATATTGACGCGATCAAGAAAAAGCTTGAACTTAAACGAATTAATTTATATGTTCAGGTGTAGATTCACGTATATAAATGTTGGCGCAAATGGATGAAATAATGATTCGTACATTTTTGAAAATTCATTATTAAAAAGAATTCACCAAACCAGCGAAATTTTCTGGGTGATTCAGTATTCCGATTATCTTCAATAGTCATGAAGCCATAGCTTCTGTCAAGCTACCAACCTTTTGGACACCATGTCCAGAAGCTTGGTATTACGAGATAATTTCAATTATGTATCGCTGAAAGGAATCTACTACTGCGTCGATATAAAGCCACTCGCAACCCTCTTATTCATAATCGCTACGAGAAAGGTCGAAGCCTTAAGTCGCTTAAATTGTGATCTGCCAAGAAGTCCTTCTATAGCATTAAATTAAATCCTGATCTTCCAATAAAAAAGTTTTGTAGCAACATCCTCTCACTTGGTGTTTCTGGTAGCGAAACTCCTCAATGCTTTTATTGACGCTGAGACCCTTAGTTAGTTTTTTGCATCTTCTACTCCTATAGTTCCTAATAGTCATTTAGTGGTGGATGATAGATGTTTCGAGGGTTTTGCGCTTAATAGCATTGATGATACTGATGTTATCTTTATAATGTCTGCTGTAAAATCTGTTGCGCTTGGACTCATAAAGAAGATTGCTCCCACTATTACTGACATTCTACAGCATATTTATAATTATTGTCTTGCAACTTCTCAATTTCCGTTCTTATGGAAAAAAAACCCTCATTGTATCTGTTCTTAGAAAGCCTTGTCCTAATAGAATTAATGACTACAGGCCTATCAGTTTGCTGTGCTACTTCAACAAAGATCTCGAAAATGTCATGAGCAATCAGATCACCAAATATCTTGACCAGCATCAGTAGCTATAATCTTACAAATAATGTTTTTGAAGTGGACATACCTGTTAAACTGCCCCTGTGAAGGCTTCAATGGATATTACCGAATTAAAAATACAAAAATACAAAGAATTTGCGAAAATAGCTCTTTACTTACTCTACTGATATATTTTATGAAATTCTGTCGAGGGTTAAGTAACAGAAGGTCGAGAATAAAAAAATTTCTATTTCTTTGAGGTAGCCATGGAACTTTGAAAAGCGAAGAAGATACTTTTAGTCGGCATATCCTTGTTAGAAATGAGTTTTCTATCTATTTCTTGCTTAGTACTTTAAGTCGACAATTATTCCTCTTTTTTTTCAAAATCTCAAAGAGAACACAAAAAGTAATTGCTATACTTAATTTGTAACAGATAACAATATAAGAAATTTGTTATCGCAGCCAGGGAAGTTTATCATCAACTATTTTATTGCGAAAGCAATAGCCTAGAGTTTCGAGACAATCAGTTCAAATTACCAGACGGAGATAAAGATTTTAGCTAACTTTAAATTACAAAATGACACAGTTTCCGGGAACTCATGACTCATCAGTCACCAGAAAAGCAGCAAACCAGTCTCCCTATATGATCGTCATTATCGAAAGTAATTCAACTTGAAATTTGCCTCTGTATTCGACCTCCAAAATACATAAATTGCGTAGACCATTTTGGGGTGCACCGAAAATAATCGATTTGACTTAATTCGGTGGAAATTAACGGCGCATCGCATTCCCATTCGAGCCAGATTCAAACGAGAATACACACAATAAGCGCCAAATTCATTGTAGACCCTAGGAAACCCCCGGTTTGAGAACAATTATCGAAATTCAAGAAAATTTACATTTTGTGGGGATGCAAAATTATCACGTGATTGTATACAATGGAAATTCTGGCTGGGAATTCAAGTTGATCCGGTGGTATTGTCCTACAGGGCTTTTGATAAATACCTGCATATGATAAACAGGAATTTTGCGGTAAGCATTTGTGTTTGCAACCATAAACCTGAGAAGGCTACGACATGAGGGTGGCCTTTTATTGTTTCCCCTTATGACATGTCTTTGAGTTATGACCCATTTTGGCAAGTTAAATCAAATATTAGGATTTGGAAATTACGTGCAGAAGTTGAATTTGCTACATACTACTGCGACTCGCAATAATGTCTCTGTTGATTTATTGCACAAATGACCAGACTGTGATAAGCTATCAGGAAGTTACTGCCGCAAGGTAAGAAAATTTTGCCGGAATACCACAGACATAAGTATTTCTGGTATTAACATAGAACGGAACAATTTCTGTTAATGTCAATAGGAAAATAGTTAAGTTTGCATGTATTGTAAGATTTCTGGAAGGATTTTATCCAATGAGAATAAAACAATATCGGATAGGTACATTTATGTAGAGTAGGTAGCCTTTATTTAGGATTACTTGTTAAGCTGAACGAATGTAATTTTGATAATAATACACAATTCTTCAGAATCATTTTATCGTAAACGTCAGTTTTATATTAATAACTATACTAAATTATCGGTATAAATGTTCAATGTGAACACTGTAAATACATATTAACGGTATTCATGTTGAATATAACTATGTCGGATATCCACTTTTCCTTACGATACTTTGCAACAAATAATGAATGCCCTTGCTGTATTACTGCAGAATTAGATTAAAAAAGTAAGGTGCAGTGTTTCAGCAGTGACCTTATATCAAAGTTATATTTATGAAATATTTGGTTATTTTTTTTGCTTAAGTTTCTTTTACTCCACTATAAAATGTGGAAAATAATTCTCATGTGAAATTTAAGAAAAAAAAGTAGGTATTACAAATATTTTCTAGGCATCACCAATATTTTCAACTGCTTTAAAAATATTATATTCTTTCCAGTTCTCTCCATCATTAGCACTTACTACTTGCCTAAATAGAGAGTTTTGCTATGAAATAAATTCCTAGCGAATTTAGTCAATATGAAATTGACCGAGTTTGCTGCCAAATTCGCAGCTCGAGAATTGAGTGGAAAAAATACTTTTACAGTCGAAAAATCGTTTGAAAGAAAAAGACATTTCTATGTAAAAGCAGGCGTTTCGTAATAGCAGGAACCGTATTACTCATCAGTACGGCTTGGTTCCTGCCTTGCGTATACGCCACAGTGTACAGCCAAGCTGACCTCATATATACAATTAAAATAATTTTTAAGTGTGAATTATGTACGACGTGAAATACTACGATTTACTTGAATGCCTAGGAATATTAGGCCTATGCAGGACTAGCAATTCATAGCAAAACTCTCTATTTTTTCCGTTTGCCTAAATGTCTGGCGTAGGTAATACTTTTTATGTATATGAATTACACCTTGATGCATTGGAGGTTGTATTTGGAGGTTGTATTTGGAGGAAGGAACATTATTTTTATGTTTTCATTATACAAAGGAAGATGACTTAATGCATTATCAACTAACCATAAAATCTTAAATAGTAGAATATTTTCGAAGCAGTACTCTTCTACCTCTTGTATATAATGATGTCGAAATCAGACCAAAACTTTCTTGAGTCATCCATGCTTAACCCTAAAGTAGGCACACTAACAAAATTACACAGTTCGATAACTAAATTTTATTGCTTTAACAAAAACTTGAAAAACAAATAACTTCTTTTAAGTTTACACAAAAATAAAATAATAATTATTTTATATTACATACTGAGGAACTTCTTTCCAGTCTTTATAGAAAAGTAAAAAATGAGAACCACTATTCGGAGTAGAGTAGAAAAGCTACACTATTCACTCAAAACTACAACCCCAACATATACTTGCATTTTATTTATTTTCGCTAGTACTCACCCGAAAAAATTATAAAATGTCGACATTTCGAATTATATATACACCTAACAAAACTTACCTCACGAAAAAAATTACGTAAGTGTGCGCATAAGGTCACACTTCACAATAGTACAAAAGCATGCGTTGGTTGCAGTGGCTAGTGTACGACGATTTTCAGAATAGTGATCTAAAATGAAAAACTACTGGAAGACGCAAAGTCGAGAGAGAATACGTTCTACATTTTTTCGCGATTTAAAATTGCGCTGACCCCATGCACCTATTTAAGGGTTAAAAAGAATCGCGTAAGTATGAATTCACGTAAACCGACATCACGTACGTACTACATGTCATACCAACTAATACATTAAATTACGATGTAATGTAAGTAAATCAATGTTTGTAACAAAACTTGGCCATTTCAATTTGCGGATATATCTCTCCATTTTAGTATTAAAACACAAAAAATAAAAATAACAAATAGAGAATGGCCTAATAAAAAATTGATCCCAATTTTGTCAGTAGCCAAACAAAGAACTCACAACCCTTTTTACCATATGTTTTGTTTATCTATTTCCAAATTGAGAATCTAAATTTTTTCTAGTCAATTCTCCATGTGCTCTTTATTGCTTGTATTTTATATCTTATTGTGACTTGCCAACTATGTAAATTACCACTGACAGATAATGGATAAAAACGAAACCTTATCTTCTTTTGCTGGTTGTTACCTATAACCCTAATCACGAAAACATTTATTTTTCTTAAGCTTTACAAGTATGGATGTAATATAGGAAAGATACGTACTCATTTACGTCTATTTAAACATGTATAATTTTTACCCTAGATTTTCCTTGATTGATCTGCTTTTTCTAACTTTTTCTAACAGGAAAAGATTAACTGTAAATACATATATCTTTATACCTATCACAATGATCAGGAATGGAAACTTTATTGCAACCTCCAACTACAACTCCTTACTCGGACTCCATCAAACAGTTTTAATTTAGAACTTTCAACGAGTTAACTCCGAGAATGGCTGGTATAATGGGCATAGAGTCTTCTGTAATCAAGAGCTTACGCAAATGTACATACATTCATACATAGGTATGTAAAATGTATGTAATTCGTCATCGCTTCAGTTAGTTGCTAGGTGGGTGAACCCAAAGTTCTCTTACAGTTGGCTACGGTTAAAAACGCGCTTTTATTAATAGTAAAATGTTCACAATCTTGATTGCACAAACGGCACTCATACGTGGTACAAAAATTGCAGACTGGTTCCGTCTGGAGTCAAAGGTAAGTGCAGTAGAGGCGCAAAAACTTTTCGACCAATTACCACATACAGTCAAAGGGCTTTCTGCACTATAAAAGAGGTAAGAGAAGGCAAAATAAAAGTCGCTTTTAGGATTTTTACGGTAATACGGTGGTGGCCTAAAAATGGAAGTTGAATAAAGAACTTTGCCGACAAGCGACTTATAAAAGCGGCGAGACTAGCATCATTTCAGCATTTTTATTACTTTAAGTGATGAAATCATTAGGCTTACATCCTTGCTGCTTGTTACTGCCGCCAACGAAGTTATTCGCCCATAATTAAACGTGCTAATTTACATGCTCCGCTATTGTCTGCGACGGTTCTTGTTGCACTTTCATGGTGTGTTTTTGTAAAAATAACGAAGTGAAATCAACTTAAAAGTGTTTGTGGAAGCGGATAATGACTTACGAGTATACCCTTACAACAACGAATGGAATTTTAATTTTTAAATAACAAAAATTAATTTCTGCGAATTATAATTTGATTTTGAAACGCTTGCGTACATTCAAAGCAAAACGAAGAAATCAATACAACAATGTATTGGATGGGTACATTATCGTCGGTGATGCTGTATAACCGGGATACTACTAATGTTACTACCGCGTAAGTAAAATTTTCAGCATACCCAATTTTTTTTTTATTATAATGACAAAGTACGATAGGACAAGAAACATGATATTTTTTTGGATTTTAGACATAAGATTGATAAAACAAGTTATAGTTTCTTAGCTATGATACCATCAAGTTCGAAATTTAGTTTTACTACTATATGTAGTTACATAGTTATGATATTGCTAGTCTCGCGATTGTGTAGTATCACCGCCTTTATGTCTCTTCTTAATTAAAATAGTCATTCCATTAGAAATAAATGGGGAATATCGACGAATATCGATTGAACAACTTCCGATTTCGATGAAAATTTGCATCTCCAAGATAAATGAAATCTCCATTTCCCGAGAAAATATTTACTTTGAAATTAAGGTCCCTTGAAAAATAGTGAGAACGGCCGACAGTGTTATCTTCAGCAAATCATAGCGCTTGTTCTACGATTTTTATTGGATTTGCTGCTTTGAAAAGGGAAAGCTTCATCGAAAAAAAAAACATAAAATTCGATCATTTACGATTGCTCTAAGACCTGATGATATTTGGTCACCTGTTTCTATTGTTCGTGAATTCATTCCTAAAGTACGATCGAGGGTCTTTATTATTTTAAAAAAACTCATCCGAGTATTTTCACTTTATTACGTCAATGTAACTATGTAGACTTCGTGGTTGACGCTGCAGGTTGTGAGGACTGAGGATCTAGAACTTCTTTGTGTGATTTTGAATCTTTCTTGTGGGAGCTTTTTCATCGTTACTGACTACGTTTCTCCCAGCTCACCCGCGACTATCAACGAATTATTTGCCACGACAATTGACGGCTTACTTAATGAGCTCTTGCCCTCGGATCAAAACGTCATTCTCGGCGACTATAATATTCAGCTTGTTAGCAGGGAGCCTTTCTCCGACGTTGATGGACTGCTGCTCTGTATTTCGGCTGCACCTGCTTAACACAGTGCAGAGATATTTTTAACAACTCCGGTAAACTTCTGGATCTGGTATTTTTATCTGACTCGGGTGCCACATTTGTTTGCTGTTGGTTTCTGTCTGTTTCGACCATGTAAATGTAGACTCTGCTAATTTAAGTAATTATTTTTTTAATTTCTAAAGAGCTGATTTTTCAAAGCTTAACGACTAGCTTCGGAATTGTGACTAGACGACTGTTCTTAACGAGCAGAACATTGATACAGCTGTTGATGCTTCTTATAACACTCCTTATATTTGTTTTATTCAATGTATACCGATTTGTGCATCTAAAAAGTCTCAAGCATATCAGACTTGGCTGAATAGCTGCATACGGGATTTAAAAAATCTGGAAAAAAAAGCGTAGAGGAGGTTTTGTGCCTCAAGAGGTACGTTAACGTTAAAGGATTCTGGAAGCTAATAAATTCTAAACGTAATTGTGACATCATCTTTGAATTTTGGTGTCACCGAAAGTACCGACCCATCTATTGTTGCAAATTTTTTTTTCTCAAATCTTTAGTACTGACTTTTGTGATTCCAACTTTGATATTAGTAATATTGACGTTCCTCGCTTGACAGGGCTTCTGCCATCATCCATTGAAGCCATAGATCTGGTGTTCTACGACATAGTTAGGTGTTACTGAACATATTTTTAATTTACCTGATATTTTTACAATCGGTCCTGATGGTGTTCCCGTTTTCTGAAAATATACGATAAGGTGTCCTTATCCTGTGGGTCCTTCCCAAAGTTATGGAAGTATTCCGTAATTATTCCATTACATAAAAATGGTAATAAACCGGATCGTTCAAACAATAGACCAATTGTTAACTTGTGCCGTGCTAGGAAGATTATTGAAGCCTTAATTAGTGATGTGCACCACTTTCACTATAAACCAATCTTGGGATCTTTCTAACATGGTTTCTAAAAGGGAAAATCAACTACGGCTGATCTATTACAGTTTGTTTACTATTGTGTATTAGACATTGAGTCCGGTAAGCAAGTTGACTGTGTCTTCACTGATTTTAAGAAGGCCTTTGATACAAATAGCACTTTGTGCTGAGATAGCAAATTCCTCAGGTGTGCCGTGCCTCAAGGCAGTATATTTGGCCCGTTACTATTTATTCTGTACATCAATGATGTATTCTTACTTTTACTGAGTTACAGAATACTTTGTTATGCGGACGATGCCAAAATATTTCATGTTGTTAGTTTTATAGATAACTGTGCTATTTTAAACTATGACTTAGCCACTTTTCATAAATGGTGCTTGAATAATTGTTTTCCTTTAAATGTTTAAAAATTCAGAACTATTAAGCATTTTATGTATTTTATACACAAATGTGTAAGTTTTAACATACATTTTTAAAATTACTACTAAAATTGAAATAATATTCAAGATTTTTTTTACTGTGCAGTCAGATATGCAATGTCAAGAATATTATAAAAAAAAAGTTACAGGCCATCTCTGTGTCCGCCTTTTAGTAGAATAACATTCAAGCAATTTATCCCATGTTATCTATTCCACTTTTAGTGCCGTTATAATAATGTATTACTTTAAATTTTTTAAATTTATGGACATATTATCGGCAGTGGAATGTTGACAGCTTATGACACTTTGTTCTTCTTCTGAACGTATGAACATTTATATCCAGCGACTTAGATGGCAGCATTTCTTTAGATATACATGGCTTGTTCTTCTTTAACGTGCCAACAACAGAAAGATTCCACGACCTCAGCAAACGTTCAAGGAGAAGAGATGTGAAACAGTTTCCGTTTCCTTTGAATCTCATGCACAAATCTTTTACCACGCACTCTCCTTGATTTACTTCTCTTCCTGATAAAAGATGGCATGTATTGTGTGAACCGATACAAATTATACCAGTTTACCGAGTATTCTGGAGTGTAATTTTTTTTTGTGTACACAAGAGCTAATATGAATAGAGAATTTCTTCATCTGGGTACATCTAATGCAGTCTATTGAGTTGCTTTTGTCTTCACTATGTCCCTCAATCTTACTATAAGCAAAGATTTCAACCCAAAAAATCTGGGACGAAGAGCAACAGATTCCCAAAAATGGTTTGCTTTTCCTAATAATCGAAAGATATCAGCCTTAATATTATGATAGTTATTAATCTACCAGGCAGAGTGAAAAGGACCGATTCAAGAAACTGAAGCAGAGCCTGGCGTTGGAGGCGTTATGTATTGTTTAACGTATTTATTTACTTGTTTATATTTTGTAGTTAATAACAGTTCACTGGATTTCCTGAATCAATGGGAATTAGTTTATATTCTGTAATTTCACAATCTGATAAACAATTTTTTACAACTTTACTTGTCGAGGACGCTTCAAACTAAATCAATCTACTATACCAGACTAGGAGTGACTAATTTGTTTGTTAAATGAATGCAATTAATTTTTGTAATAAGTATGTATAACTTTATACAACTTTCTACATTTACAAACAATGCGTTTTTTTCTTGCTCTAGTGAAAGACAAATCTTTGCCCCTGAAACGGAATGAACGTAACCACCACGTAGGCACATCGCGCAGGAGTAAGTTATACGGCACTGCCATTAAAGTGATCGCAATGAGCGTAGGAATCGTAGCCATGACGCAGAAGTTGGTCGACTTTAAACTTTACCGCAATTACTTCACTTTGACATTTGACAGCTGATTAATACATTGCTTGTTTTAAAATTTTGTATGTTGAACGTCATGAGTTTCGAGGAAAATTTAATTATGGTTGTGAAAAGATTAAGCAATAATAATTTTGTGATCTGCATTTATTATTAATGCAGTTAACAAAACTAGTTGAAATTTCATCTTGACGCAGTGAACAATAGACATTGTGTTCACTATGTTGGTGGGGATGATTTTGACACTTCATCACCGCGTTTTGTGTTTTGTGTGTTTCAGATTAGTTAGAGGTATTGTTAAATGTCTTTTATTTTACGATCAATGGAAATATAATGCGATATATGTATGTGTTCTTATACATGGGAAGCAAATCTAGTTAGTTTATTGTATGCTTCCTATTATATTTTCTGTGCATTAAAATCGTTAGCACAGAACCTATATATTTGTATATCCTTTCATATTATTAATCTCATCCTATCTGATGCCTAATTTAAACTAAAACAAATTTAACAAAACTGTTGATCAAACATAAATGATTTTACTGATCCCTATGCACTGATCTATAAAGACTACCTACTCATCAAAGTTTTAACTTTTTACATTCAAGTGAAAAGATCAAGTGATTCCTTCGCCTTGTATCGCATTGTATTAATCACGAAATAATTTCATCGGACACATAATTATGTGGCCTTCGCACTGGAGCCTTTTATTATCTTATTCTACACCGCATTTATAATAGTGCTACAAGTACATAAAGTTTCCTATAACGCGATTATTCGTACCGTGTTATAAGACATTCAGATCTAATTGAAATCAGGAAATCACGTTATGAGGAACATAAAAATAAGACAAATCAAATTAATTTATGAATTCGTACCGCATTATATGGAATCTCAGAAATAAAATGAATTGCACATAAATCAGACCTATATAAAAAACTGCATTCTCAAAGTAACAAGTTGTGGTTGATACGGTTAACAAATAAAATTTTATAATAAAAATGGCAATCAATATGTAGATTTTTACATATTTGAATTTATTGAAGATAATACATACATACATAGCTCATATAATAAAATTATAAACTAAAACAAATTGTTTCCAACAAAAAAACTTAATTTGATACATATTAGATTTGTTGTATTATTCATCATCACTGTCAAATATTTGAAGTCTAACTCTTTTTTTTTCTAATTGGCCGAAAATCCTCTTCACTTTGCAAATTTTCTTCTTGGTTTTCAAATATAGTTCTATTTTGTAGTTCTTCCAGAAACCTCTTTATATGGAGCCAAGCAATTTTGAAACTATCTTTTAAATTTCGCACTGCGCATCGTTGCAGGATCATTTTGAGTTAAGTGACGTTCTAATTCATTAGCCAAATCCAGCCCTTTTTTTAACTCGTAACTGAAGTTTGAAACTAATTCGTTATCCGTGTTTTTCTCCACAAATGCATTTGAGGTAGATTCACCAATTAATTCCACCACTTCCTCCTCATTTAAAATCTCTTTCCAAAGTAGTTCTTCTATATCTTCTGATTTATATCTGCAAGTCCTTCGCTGCACAAAGCAGAAGCAATGTTTACTATATCTCTAAGTGGGGCTGGAATAACATTATACTTGTGAACCAATTGAGGTAAAGGAGGCCTCCAACATGCATTAAGTGTTGACGGTTTAATTTCTGCACAAGTTGATGAGACAGTTCGAATGCAATCTAAAATAGAAAATTCTTGCCAAACTTGAAGAAGAGTTTTACCTTCATCATTTTCTAATCTGTTGAAAATGGTTTGAAAAAATTGGCGAACTTAGTACATTTTGAGAATTTGAATTATTCCTTAGTCCAGCGGCTGTATCAATGAAGTGCAGTTAGGAGGAAAAAAACAATCTTCACATTTAGGTGTTGAGTTCCTTACTATGGCTACTAGCGTTATCAAGAATCAGCAAAACTTTGAAACTAAAATTGTTTTCAATCATATAGCTTTCCGTTTGCGGGATAAAGCAATTATAAAACCAATACTTAAATAGTTCTTGAGTTATCTACGCTGTCTTCTTAGCTCGCCAAAATACAGGCAACTCAGACATCTTAATATTTTTGAAAGCTCGAGGAGTTGAATAACGATTTATTATCATAGGTTTTATTAACAAACTTCCTGATAGATTACTACACATATGGAGAGTGATACGTTCTTTAGAAGCTTTGAATCCTGAAACGCGCCATTCATTTGCTGAAATATAGGTCCGAGATGGAAGTTTTTTCCAGTACAATGCTGTCTCGTCAGCATTAAAAATCTGATCTGGTGCATATCCCCTTTATCGATACTTTGTGGGAGCTCCATTTTAATTTTGTTGGCTGCCTCAGCATCACCTAAATCCTGGTTTCCTTGAAATTTGATGTTGTGCAAGGAGTACCTTTTCTTCAGCTTATGAAACCAACCTGTGCTTGCAGTAAATGTATAGCTGTGTCGCTCTGAAGAACAGTGGTCAATCTTTTTAAAATGCTCACAAATTTTAAGTGCTTTCTGTTTAATAAGACTGACAGTCTTCCAACCAGATCATCAGAGCTCGTTCCATTTTAACCATATTAACGTCTCGTGTACGAGTAGTGCACTTCACACCTGACGGGCAACCATCTGCAATAGTTTTACTTATTTTTTTCTCATTTTTCTTTACAGTCCGAATTGTAGATTCATTCAAATTTAAGGCACTTGCAACAGGCGATATTTTTTCTCCATTCTTTAAACGAGTTGAAATTTCGATTTTGTCCACAAGAGATATAAACTTTCCTTTGGCATTTTGAAAGCCTATGAGAAATAATTTTTTTTCAGGTATAAATATTACAGAAAATAATTTTTTTTACCTAGATGCCCTCTAATGTTCTATAATTCCAATAACGTAAATCAAACAAGGCAAAAGAACTTAATTACACATACGTCTGAACACATTCAAAGCCAATCTGAAAATAAATTAAAAGGGAGCAATGCTTTATTGTTTGCTCATTCCTGATAACTGGAATTGATAAACAGGGTATTCCTCAGTCAATTAATGTAAACTATGTAGATCCCGTTACGTGCAAGGACAATGTCATCTATTTGTTGGACATACACAACTTTTGGGCAAGCGACATCTATTGGTTCGGGCAGTAAACAACTTTAGGTTTGGAGAATCGATGTTTCAGAAATATTCTAGTCGCTTGTCACCGCTAGAAGGCAGTGTTATTTTAGACAGTCAAGTGAACGTAAACTATTTGGATTGCGATAATTTGAAAAATTAGTACTAGCGATAATTAAAAAGCTCTACGTTTTGTGACTGTTTGTAAATTTCTTAAGCAGTGGATAATCATAAAAGAACTTGTGAGGTATAACGAACCAAGGTCACGCTCCTAACAATACATATAAAAATGTAAAACATCAAAAAAGTTATGCCATAGATAAGTTTTTTAAATTATTTTGAGTTGTTGGAGTGTTCTTGTACGAAAAACGCGTTATAAGGAGACCGCATTATAGGAGAGCGGTCGCTTTTTTGCTGCGTGTTATATGGAAATCGCGTTCTAAAAACACTGCGTTATAGGAGACTTGACTGCAATTTTACTCTTCCGGGGATGAGTAATACACTTTTGAAGGAAATTTTCGCGGAATCGATACAAAGGTTCTTAAATGGAGAGAACGGCCCCATTCCACAAAACTACAAGTACTTGTACTACAAGCGTTTTTCAACAAGTCATAAAATTTGTGTACGATAAAGCAATACTTGTAGAATACATTCTACAATTGTACAGCGATAATTCTACAAGTGGGAAATTTTGAATTGTATAACTTACTGTACTAGAAAACTACAGTTCGACTTGAAAATCCATTATGGCTTGTAGAAACTCAGTGAATTTTCTACCTATGTTTTCAGACTAGTCGATTTTCGTACAAGACAGAAAAAACCAAAATTTCATACTGAAAATAAAATTCTGCTTTCGATTGAACAACATACATTTGCACACATATATGTATTTAGAATTAGTTAGCTTTAACATTTAAATTAGGATACAAAACATTGGTAACTAATAATTGCCTATACGCAGTAAATAACATTTGACAACTCAAAAATCCTGGAAGTTTTTGTACTGCATTAATTGATTAAAAATTATAATTGAAAAATTGATCTCAAGAAAATTGCCATAATTAATTTAATCGATTGATCGATTGAATTGATCAGTCGATAATAATAAAGAAAGTCCAATCGAGAGGTATTAATCATTATTTACTCCTTAGTTTTTATTCGTAAATCGTATTTTTCGATTGATTTGTTAATTCGAAAAAGTTAAAGAGGTAATTATTAGTAAAAAATATAATGAAATGAAATAAAAACAACGAAATAACGATGAAAACAGTGTTAGAAATCAAAACCAAAATTATGAAATTAAACATTTTAGATTTCGAGCTACTCATTGCAGAATAGGGACTTATAGATACTAAAAAAAAATAAAATCCTTTATTTTATAACAAAGAGCTAAGATTAGATTAATTCTAACAATATATGTTATCTTGGTTTATTTATTTCTCTTAAAATTCAAACATATTAAAATATGGGGAATGCAATTGGCGCAAATCCCCATTCCACATCATACGTTAAGGCATGTTCGGTTCTTTGATCAGTGCCTATCAAGATTAGTCAAAAATATTAAAAATGCTTGAAAGTTCTTCAAAATAATTAGTGGAAATTAAAATAAATTAATCCTTTTGAAAACGATTAAGCGATTGACGATTGATCAGTCGGTAATCGTGTTATGAGATTACTTTTTATGATTAATTAATTATTAATCGTTTCACATGATTTCTTTTAACGATTATATATTTAAATTATTTTTTCTGATTGATAATGGATAGTTTTATTAATCATAAGCATTAATCGTAAATATAATTAAATGTTGCCTTCGTTAGCGTAGTTGGTGATAACGGTGTTTTGGAAAAAGAATTATTTATAATAAAATCATAAATATCTTATGCAGTAGTTCAAGTTCAGATGAACAAAAGTACAAAAGGTATTAGACAATGAAATATTTATAGAGAAATTCTGTTTCCCTAAAACCGTAGTGCAGCAATAATATTTAACAAAAAATTATTCTGAAGTGCATAAAATTCTTGGTTCCTTGCTTTGAATTGCTAATATTTTACGCTACTTCCAAAATTAGGTCTATTGACCATTTTTTGTTGGGTTTAATAAACTATATTTTCATTATAGAATCGTATATGGAAGAATTTATGCTTTGCTACATGTAACAAGTTTAACCTGGAAAATATTTTAGACTTGTACATTGAATGTACAAGTCTAGGAAAATTTAAAATTTCCTACAAGAAGATGAATCATTTTTGTGGTAAAGAATCTACAAGTACCTACTAATAGAACAAGAATATTAGTAGAAGTGTTGTTAGACTTGTACACTTGTAGTTTTGTGGAATGGGGCCAAGATGTGTTCAAATGTTTCTGGTGTGAGACTGGCGAAATGTCAAAAGATGTGTTTGAACAAAACGGTTTCAAGCAAAAAATTCCATAAAATTTACAAATGCCATAAATTGTGTAGCGATTGAAATTACGAGCAATTTGGAAAGATAAAATTCTAAAAAAAATTGTCAGTGCGAAACTGAATAAAAAGAAGAGACAAATTGATATTGATATACAAGTGAATGACTACTTAGATCCTATTTCAAAAATATACTGAACATGACGATTTTCCTGGTTCCACTTTGCTAAACATATCACTACCACTGATATGTATATATGTAAATGTTCTGACTAATATCCTATTTCATATAGCACCAATTTTGAATTTAGAACAATACTCTCGCTGTCTGCTACCAACTGTCGTAAACTGCCGCCATTTTTCCATTATTCGGGAATTCACTTATATACATTTCAGTGCGATTTACCGAGTTTACCACAAAATTATTTAGGACTCTTTTTGTTTTTAAATTTTAGTTATTAGTCGAAGAAAGCATTTTCTACAAGAGTGATTTGTTAGGAAGGGCTTGATTAAAAAGTTGCAAGTTCTGCAAATATCATTGAACCGTATGTAGTTTCTCGTTATCAATCGTTACAGTTCAGTTGAACGTAATACATTACGGAAAGAAACATAAATATGAAAGTGTTAATATTTTTCAAAAGCACTTGTTTCTAGTTTCACAATTTTTTTTTTTAATTATTAGTTTGTTAATATCAAACAATCCTGACGATTATTGCTTTCTTAGGGCACCCTCAGACTTACTACTAACTAAACTAATCTATGTGAAAAATACAAAAGAGAAATATCACCTGGATATTGAAACTACCGTAACAAATCGTAACAAATTAACAACATGAATGTGTGTAACAATGTCACGAGGTACTGTACACAAAACAAAAAAATGAATAAGTAAAAAATAATACACAAACACAATTACAATTTCATTAAATAGAAATTTACTAATATTTCGTATTTATCTAATACACATCCGCTGCCCAATCTATGCATTAATTATCAATTAAATATTTTGTTAAACAGAGGTAGGTTTATTTAATTTTGCAGAATTAAATGCTCTCTAAACCGTTTGTTTCAAGGGACGTTTAGTCCCTTCTATTTACTTATTACAGGGTGTCATGGAAGTAGTGTGATACCCCAAGGGTATGGATAGGTCATACTTAGACGAACAAACAATTTTATGGGTGGGGAGGGGGGGCATCCTAACGGTTTCCGAGATAACGAGACTTACAGATATTTGGGCATGTTTTTATAGATCACCCTGTTATTTCTGAAAGTTACACCCTATAATGACAATTTAAACTTTGGTAGATAGATAATCCTTGGGCTTTTCCAATGGTCTATTCATTTTTTCCGTCGTCCTCTTCGCTTTGATGTTATGGCTGAACAAATTGAAATTTGCGGAATTTTTACTCGTTGTTTTCATATCGGATTTAAAAAGTCCAAAATCTTAGCTTTGAAATAATCTATCACACTCTATACCCGAAATGTAATCCTTTCCGCGTGTTTTGCCCTTTTGCTTAAGCATATCCAGCGAAGATGGCTGAAAAACTTCAATAAGTGGCAGCCATTTTTGCTGGATTTGCTTAAGAAAAAGTGCAAGAAATACAGAAAGGATTACATTTTGGGTGCAGATTGTAATAGCTCATTTTAAAGATAAGATGTTGGACTCCTTAAATGCAATAAATTGGTATAAATGACGTGTTTTTTGATAAAAATAGTAGTTAAATGAAAAAAAAAAAAACAAAAACGAGTAAAACTTCCGAAATTTTGATTTTGTCGGGCCATAGTGAAGAGGAGGATGAACAAAATTATAGACCATTGCAAAGGTCCAGCGATTATCTATACAATAAAGTCGTCATTATTGTGTAACGTTCAGAAATTACAGGATGATCCATAAAAACATACCCAAATATCTTTAAGTCCCGTTATCTCGGAAACCGATAGGACTCCCCTCCCCCCCATACAATTTTTTGCTCGTCTGAGTATGACCCATCCATAGCCTTCGAGTATCACACCACTTACGGGATACCCTGTATACCGAGACAGTCACCACAGCTTATCTTATTAGCTCGACTTGATTTTAAGCCGAATTGTCCCAGCGTTGCCAATTGGCAACGCTGCATGCACGTCCATATAACACCTGCTAGCCAATCAACGCCCGCCTAATGGTGTATGTTTATGTGCCTGTTTTTCACACACAGTTATATATTTTTATACCCTAGATGAAATCTATAGGGTATACTAAGTTTGTCATTCCGTTGGTAACGCACAGAAATAATTATGGTAGAGCAAAATGGATTGGACACCCCCGCATAAAATTAAAAGTTATTTTGATTTTTGCATGTCCGTCTGTCCGTCCGTCCGTCTGTCCGTGCGCACGATAACTCGAGAACGCGTTCACTTCGAAAGCTGAAATTTTGTACACGGACGTTAAAAAAAAAAGTAAAATTAAATTCGAAAATCAGACATATCGGGCAACTGCTTCGTGGGGTTGCCATAGAAAAATTTCGCTTTCCACGATATATTTGGACACTACCTGAGAACACGTCGATATAGAAAGCTGAAATTTGGTACATTGTGTTTTTATAGTAATGGCAAATAAAATTTCAAAAATGAACTAAATCGGGCAACCCCTTCTGTTGCCATATAAAAATTTTGGTTTTTTACATATACTTTGAAAACTAAACTACTACTACTTTGAAAACTAAAAACTTCTTCAGAATAAGAAATCCTATAAAATTGGTTATAATTATTTTTTCTGTCCGACGAGCCGTTCTAGAAATATAAGTGAGAAACCAATGCAAAAAATCAAAATTGCTCAAATGTGTGACCATACGAAATTTCATACGTGCATTCATGTAGGGTATCATAAGAATTGGTCTTAGACCAATTCTAGCTTTTTCACTTGTTTATTCTGTTGTGATATCGGCGTGATATTATCGTGAATTTAGAGAACAAAAGAAAAATGTTAAATAAAGGAGAATTTAATTATCTGACCAGGTAAATATGCATTTTTAATACCCTTTTGGTAAATTTATTCTTTTTGCTGTTGAATATTTTCATTAGTTACGTACGCTTTCACATTTTTTAAATTTTTTAGAATTCTCGGGTATTTTCAATGTTTTTTAATGTTTTTCGTCAATGTTGCTATATGGCAACGCTGGGTTATCTTGGAGGAACATTTTATTTTTATTGCAATTCAGTACAAACTTTGTCATCTTCTGTGCGCACATTATCGAAGAATGTAAGAATGCACCAATGTTTTTATTTGATTTTAGGGCTCTTTCAATGAAAGACGGGCTAGATTACTTAGATGAAATATTGTCAAACGATGAGCCACCGCCTTGTACATAGAACCATCTGAGGCCGAAGATGGGGCATTGAGTGGAGAAGTTGATGCTGATGATGGAGAAGGTGGTTTGGATACTGGTCGACGTATAGATTTACATGAACCAATGCTCCGGGATTCAGAACAAAAGACAGAAACAGATGACGAAATAATGGTTGATATCTTGGAAAATTTGCCTGATATGAAACCATTCACTTCATTTACAATTAGTGGTTTAAGTAAGATCCGCGCAACTAAATCTACATGTTCAATCCCACCTTCAAATAAGAGCAAGAATTTTTGTATGGGTGAAAGGCAACTCCTCCGCAATGTTGCCAATATTTCCATCTGTTAGTTATGAAGACTGCATTGGATTGAAACCACAGGAACAATTTGACCATTTTTTTTTACGATCCTTTACTGAAGCTTATTTATAATGAATCCGCAAAATATGCTATTTTTCATAGTAAACCTAATCCTAACATTACTGTCGAGGAGTTTAAAGTTTTTATTGTAATCATGCTCATGACTGGGTATAATCATCATAGTCGCGTCAGAACATTTTGGAGTACTGACACGGATCTTCGGAATGCTAAATCGATGCGCAGAAATGGATTCCAACAAATATTGCAGTTTCTTCATTTTGAAGACAAGAATTGATGGTGAGAAAATGTGGAAGGTGACCTATTACAGACCACCTGAAGTCAAACATGCTCAAGTACTTTAATCCTGAGCAGAAGATTTGTTTAGCCTAGTAAGCTGCTGAAGAGAGAATTTTGCTTGCATTCTAGGCATATAATTCTACACGGAAAAAAGTTGACGAGAAAAAGTAAAATCACAAACTAAATAACATTAACTTACTGAAGTATTATACGTATAATAGCAAATTAAATATATGTGCTAAAGCGCCAAACATCAAAGGGTATATTTGTCAACTTTTCCGTGCGAAATAGATGTCTGGATATACATATATGTAAATCGCTGCGGAAAAATGTTTCCACTTCGTATTAGTGGCATCTGCATTCCACGACATAAACACTGATTTTTTCTTTCGAACAGCATACTACTTTATGAAATCTCAAACCGAAATTTTCGTGGCATTTTTCGCCTACAGTTTTTTACAAAGATTTTGTATAGGAAACGAAATTTTTGCTTGAACAGCGTACTACGCTTTATAATGAAAACATGATCGATTATTATGATCGTCACGGATGCAAAGAGTTCATACGAGGGAAGCCTTTATACTTTGGATACAAAGTTTGGTCCTTATATACTCCGGTAGGTTATTTGGTAAACTTCGAAAACTATGTACGAGGAAAGATTCGACAAGTGCACAGCGCCACTTTTGAATATGTTCGACGATTTTGCGGCCTAATGTTCAACAGTTACCATTCACATATTATTTCGATAACCTGTTTACTGGTTTTCTTGTATTGGCTTATGTGAAATCTCGTGGATACAACGCAACAGGATTTATTCCTGAGAACCGAATCCCTAATAGCTGTCTATATAAAAAGCCGCAGGGGTTCGCTTATTCAACAAAAATGAATGACATGAACATTAGTTAACGAAAGGGTTTGGAAACATAGCATCAACGTCATGCGGTATGAATCTAACGTCAAAGGTGCTGCGATATTAGAAGGAGCAAAAAAAGAAAATTAATGTGACTCAACCATCAGTTATCGGCGAATACAATAAATATATGTATGGTGTAGATCGCATGGACTAGATGTTAGTCTCTAACGTATTGTAAATCGAAGAAAGCTCCACCATTTAGCTGCATATTCAATTGGTTCGCCGACATATCTATTCAAAATGCTTGGCAATTGCAGTCGGTCAATCTGCAATGCCACAGCTAGAATTCAGTCGCAATATTGCAATCTACTATTGCAATCACTTTGGTAAAGAAGCAAAGCGACCTGGACCGACTTGGCTACGTAATTATGAATAAATAAAAAGATTACTCTTTTGGACTTTTTACCGGGTTAAACTTAATTTTGTTCAAGAAAGATTTTTTTGGAATTCTCCGGTATATAGCAAAAGCTAAAAAATGTTCTAATTTGTTATTTAATCACACAACCCATTAATTTTTGGTGACAAGCTTCAAGTCTTGGTTTGACTCAGCGAAATTGGGTGATTTGAAAAACAAATGAAAAAAATGAAAAAAAGGAAAGAAATAAAAAGTTTGAGAAAAATTGAAAAAACAATTTTTTTATTTATTAATTAATAATAATAATAATTTTTTTATTTTTTTTTAATAAACAAAAAGTTTTAATGGCGAGAGAATTCAATTGTAACGCAAATTTACTAATAGCAACCAGTCAGTTCCAGATTTAACTAAGAGCTACGCGAGAATTCAGCCACAACCAGAATTAACTAAGTATTCTTTAGTTAATACTAGTTCTAACAAAGCGCTCTCGTTAATTTTAGTTTTAACTGTGTTATATTAGTTAAAACTAAAATTACCGAGAGCGCTTTGTTAGAACTAGAATTTCCTAGTAAAATCGGGTTTTGACGGATTTCGTGTTTTGACTGTAACATATACATGAAATTTTTGAATCTATTAGCTATGAGGAACTACCTGGGTTGAAAATTTCGGTAGCGATTCTATCTTTTGAATATTTTACTACCCATAGTTTCAGCCCTGATTTTTCTACCCTGGGGTTGAAAAAGACCCTAATGATTTTAATAGGAAATTTAAAAGTTATAATAATTTAGTAATAGTATTATTGTACATTTAGTAGACCAGCTAATTAGCCTTTTTTTTTTATTTATGAAGACAGTTAAAGCACAATTTTTTATAATGTATTCAGCATATGTTTCGCTGGCAGTTGTCGCATTGCGAGTTGATTTTGATCGTCAACAGAATGAACAGGAAGCGCACTTTGCTCCCTTTCCACCAGGACCTTCCAAAGCTTGAACATGTCTTCCCTTTTCAATTATTTCAGCAATCCTGTACTTAAGCCAAGTAGGCAAAGTGCCGCGTTTAAAACGTTC
The DNA here is from genome assembly GCA_963930735.1 of Dioctria linearis. NCBI lineage: Eukaryota > Metazoa > Arthropoda > Insecta > Diptera > Asilidae > Dioctria > Dioctria linearis. The sequence goes on along the minus strand of OZ005740.1, from coordinate 288,415,587 downwards.
CTCTAAATACGGTCTTAGAAGACTTAACGTTAAATTTTATTAAAAAGCAGGTTTTTGTTTATCAGATCGGCGCGTCTTTCTTGACACAGTATATTTGTAACACAATTGGCGAAAAGTGTCCACACCGCCTTTGGTACACACACTACTAGATAATAGAAATATGTAAAAATTGCGAAAAACATTGTAAACTTTTCCATTACCTGACGTATTGGATTTTGTTAATTTTCCGTGAAAAGATTTCTGGAATGCTATTCCTACCCTGGGGTCGTAAATGACCCAGCCCCTTTCTATCTCTCAAAAAAAGGTACAGATTTTTTTTATGTTTGCCTCGAATGAATTTCAGTTATCCTGAGCGATGAGAATTTTCATTATTTTTTGGAGACAAATATAAATGAATTATTTTTGGGGTCCTTATCAATACCGGGTAATAATAAAGAGTCATTTTTTTTTATTGAAATCGAAGAAAAATGACCACAAAGGTCAAAAGCTAACAGCATTATATGGTAACCTAAGGAAGTTGCGAATTGAAAATTTGCATTTATAATAAATATAGCTGGCAGTATACTACTTGCCTTTTTACATAAGTATTGAGATGGAGCACAGCATGCAGAAATTTTTTTTATGTAACTTTGGTAATCCATATAAAGGTAGTATCGATTGCTATCTTAGGCTAGATGATGAAATCATAGGGTATACCAAGTTTGTCCGTTTGTCCGTTCGTCCGTCTGTCCCTTCATCCGTCTGTCCTGTGACTCGATTGTCTGTTTGCCCGACTCTTCGCACGATAACTCGGGAATTACGCGTGTACACAAAGAGGTGAAATTGTGCACATGAACTTTTTAAAAAAGAAAAAATTTAAGTTCGAAAATGGGACAAATCGGATAAATCCCTCGTGGGGTTGCAATTTAATTATTATATATTTGATATTAATTACTAAACCAATAATTAAAATAACAAAGTTTCATCGAACTAGATTTTGAAAAACATTATAAAGGCAATTCCGCCAAGTGTTATCAAAAAAATCAATAAATATGTGGTGTCATTTCTTTTCATGCATTTTCGTTCAACGAGCAGTCCATTCATATACAGTGCTCCGTACTAGCACTGGTCTTCTATACAGTATTTGAAGAGAAGCTGGAAACAAAGTTATTTGGGACAGATTCCTCGCTTCTGAAAACCATCCTAATTCGTATTACTCAATTTTAATCTATACATTTCATTTGAAAGAATAATATTCGTTTTTTCTGCATTTATCTTCGCCCAAGATTCAATCCACGGCTACCATAATGACACACATTTCTAGAGGTTTGCATTTACGAACTGGGCTGTGGCCAACTATCTAATGATCAGGCTTAAATCTCTACGAAATAATACCAAATACTTTAAATTTTTCAGGATATATTTTGCATTTATAAGATTTTACAGCAAACTAAACTTAATTGTATCTAAGCGGATTTCTTATGATTAGGAGGGTATCAGAGCATTTTGGATGTCCGCGTGTGTAACAGAAGGCCGATACAGGTGTCCGGAGAAACATTAATTTCGCCTTATGCTCAGGCCAAGATATTGGGTTAGAATACTGCAGACAACTGTTCTTAACATTCTTGTCCTTGGTTGTTTCACAAACAGCCTTTACTATCAATTTTGAGTTTTCCTTCCTTTGATTTTTTTGCTTTGTTGTGTCTCCAGCTGCTGTCGTCAATGCTATAAGAGCAAGTAGGAAAACAATTGATGCTTTCATTCTTGTGGGAAGTGATTGCAATGAAGAACCTGTCTAAAGCCGACAAAATGTTTGGTAGATTAACTTTAGAGCTGTTGTTAACAATCACTAGCTTAGTATCGAATGAACGTATCTCGCAGAAATTGTCAGTAGATATAGTCTAGAATTACCAGATGCTTTAGTTCGACAAATAATCAAAGTATGACTAAGTTGTTGCTTTCATTTAATTTTAACATTCAACCTTGGAGGTGTGTACAGCTTGTTTTATACAGTTGATTTTCCAGAGATAATAGAAAGTTTTAAAATTAGTAAACATTTGCATATATAATAAAAAATATGAAACAAAGCAATTTCTTGTTACTTTCATTCTATAGCACCACAAAATATGGTTGCTGTATATAGAAAAATATTTTCAGTAAATGTAGATATTTATTATTAAGATGGCGGAGTAGATTATAGACAAAGAAAATAAGTTTGGGTGGAAAGTCAATCGCAGATTAAATAGATAAATCTCATCTCAAGTTCTCATGGTGAAAAGCCAACGAATACAGCTGACGTCCCTGATAGTTTAAAATGAAATGCACGCATTTAAGTTCATCGTTCCCAATTGCTCCCTGTGCAAAGATGTTTCACAACTAAAACCCTTGCTCCTTTAGAGCTTCAAATACAAAATTCTTTTGCATCAATTTTGATACTGGCATAGTACCACCATTTACAAAAGAGTAGTCATAGGAAGTGATTTTAATATTAATCTTCTTCGGTATGGAATTGTCTGTGGGTGCTTTTTAAACCTGATGCAGAGCATGCACTTGGAAGTCATTAACAAAAATCCAGACTATTTCTAAAACTTGATCGATTCTGTTGAAAAATTTTACGAATTTGTGTCTACCATCTAAACATAATCGTAACTATGATTTTAAGTTTGCTTTACACGGCCCGTGGTTTCATGGCACAAGTCATTTAGTCAGATCCCACCGAACCCGCAAACTTCCAACGATGCATGTTTGCCCGAGCTGATTTGATTACTGTTTTGGACTTTTTACCGGGTTAAACTTAATTTTGTTCAAGAAAAATTTTGTTGGTACTCTCCGGTATATAGCAAAAGCTAAAAGATGTTCTAATTTGTTATTTCATCACAGAACCCATTAATTTTTGGTGACAAGTTTCAAGTCTTGGTTTAAGTCATCAACAGGTCCCAAAGAGCAAAATTTTCTGACACGAAGCGCTTCTTCTTCTTCCTTTTCTTCCTTATTTTTCAGTCTACTGCGTGGCGTATACTGGTTCGATTCGCTTCGAATGAATCTCTTTCTTTAAAAACAATTTTAAATTTTTTAAAATTTGTTTTAATAAATAAAAAAATTGTTTTTTCTATTTTTCTCAAACTTTTCATTTCTTTCTTCTTTTTTTCATTTTTTTCATTTGTTTTTCAAGTCACCCAATTTCGCAATTTGGGACCTGTTGATGAGTCATACCAAGACTTGAAACGTGTCACCAAAAATTAATGGGTTGTGTGATGATTAAATAACAAATTAGAACATTTTTTAGCTTTTGCTATATACCGGAGAATTCCAAAAAATTCTTTCTTGAACAAAATTAAGTTTAACCCGGTAAAAAGTCCAAAAGAGTAATCTTTTTATTTATATCTATAACGTAACGGCGCGGTTTAAAATTCCACGGATTGCACTGATAATTTATTTATATAACAAAAAAAAAATACCAACTCCAGCATAACAATAGTTTATTCCCCTGTTTGGAATATCGCCAAGGTTCAAGCAATTAGAACTTCACAACATTAGTAATGTTATACCCGTAATAATATATCCAAACGCATCTAATGACAAGTCCCAATATGATAATGATATATTTCTATATTCAATCATTCATTCTTAACAATGTTTGCACATGGCCGAGCCATCAACCAAAGTTCTACAACGCTGGTAATTATATGTATAAAAATGTAAATAAAAAAATATATTCCACTGTAACTAAAGCTACATTTACACGGCGAAAGTAGCTTTCGTAAGTAACTTTCGTAAGTAGCTTCACTTTGACGTCTCCATACAAATTGTCTACTTACGAAAGTAACTTTCCACTTGCTGGGCCCATGGAAGTAAATTTCATGAAAGTTGAAAGTAAGAACGTGATTCGTGTCAAAGAACAAGGAAAATTGAAAGTAAGAACGTGAAAATTGGGAAAAATTATTGATAAGGTGGGTACAGTGTGTGCTAATATAGTTTTTTATCATAGAGTGAAGTGATAATTAATTAATATAGTGAATAAAATTGTTTTTAGATATGGATAAGTGGTCTACCAAGCAAATCATAAAGTTCCTTGAGACATATGGGAAACAAATTTGTTTGTGGGACTACAACCATAAAGATTACAGAAACCGCAACAAAAGGCTTGCTGCGTTAGAAGAGCTGGCGGAATGTATGAATATACATGGTTTTAAAGCGAAGGAAGCTCAGAACAAAATACATTCGCTGAGGAATACGTATATGGCAGAAAAAAGGAAAGTCGCCAAATGCAAGAAGTCGGGAAGTGGAGTAGAGGATATATTATACGTTCCCAAATTGCATTGGTTTGCTATTGCGGATGCTTTTTTGAATAAAATAGTGCAAACTAGAAAAAGCGAAACAAATTTGGTAAGAGAGCGTTTATTCTTTTATTCTTTATTTCTTTTTATTCTTTTTTAACATACATTTTTAAATCATTTTGTCCTGCCATGGAACAGCACCTTTTCCTATAAAATACTCTGCATAATTTTCTCTTAAATCTGCTGCTGTTTGTGCATACCGTCTGCCAGTTGAAGGTCTTCCTATTTCGGTCAAGCCGGACGAAGCATGCTCTCTCCATGATCCAGGTATAACTTTTCCCGCTTCAGTGTCCTCAAAATAAATTAGTGAATTCGGCACATATTGCCGTGAAGAAGTTTTTCGAAGCCAGTTATGCAGGGCGCAAGTTGCCTTCACTACCTTATCCACTGTAGATATTTGTAAAGGTATAGGTTTGCCAAATACTCGGAAAACTGCTGCTAAAACACCAAATGTATTTTCTACGGTTCGGCGTGCTCGCGACAGCCTATAATTAAATATTTTTTCCTTGAACGTTAATGGTCTATTTCGAGAAAAAGGTTTCATTATTTTATTGGAAAGTGCAAATGCGTCATCGGCAACAAAAAATGTAGTCGTTTGGTAAATCTAGTGCATCTGAATCCATTGCTTGCTTTAGAGAAGAATTTATAAATATTCCCCCATCAGAAGACCGCCCTGCTTTTCCAACATCAATATAAAGGAAGCATAAATCACTGTCAACTACTGCGAAAAGTACAATGCTGTACGTTCCTTTATAGTTGTAGAATTCACTACCAGATCCAGCAGGACAGTTTATATTAACGTGTTTCCCGTCTAGTGCACTTGCGCAATTAGGAAAGTTCCATCTGACGTTAGATCCTCTTTCTACTTCCTTCCATTCCTTTTTGTCCTGTGGAACCTATTGGAATAAAAATTGATTGCATTTATTACGTACATAACCCGTTTCTTTGTTCATTTTAGGATATTTTTGAATCCTTCAAGAGAAGTGACCTGGAGGCTGAGTGCCAAACTTCAATTCATTCATTAGAGGATGAAACATACAATGTGGCAACATTTGACATGAGTTCATTGAATGAAAGGGAAGTCGAAGCCACAGAAACGATAACAGCTGCAGCAGCAGCAACAACAAAGACAACAAATTATACAAACACCACCATCAATAAAGCGGAAGGGGCAAGGGTCGTCGGGCGAAGATTTTACTCATTTAAATACTGCTACATCTGCGCTCCGTGAACTCAAGTCCAGCAAGAAGGAGAGTGAATTCGACTCATTTGGAAGAAGTGTCGTTGACCAACTCGACAAATTGCCTTTGAAAATGGCATACGAAGTGTAAGGAAATATCCAAAAAATGTTGTCTCAAAAAAAAATTTAGGCTTTACGGATGATAGCGGGCAGTTTCTCCAGCATTGACCGTGTTTCAACGCCGTTATCGACTGATGAGTCTATTTTTCTCTTCAGCCCGGAGTCAATTGGAGATTTTGTAGAAGTAGATGTAGTAGGCGGCGAATAAATGTATATATTTAAAAATATTTGAATTTTAATTACCTTTATAAATTCCTTCAAAACTAAATATACTGATTGATATTTGATATTGTTGGTTTTGGCACTCTGTATAGCGATTCTAATGTGCCAAAACTGTCGCCAGTGGCAAGATATCTCAAAGAGATCTCTAGTTTTATCGAAGGGGACAATGCTTCTCTCATATTGGTATCTGCTTTTTTTATGAGCGGTATACTTTCCGCAATAGGAACTCAAACTGGCACCGATCGACCCTTAAATGATTCTGTATGTTTCTGGATCCTCAATAGCAACTTCCCTCAAAAACCTATTAGAAGCTCCCAGGTCAAAGCGTCGTAAAATCCAATTGCGCACCCATGGCCTCCTGGTTATTTTCCTATGATTTCTTTTGTATCGCTCAATTTCCAATGTAAATAAATATTTCGATAACAACATCGAGAGCGCAGGACCAAATTTTATTTGCATCCATTGTGCTGAACACTACTTGCGTAACAAACGGTAGCAAACGTGTAAACAGAAATTTCATGAAAGTACTTGTCATGAAATTTACTTGCGAAAGCTACTTTCGTCGGGTAAATGTAGCTTAATGATAAATTCCGAGATGACAATTATTAAATGTATAATAAAAAAATTGTTTCGAAATAATCTTTGCATATGGCCAAGTCACCAGCCAAAATTCCACAATGCCGATAACTGTATACTCAATAAGACTATATTCAAATATATCTAATGATAAGCTCCGATTGAATAATTATTTATATGTAGCGATCCCGAGTGCTTTCCAAAATTAAATCTTCCGTCAATCTCGCAATCCTGACCACTTTTATCCCCGTTCTTCTGGCACCTCGTTTATTTGACATCTTTTTGTTCTTCTTTGTTATCTGAGTTCCTTTATCTCTTCTGCTGATATTCAATCTTCCGTATTAGGTCAAATAATCAAAACTTTGCTACTACCGCTTGTTTACTTTTTAATATGTACCTTTACTCACTTGTTGCTCACTCGGAATCCAAACCAAAAGTGTCCCACACAACATCAGGAGAACTGCTGGTAACCAAACAGAGACAAAAGTATTGTCCTCGTTTTACCTTGTCGGCTTAAAATCGTTGCTGTCTTACCAGACCAAAGAATAAATAACTAAAAGAAAGGATACAGAAGGGTGTTCCGATTATTTTCCATTTAAATGTACACCGCGAGAAAAGGAAGGAAGGAAGAGAAAAAAATCAAAAAAAAATCAAACCCTCTTTGAACATTTTACGAATAAGACAAAAAATGTGAAAGCGAAGATTACATGCAACGAAATGGAATGGCAAATGATTTATTTTCTCGTAAATAAGAGCGAATGGGCGGTGTTTTCGCTCATAAAATGTTCCCGCGTTTTTATGAAAACACGATTTTCAGAAATTGTCCCAATGTTTTTCAGAGGAATTCTAATGTTTGTTAGTGTAATCCTATGATATGTGAACAGCACGTTTTTCTGTTTACATTTGTTTTGCTCGAAAGAGATTAAGTGGGGGAATCTCATGCTGGATTCGGGGAATTTTATTTGACAGAAATTTTACATCTCCTTTTAGTGCGTTGTTCATTGCGAAATTTATCTTTTTCTTGCCAAATGGAGGTAGGGTTACCCAATGTATATTATTATGAATAGTTTGAAAGGATTTTCAAAGTAGTCAAGAAGTAAAGTTATTTAAGAAGATTATTCTGAATTTTTCTTCAAAAAAAACTAATTGTGATAGGTGTTTGAACAATATGAACAATAACGGAAATCGTAAGTGGAATTGTGTAGTTGGTGGTTGCGATGCAGTTACCGTAAAAATGCTTATGGTACCAAAGGACAAACAAAGGTATGTAAATGGAGAGAATTTTTTCGTATAAATATACCTACGTATTGATAGTAACTATGAAATATTTTGTAAAAAAACACCTTTTTAAAAGTACACAAATTTATTGTGAATGGTCTTTCACGGGCATAGCCGCCGTATGAGTTACAATGATGTCTTAACGTTTATTATTATTGTACACTCTTTAGGCAATTGATTTGAAAAATTGTTAAAAACTGCTGTGCCGCGCATTATAGATAAGCCTATTCAAACAAGTGAAGTAGACAACTTTTGACACTTTGTACAATCGGTGAAGATATGTAGCAATTTGAACAAATTGTCAATTTTTTCCCAATTTCTTTTCCTTTTCCCTGAATATTAGAATGAAAGCAACATTTTTAATTAGAAAAATTCGGTATTAATGGAAAGTGATTTAGAAGAAATACTGATTAGTTCACAACACGAAATTTCGAAAAATTCGCTATTAATGGGAAGTGATTCAGAAGAAATACTGATTAGTACACAACACGAAATTTCTTGCGGAACGCAAACAACAGAAATTTTGAGTGCCCGCACTCCTCGAAAAAAAGATGCTTAAAAAAATAGCAAACTAAGGCATATAATAAAACTTCAACAGAAAGAAATTCAAAGCCTTCAGTCACTTGCTCTAAAAGAAAAAATTTATAAGAAAACCCAATGAACTACTGCCATTGGAGTTAAATTGTCTAGTATAGAATTATTTAAATAATTCTGCAGTGTGTAAAACAAGGCGACGTTTTTCGTCAGAAATTGAACAATTTTCAGCAACTATTAACTTTTTATCACCCACAGAGTACAATTTCTTGCAAGAAGTAATGCTTTTACCTTCATACAGAACCTTGTCCAGGTTAACATCAAAGTGGCCAAATAAACTAGGACTTAACAAAATTTGTTTTACTGCACTTAAAATAAAGTCCGAGCAATTTACCGATTTTTCCAAATTTTGCATTATTTGTTTGGATGAAATGCCACTAAAATGCAATTTATTTTACGACAAAAATACAGGAGAAGTGATAGGCTTCCAAGACGATGGCGCTCTTCGGCAAAATTGTGTTGCAAGAAGTGCCTTTTTTATAATGGCTAGAGGCATAGCAGATAATTGGAAGCAGCCTTTGGGATACATTTTGTGTAACAATATTTGCCCACTTTTCAAGATAAAATACATAATAACTAAAGCTATTAAAAAACTTAAAAATATAGGACTGAAACCAACTGCTTTAGTAACTGATCCGGGCACGAACTTTCAAGCACTAGCAAATATTTTATCGGTGAATAAATCCAATCCCACATTTGAATCACGTAAGTATATTGAATTGGTTAAAACTGGTAACTGCGAACTTCAAAGAGAATTTATTCCCAGTGCTCTCCCTCCTATATCTCCCTCTAGCAAACTCCAATCAGTTTCTACGACGAACTTAAACTTATCATTACCAAATGAGTTGCGGCAATTGGACTTGGGTGAAAGTAATGCTTTTGATTATTTTGCAGGATATATTTATAAAAATTTATGAGCAACAACTCTCGCACCATACAACATTCATAATGTTTAAAGAAGCCGAAAAATGCAATATGGTAGTGTCACCCGAAGAGTTTGCTCAATACTTGAAAAACTTAGAAGATACCTTTAGACAGCATTTCAACATGTTAGTAACAGATTGTAATTTTGCTGAAAAAACTATATGACATACTATCAACTAATGTAATCCCATATAAGTGTTACGAGAAAGCTGACATTTCATTTGTTATAAAATTATTTATAAGGGTACGAATTTACTTTATAATTAATTTTTTTAATAGAGATATTAAGGAAAAATGTACAAAGCATTTATGTTATAGTACAAGTACTTAGTACAAAAAAGAATAGAGCTATTGGCGACACCCCTCTAAATAAAACGAGTAGACGCAGTTACCTCCGTGGTCACTTGGAAATACTGCTTTACTTTTATAGTTCGTTTTTTTTTATTCCTTTACGTTACATAAATAATCGATTAGTTTATAAAGCTACTACCACATCCTCAAGCTGATTTTTGAACTATGTTTCAATCTAATTTTTATTTCACTCATAGTTTTATGCGATTTTAATTTTGTTCATTTTGTAAATCTGGTAACCCTACAGTTTTGTTTTCATCTCGTTGTCCTCACTCGCACTACAATAATGCATAGCCAAGTTCTTTTCCCCATTCATGCAAAAGACAAAAGTATATGAGATTACCTCTTTCGGTATAAAAAACACGGAAAATTTCAAATTTTGTTCTCCTCTGTCTCTACTTATTCTTATTTATGCTATGTCCAGACTGCATTCTACTTCGTACTAGTCTAGTACCCAAGATATACAAAAAACAAAGTAGTATATTGTGCATGTCGTTATCCTATCTCTCTCTTTCGTGTGACGTCACTTGCATTATATTGTAGAAGTGAGTGCAGATTTCAATTTAAAAGTGCAATACTACACGAATTCGTAGACAATAAATTCTTGAATGCTTTGTTATTAATACCCATAAAAGTTTGTGTCAAAAGATGCAGGTTGCAATAAGTATAATTGCTCGTCTCTCAACGAATAACTGCAACACCTTCAACTTATCTATTATATCGACAAAAATTTTCATAATAAATAAAAAATACAATATGGTATAACTTTAAGAACAGATTTTATTTAATTTTATTTTAAGTTGATCCTTCTTCTTCAAACATTGTTTATTATATTTTGATTTTGAATTCTGATTCTAAAACACATTTTACATCGAAAAGATGTTTTTATAATGTCATGATCCAAAGAGCAGTCGAGTGCCAATGAAAACAAGCTTTGCATTTGTACGAGTATATCCGTCAGATGGTTCGAGAGCGTATTCTTCCGGGATATTATTAAATCTTTTGAATATAGAATCTAATTTCTTTAATTCCATAATAAATGATTTGTGTGGCTTCTGTGGTATCTTCTTTATCAGTAAGAATATCTATGTTGTATGTTTGGTATTTTCGGTATATAGCGGTTTAAAAGGTATCCAGCAATGTACTCCAAAGCATCGTACTTTACATCCGACATTTCATCGTCGTTGCTTGATATAGTTATGCTATTTTCATCTGCAGGTACAGTCTCACAATCAGAAAAATAGGACAAAAAGTCTGCAGTAAACAATTTCCTCGCCTGGTCAACGTTCACAGTTATTGTTCAGGTCAACATCCATTTGGACTTCTTCTTCCATAAATGGCTCTACGTTTGAAAATTCTGATATGATGCCTCCTTCATTGCGACCGAGTAAATAGGAACATAAGCGGTATTTGAATTCAAGTGCACTTAGGTGGTCATAAAGTCCACCTTTGGCACGTATCACACCAAAAAAACATTTTCAAGAGATCCTGGTTCAGACGATAAGTCAAGATGTAAGCAGCATTATGCGATGCCTTTAGGTTATCATATAGCATTTTAAGAGATCTAATGTCACTAAAATCCCTTGCTGGAAAGGTAACAACCCAGCTTTTTTGCCGAATTGCATCTTTAGCACAATGCTTTCTATTTTATCGATGATTTCTTTTTGGAAATCAATTTCAAGTCCATAAGCAGATTTTTTGGTCCAGAATTTACTCTTAGAACTCTTGAATTGAAAATATCAACCTACATAAAAAAAAAACACATCAATAACAACTTATATTTAACGAAATACTATAAGCTTAGAATATTGATAAGCTCAGCAAAGCGTCTATCACTAAACGTCGCTGTCTTTTTTCCAAGCGATCACTTCGCTTGTTGTTTTAGTCGATATTCTATTTATTTGAAGAACTGGCAAGGAAGATTTTCTGTGTGAATGGCGTCGGGTTTAAGTTTTTTGCAACTTTTTGATGAATATTTAAGAAGTTCGTGTTGCAAGTTACGAATATAATTGTCCCCGAGTGAAATGCATTGAGCAAATATAGGTTGTGTGCAAATATATTTTTTCTTTCCTGCCACATTTACTCTGCAAAACTTTTCTCGGAAAGCGAAATAGTTTTCACAGGCACATTATTAACCTTATTTGTATATTGTTTACTTTTCTTATTATTATTGGTGTCACATCCAAGAACTGAACAAACTGCCATACATATTTATTTAACAAAATTTATTTATTTTCAAACACAAGTCACAACAGACGCGGTATATGATATAACTCACAATCGAAAATGAAGGAAAAAAGCGCAGCTGTCAAACGACAATAATTCAGATATCTCGTGGGAGTATATTACCTTTCTATTCTGTATACCTTACCTAGTACCTCACCGTTTCTTTGCTACTTGTTATTTTGGACGATTTAAATTGCCCATTTTTTTCTACCTGTTATTTCGGATGATTTTAAGTTTTTTTTTTTTGATATTCTCTGGGTCGCAGTCAAGTTCTACCCATTTTAATGCTTGTTGGCACACGTTGTTTAGACCAGGTAGTTGTAGCACAATTATTGTTTTTTTTTTGTACTTTACGTAACTTCCCTTTCAAAAGTTCGCATTACTCAAGGGCCAGAAAAACTTGAATAGGCCAATCTACAGAACCAAGTGCTCAGTTCATATACCGGGAAAATAAGATCCTTTTCTTGCTTTTGTTTACTTCGTACCCTTTTCTACATTACAATAAAATCGATTTCCAATTATACCTTTCATCTTACTTTACTGTAATTCTACTACTTCTTAATTTCGTTTATTTTCCAGTTAATTGTAATTCGGGTTAGGTTGCCCATTCGGTAGTAGAGCTCGTTTCTTACTTCTGGCATTGTTTGATATCCCTGTTTGTTCAGTCCTCACACATATATTGCAGATATATAAAATCTACCTAAAATATGAGAAGATATAAGCACCAAGTATCGTGTTTCTAAAAGGAAATCAACGCAATACTTATCTAATAATTCTAATCTACAATCTCAGATTCTGTCCATATAGCCATCCTCATCATCCTGGACATCTCCGTATTTAAAAAAAAAATAAAGAGAGGCTCATGAACAACAAATAAATAAAAAAAATATCAACAAAATTCTCACCAAATTACGGGCACCTCCGTGTATTTTTTCTTGTAATGTCATCAAATGACATTATGATAGCCAGCAGTTTTCGCCTCAAATAAAATTCAAGCAAACGTCGCTAGGGCAACACCACGAAGCGAAACAGACATAACTGGTTACAGCGGCTATATAAAGCCGATGAATTTCAGTAGATGGCACCATTATTTTGGCAGAGTTGATGTGTATCAGAGCTAATCTGAGTAATAAAGAATCGTGCTTACTACATTTTCCACAGAAGATAATTCTGATCAGGGATAACCTGAGTTTCTGAGTTTTCTATAGAATCTGTTGACTTCCGTGTGCCCTCACGCATCACTACAGAAGATAATTCTGATCAGGGATAACCTGAGTGTCTGAATTTTCTATAGAATCCTTATACCTCCCGTGTGCCCTCACGCATCACCACAGAAGATAATTCTGACTAGTGATAATCTGAGTGTCTGATTACTTCCTTGTGCCCTCATGCACCATCAAAGGCAGTTTGTCAAACATAACAATTGAAATTTATTTTTTGACAGTGTCTTAACACTTTTCTTCTTCTTCTTTTTCAGAAGTAACTACAAGCGAAAGGGTGCATCATTTTTTATCATTTGAATTTTTAAGTTGGTTATTTTTATTTTCTTTTTTTATTTGTTTGAAGTTTTGAATTATACTAGTTTGTAGGTTAATTTTATATTGAATTTATTATGAACTGAATTGTGGTACTAGGTTAAGCAAGATAAAGTGAATTATTTTTGAGTTTTTGAATAAAAATTGTTCTATTTGAAAAAAAAACTTAGTTGTCCTTTTAAACCGGCTGTCCTCCCGCGAACGAGACTAGATCTCACATTGGTCCTTCAAAGCCGGATAACTCAGTCAGTCAAATATAAAATTGGAATATATTGCTTAATATCACATAATTCAAGCTTCTCGATTAAAAATGCCGAAAGATGGCGAATCCATTTCATCTGACGTTGGTGACGAAACCATTGACTCTGTGTCAGAGTTAGTTCAGTTCCAAAAAGAAGTCAAAGATTTAATGGAAGAATTATTTAAAAGGTATCAAAGAGAAGGAAAAGAAAACTGTCAAATCGACAGAAAAACGCCTACAAACAACGCCTATAGTAACAAAAGAAGATCTCCAATTAGAATATTTCACCAAAGAAATATTCAGCGAGGTTCAGGAATACTACATTGAAAAGGCAGCAAGCATGGAAGAAGACATAGACAGATTAACACCAACACCATCTGTCAGCAATCCACCTTACACACAAACAAATTCTGCTAGCACAATGTCATGCAATAGCGAAAGACTTCCTAGAATCAACGTGGGTATGGAAGTACTGAATTTTATATTGAATTTTACCCTTGTCGTTAAATTTATTTTGTTAAAAGTTTTAATTGAAATTGATGGTGATAAGTCAGGTTTAATTTGTTGAATTTCATTGAATTGTATTTGAATTGTTGAGGACATCCATTAAATTTTGAAATAGTTATAATTGTGCTTTACCATGACCGGCACCCACACCCTCAGGTCACACATCTCGACAAATCAGTTCAAAGCCAAATCGCCTAAAAAGGCTGGCAAAGCTAGATGGAATCAAAGCTAGTTTGTAGCTTGTCTCATCTTCATAAAGCAGATATGGGATTAATTCTCAAAAAATCACGCTGACATATGGCAAATCCAGGAATAAATAAAGAACGCCAATAATTCTGAAGGGATTTATGAAGCCACCAAGAGCAATATTGTGGAATGCTTGCTATACGTACGAAGGGTTATGAGAAATGGATAGCATCTAGCCTAACTACTCCAGTCCAACACGGTCAATTAAAATGAAAATAAAACTTCCACTCATTGCCACACCAAACTTCGATGCAATTCTCAGCTCTAATGGACTCAGATAATAATCTGAGCAAAGTAGAAAAACTAAATTACTTAAAGACTAATGTAACTGGCGAAACAGAATGACTTCTACGACAATTTGATACAATTGAAACATATTATGACAAAGCGTGAGAACTCCTCACCAAGAGACACAATAATAAACGTTCTCTTGTCAACCACCATTTAAAAACTCTCCTGAGCCAGCCTCAAATAAAGTCAGAAAAACCATCACTGAGAGCAAGAGCTCCGCAGCAAAACTTCCCTCTTAAAATAAATTTACGACATCTGTCGAAACGAGATTTATAATGCTTGAAGCTCTAAACGATGCCGCCTACACCAACGTATGGAATCCGAAACAGTACACCCACCTACAAGAAAAACCTCTTTCAACCATTGCAAGGGTAATCACATCATACTTGATTGTTCAGCGACATGAAGTTGTCACAAACAAACACCTATGCAAAAATTGCTTGTCACCCAATCACACAATATCAAATTGCCCAAGCAATTTTAACAAAAATGAAAACACACTGCTCCACTATGAGCAAAATTACTCGATGACAAAATCACAAAATCAGACCGCCTAAAATTCGAATTTGGACACAAAACAAAATACACCCGCCTATAGAAATGATGAACGACAAGTTCAAAATTGTCTAGCCTCAAACATGAAAAGGGCTCTTCCTTCTACAACGTAGATTAATATCACTGCATCATCCGGAATCATAATGGCATTCCGAGCATTAATAGAACCGAAAGACCTTCAGACGACTACAACTTAAAGGATCTCCAACCAGGCCAGTAGCTAGAGCCAGAAATTTGAAGTAGGGCGCAAATTTTAGGTTAATTTTTTTGAAAAAATAAGCTTCTAGAACTCTGATTATAATACTTTTTATTATAGGTGAACTAAAATAGGTATTTACTGCAATAAAAGGATAAAAAAGAAACACAACATGGTAAAAAATAAACCAATATAAATGCAGGCTTTGATTTACCATATTGTGGAATTTTCGTAGAACTTCATCAATATCTATTTTGTCTACTTTTATTCCATTCAAATGCAAGAAACACCAAACCTGCTGTTCAGTCCACTGATGGAGCTACTTTCCCACAACGAAATATTTCCTGAAATATAAAATAAAAGAAACCACAAAGTATCAAGTCAAATTAGTAAATGACAAAAATTCTTATCTAATCTTCATTTTCACATTTTAAATTATCGCAAATTTTGGCGAAAATTCATTAATCCACCCGAAGATTCTATGTTTTCATACTGCAACTGCAGCCAATTTATCACAACTCGATTATCTAGAACATAAATCAATATTAATCAATTAAATAAAACAAATTATATCAAAATGCAGCAAAGCATACGTACCTCCTAATATTTACATTTTTTGATGACAGCAAATGACATTACGTCAGCCAGCTGTCTGGGGTACATTCTGACATCACATCAATCGTTGTTGGGCAACGCCAAGAGGTAAGAACTCATAATTGAATGCGGCGGCTATATAAAGCCGACGAGCCGCAGCAGAAATTCATTCTTGGTTCAGAGCTCATCTGATTCGGAGACTAATTCGAGTGACAAAAATATTATTCCCAACCTCATTATAGAATATTAATTCTATATTTCGGAGATTAATCTAAAAATTCCTCTCATTTCCAATATTCCAGCCCACACCTAAGCAGAAGTTTAATTCTGCTCAGAGATTAATCTGTAACATCCCCTGCCCACATTTACAGAAGAATAATGCTGATACAGAGACTAATCTGCGCTTCTTCTTTATAGTAGCACATTGCTACACTTCTGAGCACGCGCAGAATATTGTCAGAGACTAATCTGACTCGTTTTATCAACTATAGCACTTTGCTACCCTGGTGCCCTCACGTTCGAGCAACGGTCACTTTGCTGCCCTTGTGCCTTCACGCACCAGCAGCATGAATATTGTTTTTTTCTTCTCGTTCTGATGACAGATAACTAATTCTGGCAGGAGCTCATTGAATCTTAATTTGTTTTCTTTTATTTTTTTATATATTTTTCTTACTTGAAGTTTTCATTGAATTGTATAGTAGTTTGTAGGTTAGTTTTAGTTTTGAATTTTCTTTTAATTGAATTTTATGATATTAGTTTTAAAACTGAGTTGGTCTTTTAAAACCGGCACTCCCTCCCACGTCCGAGACTATTTCTCACACCTGCCATTGAGATTCTTTGAGGCTTATTGAACAGACCTAAACTTTGTCTAACTCATCAAGACACAAAATTGAAACTAGCAGATCTTAATTATCTGCAAATCTTTTCATCTCAGCCCCTTATTATGTCTACAGTTTCATAATTTTCCGCTTTAAATGGCCGAGCTTAAATGATTTTGACGAGAAGGTGATGGACTATAGGTACAGCACTTAATCCTCAAAATGTCTTGCCTTTTGTAATATGCCTGATTTAATATCAATAAGCAATATCTTGCAATACCTTGCAAAAACTCAAATAATCAAAATGCATGCTTGTCCTAGTGACGGAAGTCACAAATAGCAAGAAAATGCAACGCATCATTCTTGATGCATAAAAGTGCGGTCAGTGATAATATCCTTTGGTAAACAAAGCATAGATATGGGTCAAGCATTTCTCCATGAAGTGAAAATGAAAGATCGATCATATTACGACTTTTGTAGAAATATGCACCGTAGGATTAGGTAATTATCGATTAAGCGAATCAATTGAAGTAATCAATAAAGACAGTCTGTAGAAAGTCTTTCTAGAGTCAAAACATAACTCGTTCTATTCTTACTGGGAATTGTGCTGTTGAGCTGCTCCCCATCTTATCTCTTGGAGTTAGTGCTTTCTTTTTTTTTCTTTCTTTTCTTTCAACTTCTTCACAAGAAGAGTTAACGCCACGGGCTGCTAAAGAGTTAATGCCTTCGGGCTGCTCTTGCGACTAACCTCGTGGCTGCACGAGAATATATTCAGTGCACTAAAAGAAAGAATATCACACTTTACTTGTCTCTTCTCTTTTTAGAAATATTTCCACATTGTTTTCTGCAATATTCTCAGCTTATTCCCAACCTGTCTCATACATCTCTTCTGACTTCGGGTTAAGTATTTGTTTCTTGACACATTTTATTATTGATATGACATCCTTAAATCCGGGGCTTTCATTCTGTAAAGCTGCATCAGCCGGTTACAGAACTAGTCGAATTTCCGTACGTAACATAACGTCTTTGATATCAATAGTTTTTCCAATATTATATTTATCTGGTGTCTTCACCATCAGAGAATAATTTTCGTATAAAACTCCTGTAGCAGCCAAATGTCCTGACCAACGCTGCTCAACTAGTCGAACAATCATATTACCTTCATAGGTGGGAGTTAAGTAACGCAAACAGAAACATGTCCGAGCCGCGACGACTTTTATGAAGTGACGTCGCATCAGAATACGGAGCAAGTTCGAAATTTTTAAGGTAGAGTATTGTTAATTTATGGCAGGGCTTTGGCCTTGTCTCCAACCATCCCCGAATTATTTGACCTTGGCACGACTCCCAACAATACAGCATTCAAACAAGCCCATGACAGTGGGATTTACCGAATTTACCACAAAATATTTGGGGCTATATTTAAATTTTAATTATGAGTCGAAGAAAGTGCTTTTGACTAGACTGATTTGGTATGAAAATTTTGATTATCAAGTTGCGAACTCTCCAAGTATCGCTAAACCTCAAGCAATTTCTCGTTACCAATCGTTACAGTTCAGTGGGAAATAATGATCTCAGAGAAAGAGGCGTAAATACAAAGGTGGTGCCATTTCTCTTCATGGATTTTGGTTCAACGAATAGTCCATTTATATACAGATCAGCGCTCCGTACTCGCACAGGTATTCTTTACGGTATTTGAAATGGAGATAACGAGCTGGAAACAGGGTTATTTGGGACAGTAAACTCACTTCTGAAAACCATGGTAATTAGTACTAATCAATTTTAATTTGAACATTTGAAAGAATAATATTCGTGTTTGCTACATTTATCGTCGTCCAAGATTCAATCCACGGCTGCAGTAATGACACACATTTCTATAGCTTTGCATTTACCAACTGGGCTGTGGCCAAATATCTAATGATTAGCCTTAAATCTCTACTAAATAATACCAACAACTTTAAATTTTTCAGGATATATTTTGCATTTATAAGATTTTACAGCAAATTAAACTTAAGTGTATCTAAGTGGGTTCCTTATAATGAGTAGGGTATCCGCGCATTTTGGATGTCCGCGTGTGTAGCAGAAGGTCGATACATGTGTCCTGAGAAACATTAATTTCGTCTTATGGTCACTCCAAGTTCTTGGGTTTCCATATTGGAGACAACTGTTTTTAACATTCTTGTCCTTGGTTGTATCACAAAGAGCCTTCACTACCACTTTCGAACTTTCCTTTCTTTGAGTTTTTTGCTTTGTTGTGTCTCCAGCTGCTGTCGTCAATGCTATAAGAGCAAGTAGGAATACAATTGATGCTTTCATTCTTGTAGAAAGTGAGTGAAATGAAGAGCCTGTTTAATGCCGACAAAATGTTTGGTAGATTAACTTTTGAGTTGTTGTTAACAATCACTAGCTTAGTATCGAATGAACGTATCTCGCAGAAATTATCAGTAGATATAGTCTAGAACTACCAGATGCTTTATTTCGACAAATATTCAAAATATGACTCAGTTGTTGTTTTCATATAATTTTAACATTGGAAGTGTGTGCAGCTTGTCTTTTACAATTAATTTTTCTACAGCAAATAAAAAGTTTCAAAATAAGTAAACATTTGGAAATATAAAAAATATGAAACAATGCAAGTTCTTGTTACTTTCATTCTATAGCGTCACGAAATATGGTTCCTGCATATAGAACATTGAAACATTTTCAGAAAATGTTAATATTTATTATTAAGACGGCTAAGTAAATTATAGACAACGAAAATAAATTTTGGTGAAAACCCAAAGTAGACAAATTTTATATCGATTTTTCCTGGTGAAAACCCAATCAATGCAGTTAACGTCTCTGACAGTTCAAAATAAAATACACGCATTATCTTTCCCCGTGCTTCCTGTGCGAAACTGTTTCAAAACTAGAACCCTTGCCTCATTTAGCACTTCAAATACCTCAATTCGTTAGCATCGAGGTCGATACTGGCGGAGTATGGCCAGTACATCAAGGTAGTCATTGGAGAAGTTCTGAATGGAATTGTCAGTGGCTGCTTTTTATATACATATTATGAAATCATACTAAGTTTGTCATTCCGTTAGTAACACATCAAAAATTAATTGGACACCCAAGCTTAATATTTAAAGTTATCTTGATTTTTGCATATCCGTCAGCCCGTAGCCACGATAACTCGAGAGCGCGTGTACTTATAGAGCCGAAATTTTGCACAAGACTTTAAAGAAAAAATTAATCAAGTTCGAAGGTGGGATAAATTAGGTAACTCCTTCGTGGGTTTGCCATACAAACATTTCGTTTTTGTTATATATTTGGACATTGCTTAAGAACGCGTCGACGTAAAGAGCTATAATTTGATACTGTTTTTATAGCAATTGGAAATAAAATTTCGAAAATGGACTAAATCGGCCAACACCTTTTTGGTATTGCCATACAAAATTTTAGATTTTTCGTAAACTGTGAAAACGACTAGTCTTAGGCGTTTTTATTCTACTGAAATGTTCTTCAGAATATGAAATTCATTTTTACTGTCTGACGAACCGTACCAGAAATAAACTTGCACAGAGAGGTGTTCCGGGAGATCGAACATTGGATAAAGGGTGTCCAATCATGGTAATCCTATAAGTAAAGATGGACACAACGAAAAGAAAATTTACTTATAAATAAAATAAATTTTTAATACTTATATGAGTCAGGTTAGCTTCACAAAATCTTATTGGCAGGGCCACCAAATGTTACATTCTTGTACTGAAATAAAGGGTTTTCCAATAAGAGGTGTTATTTTAATTATCCCGCTTTTTCGGTAGATGTCACTTTTGGAGCTGTCATTTTTTGACATTTGATAAGTAGAAACTATACCATTAATAAAAAAAGAACGATACACGATTCAACAACGCACTGAAATTATTAAAATTCACTATAAAAATGGTGAAAATGTGGCAGAGACGGTTCGTAAAACTCGAACATTTTTGGGTCGTCGTGAAGCACCTTGTCGGACCGCAATACAGAAATTGGTGGAAAAATTCGAGGTGTCGGGACAAGTTAGTGATGTGAAGAATAAAACCCGTGCACGTCGCTCAAGAACAGCCGAAAATATTGCTGCTGTAGCCGAAAGTGTTGAAGAAAACGCAGGTTTGTCCATTCCTCGTCGTTCTTTGGAATTAGGCATTCCACAAACGTCTGTACACCGTATTTTGCATAAAGATTTGGGTCTTAAGGCTTATAAAGTTCAGTTAACACAAGCACTCAAGCCGGCCGATCATCAACAACGTCGAGTCTTTGCTGATTGGGTCCTTGAAATGCATGAAAATGATCCTGAATTCCATCGAAAACTCATCTTGAGTGATGAGGCCCATTTCCACCTCGATGGCTTCGTCAACAAGCAAAATTGTCGCATCTGGGGCTCGGAAAACCCAAGAGTTATTGTTGAAAAGCCTCTCTATCCTCAACGTGTGACTGTTTGGTGCGGTTTATGGTCCCGCGGGGTCATTGCACCTTACCTTTTCGAAAATGAGGCTGGAGCAACAGTTACGGTGAATGGATTGCGCTATCGACAGATGATTAATGATTTTTTGTGGCCGGAATTGGATGGTATTGATCTGGACAACGTTTACTTTCAACAAGACGGCGCTACGTGCCATACAAGCAACGAAACCATTGATCTTTTACGGGGAAAGTTTCCGGACAGTGTTATCTCTCGAGGAGGTGATCACAATTGGCCACCGAGAACTTGTGACTTAACACCTTGCGACTTCTTCCTTTGGTGCCATGTGAAAGAAAAGGTCTACGCCAGCAGCCCAGTGTCGATTTAAGACCACAAAGATGGAATTCGTGAGGCTATCGAGGACATAGGGCAGCCACTTTGCGATTTGGTTATGGAAAATTTCATGAAAAGGATATGGTCTTGTAGGTGTGGTCGTGGTAGTCATTTGGCTGATGTTATTTTCTGTTATTAACGGCATACCTTCCTCTTTATAATGAAATAAAGATCCGATCATTTATCTCAAAAAATGGCATTTTTCTTTGAATATCAAAATAACAACTCTTATTGGTTAGTAAATGATGTAATGCAATGTGAATAAACAGTAGGTACATATGCAACATATTTGTAACCACTAAACAAGACGAGTTTACAAACAACTATAAAAAAAATCACGAAAATAACAAAACGATAATTATTTAAATGAACAAATTTAAAACAAAACACAAAAGTTATGTAAATAAATATCCAACTTAGATGGCTTATTAATGTCACTGAATTATGTGAAGGACTGCAATTTCACATTTAACAGGTGATCAGTCCCAAGACTCGAAAAAATTTCTTTGGCCATTGAAATTGTTAGATTCTTACTAAAGCATCAGGCATACCAAAACGTAAAATAGAAAATCTACCATAAAAAAAAGAAAAGGGGAAAGCACCTTTTTATGGATTTAGAGGAAAGGATCTGTTCCGTTTTTACATAGGTGTGAAAAGTCCGTATAAGAAATATTATAAAGGTACACTTTTATTAAAAAAGAAAAAATTACAGAATTAAATTCTGCCTTTTCCTTCTTGCTGTGAAGTGAATTTTAACATTTCGATGAACGCTTAGCAGAATGATTTTATTGACGGAGCCAAAAAAGAAAATTAATAAAAAAAAAACATTTTATTTCTAGGGAATTTTAGATATAACTACGTAATTATCTAAAATGACCTAAAAAGAAAACAAAGAAATTTAAATAAAACCACGGCGCTCATGGAAAATATTAGTAGCCATATTATAATCAGTTACAATAGAAGTTGTTTTTTTAACGACAAAAACAAATTAGAGCATATTTAGAGCTCTTATCCTCTTAACTGGGCCCGTCAACAGAAATTGGTATTCTGGGTAAAGAGTTAGTAGATGTCAGACGTCAGCTGATCTCTTAACTTTTCTGGAGATTTTTTTTAAGAGATTTGCTAATCTAGAAATAAAAATAGCTGTCAAATAACTATTAATATAAGAGCTCCTCACCATGGTACGCTTAATTCTCTCATCTTTGGCAACAATTAATTGTCTTGCTATAGGTTTATACGAAAATCTTGTTGGCCGTTATGACGGCCATAGAATTCTTTACCTACGATTTAGGTGATAAAATAATAATTCAATTATCATTACTTGTTTTGAATTTATCACACAATAATCAATAATTGGAACTTGATTCAAGATGCACACAAGATCGTGTTCGAGTGGATACTATTTATACAGATTTCTCGAAGGCATTTGATAAGATCAGCTTCTTCTTTTCATTCATAAATTGAAAAACATAGGCTTCAACTCGTTTTTTAAAGCTGGATTGTGGCCTAATTATATAAACGCAAACTAATGTAAAGATTGGCAATATTATATCTGATATAATAACGGTCATCTCGGGAGTTGCTTAGGGTGGTCACTTAGGTCCTCTATTGTTTCTGCTTTTCGTTAATGATATAACAACTTGCTTTGTTTTTACCAAATGCCTAATATTTGAGGATGATTAATAACTCTTCGTTAGAATAAACTCTCTAAACGATTGCTTACTACTGCAGAATGATCTCAATATTCTTTTTGATTGGTGCTCTAAAAATAAATTACATCTTAACATTTCAAATTGTAAAATTGTTACTTTTCATCGCATCTCTAGTCCTTTCTTGTTTGATTATAAAATTAATCATGCTATAGTTTCTCGAACAAATGATATAAAGGACTTAGGTGTTATTTTTGACACTAAATCGCCATATACCTCGCACATTAACACTATTATAATTAAATCGAGACGTTGTTTAGGTTTCCTTAAGCGGAACTCCAAAGACTTTCATAACATTTATACCTTCAAGACATTATTCTTTTCGATCGTGAGATCCATTCTTGAATATGCATCAGTTGTTTGGTGTCTATATTCTAACGTAGGTACATATTGATCGTATTGACTCTTCAAAAAGCATCGACTAGAATTGTTCTACGGAAAATAAATTACCAAAATTACGACTTACCATCATATACTGTGAGATGTAAACTGCTTGGTCTCTCTAGTCTGAAACTTCGCCGCGAAATTTCCTGTGCTTTATTCGTCAAAGATATACTTTCGCTTAAAACAAAATCGTCCGAATTGCTTTTATTAATTAATATATATGCTCCTGAATGACCGATACGTTCAAGGGATTCATTGCAGGGATGTAAAGGACTCACTCAACTCATCGCTCAACTCAAGCAGTGAGTCCGCTCAATCCTGAGCGGACTCAAGTCTTGAGCGGACTCAAGTCTTGAGCGGACTCAAGTCTTGAGCGGACTCAAGTCTTGAGCGGACTCAAGTCTTGAGCGGACTCATCATTTGAGTTGAGCGGACTCATCATTTGAGTTGAGCGGACTCAAATCATATTTTAAATAAGGAAGGAAGGAGGAAGAAGAAATGTTGGCTAAGAAAATTAGCAAAAGCTAAATTAATAAAATATAATATAATGAATGACTTTTTTATAAGCTTTTCTTATTTTATTGAAATTTCAGTTTCAATTTTAATTAAATCAGATTCTCTTTATGTTATTTAAAATATGATTTGAGTCCGCTCGACTCAAATGATGAGTCCGCTCAAGTTCATTCAAGCAATGAGTCCGCTCAAGAGTGAGTCCGCTCACGATTGAGTCCGCTCAACCAGTGAGTCCGCTCAAATTTCGAGCGATGAACCATCGCTCAACGGACTAAAATCCTGAGTTGATCGATGAGTCGATATGATAAATGAGTCCGCTCATTTACAACACTGATTTATTGTATGCTCCTGAGCATAGAAGTTCTCATCAGCTGTAGATATTTGCATGTCTAGAGAAAAATTTAAAAGTATGATTTTCGAAAATGCTTTGTTTTTACGAAATTATTAGTTCTTCTATAATAATTAATTTTATTTGATAAAAGTAGATTATTAAGGCAATAATGAACAATTTTTGTTTACTTAATAATGCTATGCATGGTTATTATATTCGGTAGACTGATTCAAATAAATAAATAAATAAATAATGATATAAGGAACTACAGCAAAATGCATGTGCTTATCATTATCGAGAAGTTCGTAGTTGGTGTCGCGTCCTCTATTTAATTGGTTTATTTTTTTTTTACACATTATCAAACAAACAACATCTGGAGATCTAAGAGAAAACAAAAGGGGCATTAATATAAGTGCACTGCGCCTTCCCTGTCTGAGATAGTGACTCAGCTTTAGCAATGTATAACTTTGAGGGTAGCCTGCTGGCCAAAATTAATCAGCTCCTTCTCGAATTGGAGAAGCGTATGACTGCTAAAATTAAGAAGGCGATCAGCAATTTCAATGTTCGATTCCACTAGATTGAGAGTTCTATCAGTAACTTCGCCGCTAGAATACAAACAATTGAGGATTCTCTTATAAGCCTAAATTCTGGGTACTCGGCTCTTGCTGATAATTGAGAGTAGCCTTGTCGTTATATGTCGTATATGGTTATACAAGGTGTCGTCTATAAAGCAATCGAAATACCTAATGACACTTTTCACAGATGTTGTCATTGCATTAATCACACACCTTCTCCTATATCTGCTTTTCGTATCAGACCAAGGCTGGGTACAAATGACCCTGGTACCGCAAGATCTTCTGCCTCGCCAATTGTTGCGTTTTCGAGTATGACTGAGAAGCGTCCTTTTTTTTGCAGTCCTCAAAGGTTTCGTCAAAATAAACATCGAAGGTTTTGCTGCTCCGAGCCTAGGGCACATACATACATGAGAGCATTACTCCTGCTACTAGCAAGTTGTTACGGGAGGCTCTCAAACGACGTCGAGAGGGGAAGCTTACACTTGTGACGGCCACTTGTATATTAGGCTGGAAAAGCAAAGAAAACCCTACAAAATTACAGCATTAGATCGCTCTTTGCGATGCCGAACATGGAGCCAAGTGATGTATTGTGCATGATATTTTTCTTATATTTTCACTTTGGTTCTTTTTATTTAAGTTTAGTACATGTTGTTGACAGTTTAGAATTCATCATAATGATGCTATTATTTTTCGTTGAGTATTTATATTGTTTATTTATTCATACCTTATTATATTATATTTTTGTAAAGCTATTAACACAAAGTTTAAGAGCAGTCAGCTTATAAGTTGTAGTCCACCCAGTTTTATGGTGATAAATTCTTTGTTCATTGGTGCTGATCGTGATTTTCTTCCCTTCAACTTGGTGAGTTGCAGCTCTTGTGTGTATTTATTATGAATCAAAACATCTTTACGCCGAACAGAGTAGGAAATCTAATCAATATTTTCCGTCGGCTGTCGGAAACTCTTACACAGACAAGAAATGTACAGCTATCGAAGGTAGTAGCATTGTGTTTAGAGTATATAGTGAACGCAAGAATTGAAATCGGCTGTTGGGTACACTGCTCGCTAGAGGCGCCACGTCGCTGTACTACCCGAGACTCAAGCCTATTTATTCACTGTAGTGTCCCCCAGCCCGCAGGCTGGCATGTCCCGCTCACACTTCGGCACATATTTCGTGGCGTTCTCATACCGTCGTTTGGTGTTTGCGTGGCTTCGTGACGAGACGGGCAAACAATAATAATGTCAGATGATATGATGAATTTTGTCGGCCGTTGAATTGCTCTAATTTTGTTTGCAACGCTGATTCGTTTTAAGAGAATCCATGGCTTCCTTCTTGGAATAATTTATATATATGTATGAATATACCAATTTTTTCCTCTGTTCTTGCTCGTACTCACATTCTGCTTTCCCATTTTTATTGTTTTTTGTTAATATATGTACGTACATGCTTAGATATTCTTTTTGGTAAAATATAGGTAAACTAGAAATATTTCGTGGAATTGAAAACTGAGCCGAGCATATTGGTAGGCTGGTGTAGTTGATAGTATAAGTAGTTGCATCATAGATATAGATAATTTATTGAACAATGTTCTGACACAAGAAATTCAAGTAACTCATGAAATTTTGTACACAAAAATTATTTTCTTAAATTCCAGAAAATTTTCTAATATCAAAGTTTGCAAAAGCGACTTCCGCCGACATACATAAAACTTTGTCTTAATGCGATTTTTCTAAATGATTATCCATATAAGCTGATAAAACATCAATGGAACTGCCTTCTTCTGTCAATTTTAAAAACGCGATGGAAGGGAGGCTTGCATACAAGCTGTACTTCCTCGTGTAATCCCCAGGTCTGTCTACTTAAATGTATATTTTGTTATCATGCTTCCTTCAATAGAAAAGAAACCCTTAATTTGGCCTTCATTCATATGCAGCCTCAAAAATTTCATCTGGTCTCAATAACACTTGGAAATTAAAATGCACAAAAACAAACGTCATGCAAAAGGATGTTAAAGATTCCCTTCTAAGAAAACATACATTTACTCCTCTGTTTTTCTTAGTACATAATTATGAAATTTTCAGTAATCCCAAAAATCCGTCACATCATTGCATAGCTAAATTAATCATTGGAGCCTGGCCGTTTCGCCCACCAATCTTATTCAATGCAAAGTAAGTGATGGGTGAAGCCACCTCACAAACACGAAACAGCGCCTATGGTACGCAGGGTTGCCAGAAAATATAATTTTAAATCGGCAGTTGCGGGATAAAAAAATCGTCAAATGGGAGTAATAATCGTCATACATATTAAATGCAATGCATCCTTTGTCTTATTCACTTTATTAAGAGAACGAAAACAAATGAGAATAACTACAAAATATATAATGAAAAATTTAACTTAAAAGTTGCTTCACTAATATTTTTAGGAATACAATTGGAAAAAAATAATATTACTGAATTTTTTTATGAAGATTAAAATTTGTTAAGTAAATCGTTGTCTAAATTTAAATTCATATAATCTCGCGTAAATAAAGTTCCTTGTAAAGAATCTGTATAAAGTTGATTACGAGTTTTACTTTTATTAATTATTAAAATATACGCTCGACATTTGCTGAAGAATTTGGAAGAGTTAAAAGTGGAGACACACATTTTTCAAGTTTTGGAAATAACTTTCAGCCGTCATTCAGTTTTAAATTGAAAATAGATTTCCAGAAATGTTCGACTGATATGTTAACACTTTCATCAAAAGTAAATATGGTCTTATAGTCCAGATACCTTAGCATTATCTATATCCTTCATGAAAAATAAGACTTGAGAGCTCACGAATTAAAGGCAATAAAGAATCTCTTTGTCAATTGATAATTTTTACCGGATCGATTAACGAAATAATATTGGATTTGTAAAATTAAATGGTTTGCAAATTTTTTAGCATAATTCAATATAAAACATTATGCAGTTATCAACATAAGTATTAATGTCTTGATAATACATACATATATATTTTGAGTAATGCTAACTTATTTCTGACAAAAATGCCTAAATAAACTTCTTCACGATTGCGCAACTTATGTGGAAATTTGAAATCTACCAAGTTAATATATAGGTATGTTTAATTTTTAGACATTCTGGTTTTACGAAGCAAATTTCGTTTGAGATAGGTGTAATAATTTCTTAGGATTGTAATCTAATAGGATGAGTATATCCTTGAACTGTTGACTTCTTTTTGGCTTGTTTGAAAGCATTATTGTAGGGTTGTAAGTCTAAAGGGTCTAAGTGCCAAAAAATCCAAAAGGTCAAGATTTTTACAAAAATACGATCTTAGTACCAAGCCTAATAATATCCAAATGGATCGAAGTGCACATTTCTTTTAAAATTTGACCCACGCACAGATAAAGTTTTAGCGGGGCCTAAGTGCCAACGAGCTCTCGCTTATGTTTTTTTTCGTTATATCTCTAAATAATAAAATTGGCACTTAGAGCCTTTAGACTTACAACCCTTCAATTATAAATATCACGTACCATTGCTTCAACTGCAGAAAGCAATTTAAAGCAAGCATAGGGTTGAGCACAAAGCTATGGAGTGTTAGAATGCAGTTTAGTATTAATATTTATTTATTAGTATTATTTATGAGTCCGTGGACTCATATCAAAATCATCCAAATCATTTGCAGAATTCGTCGACGTAATATTCTTATTTTAAAAACATATTTCGAGCATATAAAAAGTTGTAGAAATTAAGAATTTACCTATTATTTTGCAATATTTTTGTATTCTCTTCAACATAGTGCTGGTAGTGCTGTTTCTCACTAAATGGTAAATTAAATCATAATCATAAATGCTATGCAGATGCGGTTATATTTAGGTCGAATTGTTTTTATTTCGGAATATATTATCAGGTCAAAAACTTTACATTTTGGCATGTACGTACGGTACCCTCAGGTCAAACATTTTCTGTTTCGGTATATACTTCAAAATCAAAAATATGTTCTGTACAAAAATGACTAATGTTTAAAATTGTCATATAATCGTCATTTTGAAAAGTAAAATCGGCATTAAAATTCTCGATACAGAAATCGTCATAATGACGATAAAATCGTCAATCTGGCAACGTTGATGGTACGGGAAGGCAACAACGAACGAGAAGAATATCCAATAAACAGTGATGCGATGCGCAAATCTAGCTGCACTGCAGCACGAACAAGAACCAAAGAGTAAATTTATATCCTCAAATTTAAAGTGAACAGAGAATTTCTTCGATTTGGTACATCTAGAGCCATCTATAGAGTTGTGAACTCATTGCCTCTCCGTTCACTATATACTCTAAACACAATGGTAGTAGTAAGAAAGTGATGTATGGAAGAGCTCATAGTAAAGGTTAAGATACACGGCGAGAGACTTTTGGTCTCCAGTCTCCGGTTTACAGAGACTAAAATCTCCCAAATTTTTACACGGCAAGAGACTTTTATCTCCGGAGACCAACAAATTAGGACTCCGGAGACCATAATAAAAAAGTCTCTAGAGACACGTCTCCGAAGTGTATACACGATATTTATGTTTGGTCTCTGCATTAGATCTCCAGAGATCTGTCATCTGTGTTAATTGTTTTTTCAGTGCTGATATCTGCAACGTTAAAAGTGTATTATTTTTACTAACTTATGTATATGTTCCGCATATCGAGATCTGCAATTGGTAAAATCATACCTGAAGTATAAGCTGCTATATTTAATGCATTAAAGGAAGAATACCTTAAGGTAATTAATTATTTGAATAAAACAAATCCACATGAAAAATAATTAAATCCATTTTATTTTATTTTAATATAATAGAACATTAAAATCTATTGCGAAAATTATGAATTCTGAAGCAACCTGCGGTTTCGGTTTTTGAATTCGTTGCTCTCGTGCTGCCACAATATTGGGCGCTCTTCAACTAATTGCAGCATAATTTTAGTTCTTTCCGTTGTCCACTCCATTTACTATAATATATTAAATAAAAATTAACAAAAGAATTTCTTTGTAACAATTTGTCAAACTCACTCCACTTTATTCCTTTTCCTTTCCACGTAGTCCAACACTTAACTGACAAGTGACAAAACACACAAATAGTCTCCGGAGACCTGGAGACCAGAAATGAGCAAAATCCGGAGACCGGAGACTGAGCCTGGAGACCTGTTTGTTTTAAAATACACGACGGGAGACCGGAGACGAAAAAAGTCTCTAGAGACTAGGTCTCTTTAGAGATTTTTTGCATCTCCAAAGTGTATACACGGGTCTCTGGGTCTCCAGAGACCAAAAAATTGGTCTCTGGCGACCAAAGTCTCTCGCCGTGTAGCTGCACCTTAAACCTCAATAGCTCACTGATCTCGGCTAAATATATCATGGGTACGAACAAAAAATTTTTTTCAATATAGGCAAAAACTTATTTCTTCCTTAGAATTTAAATCGCCCGAATTTTTTCGGAATTCGTGGCTGGAAGACGTTTCGAATAAGTTGTGTCTGTGCAGTCTCGGCTTCGTGGAAGTTGGATTGATTTCGTTGCTTGGGCTTGATAGCTAATCATTTTTATGAGCGTACATACATCAGCGCGAATTCTTCTCTCAGGCCTTTATAAATTGTTTTCAATGTAGGACAGAACTGATTTATTTCTTAGAATTGAAATGGACCATATTTCTTCAGAATTTATGTGCATTGTTGGTGGCTGTAGACCACTGACTTATAACAATGGACTGAGCGTATTGCCATTTTCCTATAAGAAAACATGGCACACGTACAAGTTTTATAGTTCCCTCTTTCGCCCTATGGCAGACTTGGAGCTACCAACCCAAAATATTGCGTTCTGGAACATTTGCTTATGCCATTTCATGTTTTTATGTTGGCTACAGATGCAATCACCGCAGAAGGAATAAGGTAAAGATAGTGTTTACCATGCCCCGTCTCTCTTGCCCATAAGCAGGATTCAGTTAAGGATAACTTTTGAAAATTAAAGTCGGAATGAGTTTAATTCCTTATAAGCGATTAAAACATCACTTCGGCACCAGAAAATATAATTTTTTAATTAAATTCGATTTACGGGTGTAAAATTTCATCTGATTGGTTGAGTTTTACATGTTTTTTATATAATCGTTTTAAAGGGTGCTCTAACGGTGATATCCAGAAACACAATATTTTTTGTGCCACATGAAATAGCAAATCGCTCTGTCCATTGTTATAAGTCAGTGCTGTAGACAGTACGAACAAATTTTAACAATTTTAACGACAGTTTTGAGCCCAGACTGATATAAAGTAAGTAAAAAAGCTACAATTGGTCTAAGAGCAATTCTTACGTATCCTAAATGAATGCCTATATGTAATTTCGTATGGTCAGTGCAAATTCGATCGTTGATGTGGTTTTTCGCATATATTTGTAGTACGGTTCGTCAAACAGTAAATATGATCATAAGAAATTTCGTAGGATTTCGTATTCTGAAGAACTTTTCAGTACAATAAAAACGTCCAGGACTGATCGTTCTTACAGTATACGTAAAAAACCTAAATTTTTATATTGTAACACCAAGAGGTAGTTGCCCGATTCAGCCTGTTTTTAAAATTACATTTACTATTTATACAAAAATTCCATATACAAAATTTCACCTCTCTAACTTGATACGTTCTCAGGCAGTGTCCAAATATATAATGAAAAACGAAATTTTTGTATGGCAACCCACGAAGTAGTTACCCGTATTGTCTCATTTTCGAACTAAATTTTCCTGTGTTTTTAAAGCCGTATGCAAAATATCAACCCTATTCTAGGTGAACGCGTTCTCGAGTTATCGTCAGGACGAACAAACGGACGGACAGACGGACATGCAAAAATCAATATAACTTTAAATATTATGCGTGGGTGTCCAATCTAATTTGCTGTACAATCCTTATTGAGAGGTGTTACAAACGGAATGACAAACTTACTATAACCTTTAGATTTCATCTAGGGTATAAAAACATATAATTAGTACAAAACTAATTAAGTTTATGTTATTTTACAGAATAAGGGGTTACGTATTCACGCCATCTGCACGTACACCAGTTTGCTTCACCTATTAACTTCAGTTTGCTACGCACTTTGCTACATTTGCTGCACGCTTCCATTTTGCTGCACACCTTACACATTTAGTTGGTACACGCTACATCGACTTTTTGCTGCATCAAGTGGTTGCTGCGCCCACATGATTTGTTTGCAGCGCTTTCTACATTGCTTGAATTTTATTACAGTTTCGCTTAAAAATTGCTTCATTATTGTTTGAATTATTTATCTTTGTTTTAGAACTTGTTTTTATTTTATTTATTATTTTCTCATTTTTCTTTGGATTTTGCTTTTCATTTTTGCTTGAGTTTCTGTCATAGGTATCCTGAATTTCAGTATAAACCAGCACTGCCCCTTTTTTCTTTATGATTAGCCTCTGTATAGGCTATTACAAATCAGTCACTTATTACTGAATGGGATTTTTTTATATCGCAGATGCCTTAGATTAAAGACCAATGAAATTCGTGCGCATTTACAAACTGATAAGATATCTGGTCAACGCGCGGCCAAGAGGTAAAATTTAAGCAAAAGTTTAACCCCCAACAATCATAAAAATCTTGTGGAGAAACTAGCGTAAGGTTCCGTGTATAGCAGAGGCAAGTCCCAGTGAAACTGGGCTCCTGACTTAATTTACTCCCATTTCACTTCTCTTCCTACCCTTTTCGTGCTGGACAGTTGGGTTTAAATCACTTGATGTTTCCCCCAAGAAATGACCAATCTTGTTTTAGTTTCAGATGTATTGTGCAATAGTTGTGGTTATTGGTGCTATCAAATCTAATGAAGTGGATCCTGCTTGTACATAGCTTTATCAGGCTTCTTCTGTCTTGGATAATACAGCCGATTATACATATTTTTAACATTTGCCTTATCATGTAGACATTTTCTTCTATAGTTGTGCCTGTGTCTAAGATCAATGCAGCTGAGGTTCACAGTGATCTTCGACTTTCGAATTTCTTTCTTAAAAAGTTGGACTCAAACTTCCAATTTCATCCTTCTGCTGTGTCCTTAATATGCAGCTTTCTCTCCCATAGATTGCAACGGGTTAAAGTAAAGGATTGTGTTACCGATGTGTTGCCTCTAAATTGTAGTGTCCCTCAACGCTCTATTCTTGGCACTTTGCTCTTCAGCGTGTATATGAATGACATCCCTAATGTTGTTGTAGACTGCAAGATTCAGTGGTATGCCGATGATGTTCAGGTGTATCTCATTCGACCAATAGTGGTTTGCATAGATAGGCGAAACTCCAACTTGCACAATATTGAACGCTGGACTGATAACAATCTTTTATTACTTAATGCCGGAAAGTCGCAGTGCATTGCCTTCTATCGAAGAGCATTTGAGGTATCTAATTCTCAACCCGTATTTTTACATAGCACAGTTCTATCATTTTCGAATTGTGTAAAAAATCTTGGCATCTTCCTCAATTCCAGAATGCAATGCATATTATTCATATGACTGGTTTGGTTCGATTTATGGTAGGCTTCGTCTGCTGTGGTTATCTTCGGGAGCCTTTTGTATAAACACGCGTTCGATGCTAATCAGCAGTGTCATTATCCCTCACTTGCGCTCTTCCTGTTCTTCTAAACTAAAAGTGGCTTTCAACTACTGCACAAGATTCGTCTTCTTCTTAAGGAGATTCGATCATATTTCGCAACAACATAGTAAAGATCTTCTTGGTTGCTCAATATTTTATGTAGGCTTCTGGAATCTCTTTATAAGTTCATTTATTCTAAAGAACCAAGAACCTATTTATTTAATAATTTTGCATTTTTAAACTCCTCAAGGCGTTTCGACTTGCTGATGCCAAACTTTCAACATTCAGTAATGGACTCTTACTTTGTTCGTGCTGTTCTAGCTTGGAATACCTTACCATCAGCATACGAGCTGGGATACTCTTTTGGATGTGTTTTGGGTGGGCTTGGGTCTGTTTTTTTTTTGTTTTATTATTTTCTCTTCTTCTTTTATTTGTAATCTTATTTTTAAGTATTGTAAGTATTGTATTTGAGTATTTTATTTCCGTTGTTTAGTAGTATGATTTTTCGAATTAAAATTTGTATTTTTAAATTTCTAATTTATTTTATTTTCAATTTCATTTCTCGAATTTTTTATTAATATTTGCTTGTTTTTGATTTATTCTTTTAATTCTTTTTGCCGCTTTTTTTCTTAGTAAAAAAATTATATTTATATTTTTGTAGTACCTACTGCACCACAAATAAAACATTTTATTCTATTCTATTCTAACTTTACGAAATTCAATGGCTAAGGCGTTATCAATCGAGCGTATTTTTATAGTAGAATGAATAGTGTTGTTGTAAGCGGTTATTATTTTTAAAATTCTGTTGTCGATCTCTTCCGTGGAATTATCTACTTCTAATATCCTTAAATATTCGTTTAGGATGCCGTGAAGTCATTCTATATCTGAGTTCCCTGGTTTGTTAGTTGCTGTGGTGACATGCGATTTGGAATTTTCCGTAAGGAAAAATTTACTGCATTGTGAAGAATGAATCTTTCATTATCATAAATTAATTTTTTCATTTTCCCTAGAAATTGAATTTGTTCTTTTAGTTTTTTTTTGTTTTTTTTTTTTTAGTATTGAGACCCATGTCGATGTGTACAATTTCGTTGAAGCTATTTGCTGTTTCGGTTATTTTGAATGGGTTTTTTATTGGGTGACGATCGTGGTTTTTAGCATGCATATCTCATAATTGTTTATAGACTCGGTAATTGCTTTCGCTAAATTCGGGTTCTGCATCGAGAGCGTTTGTATTATTCTGGACGTTAGCAATGGTTTTCCTCATTTTCATTGTTTTGGCCTATGAACCTAATTTGTTCGTCGGCAAGGCAGTTTTCTTTTCGTTTGACATAAGTAAAATTGTCCACCTTTGTAATTTCAGGTTTGGATCCTTGATGTTATTTAACCAAACTAATGGTTTGTGGGCTGTGTAGATACTAAACTTTCTGCCATACAAATACGTCCTTAAGTATTTTACTGACCAGACTATGACCAGTAGTTCCTTTTCTATGGTGCTGTATCGTATTTCGTGAGTGCTCAACGTGCACGAGACGTAGCAGACTGGATGATTATTTTGACTGAACATCACCCCAATTGCATAGTTCGATGTATCTGTTGGCAGGAAAAAACGTTTGTCGCACTATGGGCTTTTAAGTATTGGGTCACTTGTTAATAAAGTCTTAATTTTGTTGAAGGCGGAAATATATTCCGTCTGTAACTGATTAATTTCTGGATTTTCACTTCAGGTTATTAGAGGGTATGCTAGTAGTATCCTGTATCTTGTAGTAACCTGTAAGTCCCAGGAATTGTCTAATTTCTTTTGTTAGAGATGGAGGCCTCATTTTGTGAATGGCTTCTATCATTTTTGTATTTGGTTTTATACCATTACTTGTTATAATATACCCCAAATAGTTAGTTGTTTGTTTTGCGAAATGGCATTTATCTATTTGTATTTTGAGATTTTTCTCTCAATCTTGTAGGGAATATTGCATATTTTTCTGCAATATTTTCTTTCTTGATAGCAAATACGCTGAACTTTTGATAGAAAAAATAAGTACATCGTCCAAATATCCACAAATGTTTTTGAAGTAGTCACTCAGCACATTTGAGAATAGATTTAGAGCTAATTTACACTTAAAGGGCTGCAGATAGCATGCAGGGTGTAATAGGTTACATTAAAGAAGAGAGTCTACAGTTTACAGTTTTTATAAAAAACAGTTATGTTCATGTTAAACTAAAAAAAAAGTTAAGACAATAAATTAATAGACAATAAACTAGAAAAAAAGTTAAGACAATACGAAATTTTTAGTTTAAACAACCATAATTCTTGAGCGGAGAAGGGCATGGAGAAATCGTTGGAAAGGTCACGAAGTTCTGCATATAATAAGCTCTTAACTATTACCGTACGCCTTGTAGTTTTTCTAAGATACAGAGTGTTTTGTGAAAAACTAGCTTTTTTCTTAATCACCATGTAACTCTTAAACGGTTGATATTGCCACCCTCCCCTGCCATACAATTTTTGGTTCGTCTAGATGAGTACTATCACCTCCTGTTCTATTGACCTCCTACGGGGATACAACCTGTATATAATACTGAAGTATAATTCTAAAAACAGAGCATATTTATTTTTGTATGTGTTTGTAACACCTACTATAAAATAAGAAAAAGATGAAGTACCAACAGTACGGCGAAATTTTGACGTTCTTAGGCCATTTATTTGCACATCTAGAGACGAAAACGCTGAACCGAACAACTCACTTTTCTATCCCGCAACAGCAAATATTATCAATTAAACTTAACTAAAAGGTAAAAAAAAATCTTAGTTTTTCATTATTCGCAAGAAATTGTTCATTTTGTACATATTTCTCACGAAAAGTACATTTCATTGTTTTTCTGACCGAAAATGTCGAAAAATAATTTTCTCGAACAGCAAAGTTCGACTCGGAATTGCGCACGAAAGTTTCTGCACCATCGTACAAAATTTAACACTATGTACTTTTTATTAATTTATTTTTTCAAATTAGAGGGGGAGTCTTTTGATTTGATTAAATTGTTAATTTTATTTTGTTTGTATTATTTATTATTACGTATTATAGTGGCAATAGAAATACACACTCTGTAAAAATTTCCACGGTCTACCTTTTACGGTTCATGCGATACGGCCCGCTGACAAACAGACAACCAGACATCGGAGGCTTAATAATAGGATTTCCGTTTTTACCCTTTGGATACGGAACCCTAAAATTTAATAATAATGAAAAAACAGGAATTTTCTGATATTTTAGTAAAGTTTAATTGGAAATATTCCCAGTTGCGGGGTAGAAAAGTTAGTTTTCCTGTTCAGCGTTTTAGTTTTGGTCTTTTGCTAGGTCTCTTGCTTCTCTTAAATATGGGATCCACTTTCTTGAAAATTTTTCTATAGAATTTTTGCCCAGTAGCACCCCAAAGAAAGTTGGATTTATTCGGTTTGCTGAGACACTAAATATTTTTATGAGCTTAGATCATTTTTTCTTAGTAATATTTTTTCTCTTAATTTGTATGCGGTAGATATGGCATGATCGACATTTCAGAAAACAGAAATTGACCGTGGAATTAATTTTGCTATCACATTTTCGTTTTTGTGCATTTCCTGCCAGAAATTTTCTATTCAGCAGATGGAAAAATTTCAGTTGATTATTGGGTTGGTTTGATTAAAATTAAAAATTGGTTTTTCGAGAAACATAAACCTATAATATAACTGCACCTGTGTATAAAGTATAACCCATAAAATATTGGAAAGCTATTATCAAAGGTAACAGTTAAGCAGGCTCAGCATTTTAACTTTAATTTTAATTTTTTATGTGTAAATATATGCATAAATATGTACATAATGTCATTTGCACCTCTCTAGCAAACTTTGATCATAATTTGGAAAATAGTATGTTATGTGCAGAAAATAGTTTTATGTAAACTACGATGATTTATCAAAATAATTGTCAGTTCGCGACAACAGTAAAATTGTAAGGGTTGATATCAACATTTCGTAGTGATTCGCCACTTAAAACCGATTCATATAACAACATTCAACATCTGTGTACGTATTTATAATTGAAGTTGCAGGAATTTACTTGTAATATTAATGCAGTTGCAGTCACTTTGATGTGGTTTTGATATATTTTTCTATGTACGAATGAACGTGTAATCGCGAAAATGTGTATTGTTTGGCTATAGATAACGTCATGTGTAAAATTTGAAAATATTTTTCATTATCCTTAAAGGTTTGCATGTAAAACTAATAACGTAGGTACTTAAGCTAAACTAAAATTGTTAATAAATTTAAATCTAACTTAGGTGAACTGAACGCATCAGCATTTAAAAAAAAATTAGAAAACTATAAAATTTTACCGATTGCGGAATCTACTACAAAAGAAGGGAATAGCCTCAAACATCCGATCATACCACCATATACTTTTATAAATCAAGGGTACAACAACCATAAAGAATTTGCTCCTTGCATAACATTTTGTACGAGAGAATTTTTAGACTGCATATCTTCTAAGGCGATAAAAATGTTGTTGCCAATTATGCCGTCAAATTCATCATGAAATTTATACTCTGAAAATTCTACTACTTACATTACTTTAGTAAAATTATATTCAAATTTTCGCACTAACAAAATTATACTTCCATTCCTCGTAAGGTTCTAACCAAAAGAGTCTGGGTTATACAAAAAATTGTAGTTTAGTGCTTTAAAATATAAGAGTTCTTCTTCTATTTTGTATTATACAATGGTGCATTCAGCTAGTAGACAAAATTAAACAATTTATTCTAAATTATAAACCTAACAAATTTTATTTAATATATGCATATGTGAACGTGGTTCAAATAAGTTCAAGCTTATCCAGGGTATGCGTTAGTCCTTAGTAAATTTCGCCTCTTGGTTTAAGTTCTTAAAATTTCAATTCAGAAATAATTTTTGTTTAAATGTGAATTGAAGAATTTTTAAAGTTCAGGTTAAAACATTAACGAATAATTTTCCTTATTTAAATGAGAATTGGAAAAGTTTAGGAAACGTTTTCTTGTTAAGATGCGAAATTTTAAAAAATATTGTGATAACAAAAAAAATATATTGGGAAAGTTTCTTTCTGTTCCTCGCAATCTCCAGGAGTCACCTCTATGGATTATGAACGTTGAATAGTTTCGCTCTCTCCAGTTTCAGATATATTTTTTTACTAGGGACTTCGGAATTACGTGTCGACAATGTCATGGGAGGCTGGGAAAGATCGAAGATCGAATATCCTCCGATCCTCGCAAAAACTCTTAAGGTGTTTGTGATCTCGAGTATCTTCAGAACTCAATGTGTATGATGGTTTTTATAGGCACGAATAATTTTTGTCCATGATGCTTGGTAACGCACAAGTCTATTTTGTTTTCATCCACTCCACACTTTCCGCATTCGGTAGAGCTGTTAGCGTTCCTACCTGAACCTTGGGTTTCGACGGAGAGAGCTGTCAGTTTCGGCTGACAGATTGGACTTCACGTCCACCAGTGCACATTCATTCATCATAGTATCATAACAATGTATATAAATGGCTAAGTGATCTGCTATTTCACATGGCACCAATGCTACTAATTGTCGCAAACAGGGGCCATATTTAAATCATTTGGGTAATTACTTATATAAATGTCAGTGGGATTTACCGAATTTACCACAAAATATTTGGGGCTATTTTTAGATTTTAATTATGAGTCGAAGAAAGTGTTTTTTACCAGATTGATTTGGTAGGAAAAGTTTGATTATCATGTTGCGAGCTCTACAAGTATCGTTACACCTCAAGCAATTTCTCGTTACCAATCGTTACAGTTTCGTGGGAAATAATGATCTCACGGAAAGAGACGTAAATACAAAGGTGGGTGGTGCAATTTCTTTTCATGGATTTTGGTTCAACGAGTAGTCCATTTATATATAGGTCAGTGCTCCGGACTAGCACAGATATTGAAACAGGGTTATTTGGGACAGTAAATTCTCTTCTGAAAACCATGCTAATTAGTACTAATCAATTTTAATCTGTACATGTGAAAAAATAATATTCGTTTTTGCTGCATTTATCCTCGTTCAAGATTCAATCCACGGCTGCCGAAATGACACACATTTCTAGAGTTTTGCATTTATCAACTGAGATGTGGCCAACTATCTATTGATCGGTCTTAATCCCTCTACTAAATAATACCAAATTCTTTAAATTTTTCAGAATATATTTTGCATTTATAAGAATTTACAGCAAACTAAACTTAATAGTATCTAAGCGGATTCCTTATAATGTGGAGGGTATCCGCGCATTTTGGATGTCCCTGTGTGTAACAATAGCTTGTTATTGGTGTCCGAAGAAACATTAATTTCGCCTTATGCTCACCCCAATTTTTTGGGTTTGCATGTTGGAGACAAGTGTTCTTAACATTCTTGTCCCTGGTTGTGTCACAAACAGCCCTTACTACCTCTTTTGAACTTTCCTTTCTTTGTTTTATTTGCTTTGCTGTGTCTCTACCTGCTGTCGTCAATGCTATAAGAGCAAGTAGTAAAACAACTGATGCTTTCATTCTTGTGGGAAGTAACTGAAACGAAGAATCTGTCTAAAGCCGACAAAATGTTTAGTAGATTAACTTTTGAGTTGTTGTTAACAGTCACTAACTTACAATGTAATGAATGTATCTCGCATAAATTATCGGTATATATAATATCGAGTATTTGAAGAATTACCAGATCTTTCAGTTCGGCAAATAATCAAAATATGACGCAGTTTTTGTTTTCGTATAGTTTTATTATTCAACCTTAGGCGCGTGCACAACTTGTTTTTTACAACTAATTTTTCAGAAACAAAGCAATTTATTCTCAATTCCATTCTATAGCGTCACGAAATATGGTTACTGCATATAGAACATTGTAAATATTTATTATTAAGACGCCTGAGTAAATTATAGACAACGAAAATAAATTTTGGTGAAAACCCAATCGCATATTAAGTAGATAAATTTCATCTCGATTTCTCATGGCGAAAACCCAATGAATCCAGCTAACGTCTCTGACAGTTCAAAATAAAATACACGCAACTTTTATATTATTATCGAAAGGAAACAAAAAAAATATATTTGCACAAATTAAAACAACTGAAATCAATTCAACTTCAACGATTTATTCCGGACTCTTTTAGGTTTAACATGGAATGGAATTGAAATATGTATTCTTAGTGTAAAATGTGCATACAAACTCTAGAAAATATATCTATGCGAGAAAGGAAATGGAAGATCTAATTACATTTCAAGTGACTTCTGCTTTTCTGCGAATAAGCTTAAATTGTGGGAAAGAAAAATTAGTTATGAATGGTTACGTAAGTTGGCTTTTCGTATTTTGGTACTTTTATATATTTAATGGCGTAGGGTGATATATGATCCCCCCCCCCTCCGTTAAGATCAACAATCTCCTGCGTGTTTTTTACTTTAGATGTTCTTCTCTTTTCTAGGTAGAAAACAATTACAAGGATGCTAATTAAAATTATTATTGTTGAATATGAAAAAATTGAATTCGACTTTGAGCTTATTCCAACTTCCTTTATCTCCTTTGTATTTTTAATTTGTTTCAGGTGAATATCGTCCAAACTTACTAAAAATTTTACATTATCTGGTTTTGAATAATTTGGAATAGTTACATCGTTGTTTATGACAATTTCTCTATTGGAAAATTTTACATTATTTATATTTATTGAACAATTTGAATACCTGATAATATAGTTGTTATCCAAAATATGACTAACGTTATTGCAATCGGTTAAATTTACTGTTATGAAATTTTTTATCAGCAACATAATTGGCATTATTCCTATGACTTTATAGTCACTAACTTTTATTTTTGTGCAATACTCATAATTTTTATTCATTACGCTTTTTGTACAATTATTATCAGCTTCTGTTAATTTTTTTACATGTCTTACGTTATTATCTATAGCATTCTCAGATTTACTTATACCGTTAACAAATGCGTTCAAACTTTAAGCAAATAAATTTAAGCCTTGAACAAATGATTTTAAACCCTTAACAGATAAAATTAAACCTTGAACAAATGATTTTAAACCCTTAACAAACATATTTAACCCCTTAACGAATAAGTTTCAATTGTGAACAAAAAGACTTGAACCTTTAGCAAACAACAACAAATTTATATTTAAAATAATCTATTTCAACTTAAGCAAGCATTTCATACAATTTTTTTTTTCTCAAATTTTGGGTGCACATATAATGTGCAATACTTCTGGGCGAGTAAGAAGGCAAAACTGAGATAACATATCACGAATTTGTTGTGTTTTGTGTATTCTCACATTATCCATAATTAAAAATGCGTCACTAAGCGATGGATTTGTTTGCAAATTTTCAACAAGTTCGCGCAAAAATAGAAAAAGCCTATCGGAATTGCAAGTAGAAATTACTTGGTTACTTATCGCAGCGATAAGTTCGTCGTTTCTGCCACGTTCTGCTGGAATTATAACTCGAGTAAGGGTGCGCCTTTTTGGGCGGACTTAAGATCTTCTAAGATGTGGATTAAAACCACGAATGTAACGCTAAACTTTTTGCTTCTTTACTCTACTCGCCTGTGTTAAACCCTATCGAAAAATCATTTAGTTTTAGGTGACATGAGTAGAGAACATAATCTTCTTTCAGTGATCGAAGTTAGCCTGCAACAAATCACACCTAATGACTGTTTCAACTATATAATGGATTTTGTTTTACTTACTGCTAATACAGAGGATGTTTAATCGTAGCCATGAAAAGTTAGAAG
This sequence comes from Dioctria linearis, assembly GCA_963930735.1. Classification (NCBI taxonomy): domain Eukaryota; kingdom Metazoa; phylum Arthropoda; class Insecta; order Diptera; family Asilidae; genus Dioctria; species Dioctria linearis. The sequence goes on along the minus strand of OZ005740.1, from coordinate 288,373,118 downwards.
TATTGCGTATAATATATGCACGCAAAATTTGAGAAAAATATTGTATGAAATGCTTACTTAAGTTGAAATAAAATATTTTAAATTTGTTTAAATATTTGTTTAAATATATTTGCTAAAAGTTTAAGTTTGTTTTTTAACAGTTGAATGAGTATTCTTTAAGGGTTTAAATATATTTGTTAAGGGTTTAAAATCATTTGCTCAAGGTTTAAATATATTTGTTAAGGGTTTAAAATCATTTGTTCAAGATTTAAATTTATTTGTTAAGGGTTTAAAATCATTTGTTCAAGGTTTAAGCTCATTTGTTAAAGGTTTAAATAAGTCTGAGAATGCTATACATACACTTGATCATTGAATATTATGACGTCTTCGATTGAAATTACTATTTCTTCTTTAATTTAGTTGGGGAATGGGATTAATTTGTATTTAGTAGCGGGATTCTGGGTTTGGTTGGGAATTGAAACGACGAGTATGAGTTTGTCTGTCATTTGCAACAAGGAACACTTTATCTCTTTAAATTTAGAAATATCTATATCATGAGTTTCAATTTCTTCCCGCTTGCTCATTATATTGCACTTATTTTATTTTTTATTGAATTTTGTCGATTTCTGAGTGGAGTAGCTGTAAATCGCTTAGAATTGATAGAAGGTGTAGTTGCTTAATATCTTTCTGCATTAAAGCATTTGTACCTTCGATAGCGTTACTTATGAGTTTTTGATTTTCGTTATTCGCTTTTCTAAAATGTTTAGGTTGTTTTGTAAGTAAATATTAATTTTTATTTGTTCACTCGCGTTATTTATAATATCGTGATTATTAAAATCTATTGATTTTAAATGATCCTCTACATTTGCACGATCATCATTGTCCATTGTTCCAAATATCCAAATGAATACTTTACCGCCAAGATTTATTAAACCTCTTCTATGCCGATGCGGTAAAGAGTTTCTAAGTTGTTTCTGATTTTTTTTATTTGAGCTTCTAATTGTCTAATAACTAATGCATCATATGAGCGTGAAAATATTAACCCTATATTATTTTCTAGGTTAGATAAAGTGTCTTTGAATTTATTGACATAATATGTAGGATATATTGTGTAATTTTCAACCATGGAATTCTCACCTATCCTAACGATTGGATATCCTGCTTGCGTCTTTAACTTTCTCATATCAAACATTGCATTCGTTTGGAGCATAAGCGTTGCTAAAATTTAAAGAGAAAGGAGCTTTGCAGATAAAGATTTAGATGAATACGTCGCCAGTGTTAAATTGGTCTAGGTCTGAGTTTTGGTAACCTGTAAAAAAATTGTATTTGCGTTTAGTTCTGGATATATGTACGTTTCTGTTACGGTTGTCTAGTAATTTTTCATTAGTCATCTTAGTTCTTATTTTAATGTACTTGGGTTTATGTTTATGTCGATCAGATTCAGGGTTCTTTACAAACGTTTCTCTACTATTTTCTAAATGAATAGGAGCTCTATTTTTATTTAGAGTTTCTATCAAATATATGTTTTTTTTCTACAATTCGTTGCCTTACCGTATTTAAATTTTCTACTTTATTATTAATAAAATCAAGGGGCTTTTCTCGGGTCGTTGAATAAATGCAGCTATTATATTTTTCAGTTGCGATTAGCATTTTTCCTATAGCATTTAGGTTGTTATTTTCTATTTCCAAGATTCGTAAATGTTCATTTAATGTCTCGTGGACTCTTTCAATATCAGAATTCCCAGTATGTGAACGGGGTGAAGTAAAATGAAAATTGTATATTTTCTTGCCGTAGGAAATCTTTCATGTTGATATTATTGAACTTATTATCAAGTACGATTTTCTTTGGTTTACCAAAAGTTGCAAATCTGTTTCTAAACAGTTCGATGATTGTGATTGAATTTCTATCGTTTAACTTTTGTGTCATAAGGTGCTTGATGAATTTATCGATGATCGTAAGGAATGTTTGCTTATGGCAAAAGAATATGTCTCCATGTAGTATCTCGTTAGGTTCATTATGAGTTTCACTTATTTCAAATTTATGTTGGACAGGTTTTCTGTCATATTTTGATAAATTGCAAACATCACAATTATTAATGTACTTATTCACTAATTCTTTTATTTCTGATTTCTCTGTAATTTTCTATAATACCTCACTTAACAAATTTTATCTTGCGTTCGTTTGAAAATAATATTATATTTTGAGTCCTCTAACTCTGTATACATTGCAGTTTTTCCTTTTTTAATGTATCTTCGGAGTACATCATTAAGGTAGTTCTGATTTTCTAGCTCGTTTTCGTTAATAAAAATCTTCTTAAACTTTCCATATTTAATTACAATCTCACTATGTTTTTCTTTTACTAAATAAATTTATGTAAAATATTTGTTAGTACTTGTGTCTAGTATCGGAATGTGGTCATTCAAATTTTCAATGCCACTATGGATTGTAGCTTGATCAGAGTTTCCGTTTGTTTCGTTTTCTTCTAAAATATCTAAAAAAGGAAATCTGCTACCTTGTTATCCTTTCCTTTTACATACTCAATGTCGAAATCGTATTCATTCAATCTTATTCGCCATCTTTGTAGTTTGGCATTTGGTTCCTTTAGCCGATTTAGTCATGTTAAGGGTTGATGGACAGTGCGAATGGTGAATTTCGTACCATATAGAAATGGCCTAATATATTTCGTAGCCCAAATGATGGCTAAGAGTTCTTTTTCAATAGCCGAATATTTAGTTTCGTGGTCGTTTAGTGTTCGGCTTGCGTAACTTACAGGATGGTTAGGTTATCCTGTGAAAGTACAGCGCCGATTGCGAAGTTGGATGCATCCGTAGTTACGACGAATTTATTCATGAAGTCTGGGTATTTAAGAGTAGGGTAATTAGATATTAAATTTTTCAACTTTTTGAAGGAGTCTTTATAAGATTGATCATTTACATTGACCCTACTATCTGTCTTCAGGAATTTCGTCATCGGTTGAGCTACTTTGGCATAGTCTCCGACAAATTTCCTATAATAACCTGTTATCCCTAGAAAGCTTTTGATTTGCTTTCGCGTAGTGGGTAATTTCAGTTTTGAATAGTTTCAACTTTTTTCTCGTTTGGTTTTATTCCTTCGCTAATAAGAATATGGCCAAGATACTCGGTCTGCTTAGCATAAAAGTTGCACTTGTCGACTTGTATTTTTAAGTCATGTTTTCTGAGTTCAATAAATATTTCGTTAATGGATTTACATGCTCTTGGAGGGAGGTGGAGAAAATAAAAATATCGTCGAGATATACAACAAAGGTTTTATTTATAAAATCTCTCAATCTCACCACATAGTTGACCATCCTCTGAAAGGTGGCAAGGGCATTTTTAAGCCCGAATATACTCGAAGTGGCCATGTGGTGCAGAGAATGCTGTTTTTGGCCTCTCCTTTTCATCGACGAGAATTTGATGAAATTCTTTAGCCAAATCAAGCGTAGTAAAGTACTCCGCTCTACCAAGCTTGTCAAAAATTAAATCGATGTTTGGGATCGGAAATTTATCATCAATAGTGACTTCGTTTAATTTCCGATAGTCAATGACTATCCTCCATTCTGTTTGCCACTATTATCGACTTTCTTTGGGACAACCCAAATGGGGCTACTGTACGGGCTATTTGAGGGTTGGATGATCTTTTGTTCGAGCATCTCTTTGATCTGTTTATTAACTTTTTCTTCATGGACTTTGGGGAATCTATAAATTTTACTATAGATTGGACGAGAATCTTTCGTGATAATTTGGTGTTTAACTTCTCTGACGTTTATTAATTTGTCGCCTTCTTTGAAAAATAGGTCATGGTTTTTATATAGGATTTGTTTTAAATGGTTAGCCTCTTCGTTGTTCATATGGTCTGTCCTTAATCTTTAAAATAAATCTGCATAGTGTGAGTTAATAATTTCGAGTTGATAAATTTGATTGACAAGAATTCTTGAATTTTATTATTTGGTTATTTATTTCGACCTGATCGTTAAGTAAGTCTAGTTTTGCACTAAGGAGTTTAAGGATATTTTGACGTAAAAGGACTTGACAATTTTTGGTTGATAAATTCATAACTTTCTAAGACATCGTTGATGTTTCATTAAATTTTATGGGTACATTATTAATTATTTCGTTTTTAATTATTTTTTTGTCCGTAAGTGTTGTTAGTGCGATTGGAGTTTGAACATTTCTAAATCTACTTCAAGGGAATACACTTGTTCAATGTGTCTAAAAGACAATCTATACGTTTGTTGTCAAATGTTAATTTTATTATTGCTAATGTCGTATATGAGGCGTCACATGAAAATTTTCTGATGGGATTGCGTCATTATGATCTCCACTTACATCCATTGCTTCTGGTGAAGGTCGATTTCTATTCCAGTTTCGAAGTCTTTGTTCACTAGGATTTCTTTGGTTAAAATAGCGGTGTGCAAATTGACCTGAGTAATAATTATTTCTAAAAATTCTTGAGTATGTTTGAAATATTTTACTGTTATTGTTATTAAAATTTCGACTGTTATTAAAATTGTTGTTCTGTCTGAGCATTGTGGTTACCAGGAATTCTTTTATAGTTTTTGTTCCCATCTTTAGCCTTAAATTGGTTACTATTCTTATCAACTGTATATAGATTTTTATTTGTAATTACAGTTTTTAAAAGAGTTTGATACGCTTCTTCTAAAGTCGTAATACTTCTTGTTGTGATATACCTAGCATCTGTTTTATCAATTTTACTTAAAATTTTTTCTAATATACTTTTTCATTAAAACTAGGTTTAAAATCACTAGGTTTATCACTGTCTAATGACTACTTTAAATTGAATTTATCTAAGATACAACTTAAGAAATTATATAAAGCACTTACATTCCTTGACTGGAAATTATCAGCTTATTCCTTTAATTGCAAATAATCCTGTTGTACTTCGAAAGACTTGATAAGTTGATCTTTAATGTCATTCCAACCTGTGTCCAGAAGTCGTCTCATAGCTACATATATGCGAGAAAGGAAATAAAAGATCTAATTACGTTTCAAGTGACTTCTGCTTTTCTACGAATGAGCTTAAATTGTGGAAAAGAAAAATAAATTATGAATGATTACGTAAGTTGGCTTTTCCTATTTTGGTACTTTAATATGTTTAATGGCGTAAGGTGACATATGATCCGCCATTTAAATTCATCTTTTCCAATGCTTTCTGCACGAAAATGTTTCAAAACTAGAAAGCTTGCCTCATTTAGCACTTCGAATACGGAATTCGTTTGCATCGAGTTCGATACTGGCGGAGTACATCAGGGTAGTTATTGGAGGATATTTTAATATTAATCTGTTTCGGAATGGGATTATCAGTGGCTTTTGAGATCTTATGCGTAGCATGAGCTTGGAAGTTATTTATACAACGCCCACATATTTCAATATAAGCTGCCCGTCACAATGAGATCTATTCAACACTTCTGATATTGACACTCCGATTAATGTTTGAATCTTGATCACCATATTTTGTTTTTATGTTATGTAATAAATTTTATTGTTCCTAGTAAGCTACATATTTACGCGCAGAAATTACAATAATTTATCTTTCACAAGAAAGTGAACAGTTCTTGGAGGAATTTGTTCGCCAGTCTTTAAATTCTAAGGCCAATGCCACACGAGCGCCATACGCCGCACTCCTTTTTTGATCGCGCGCCATGAGATGTGTCGTAGACATTTGTCATTACTTAGCACTTCATGAACAACTAGAGTATGTTAATAAATCAGGCGTTTTTGATCTCGCATTTGTGTTCTTATTTTATAAAATAAAACACAATTGTACTGCTTACACTACTTTAGTAAAATTTTATTAAATTTTTCGCACTAACAAAATTATACTTCCAGTCCTCGTAAGATTCTAACCAAAAGAGTCTGGGTTATACACAAAATGGTAGCTTAGTGCCTTAAAATGTAAGAGTTCTTCTTTTATTTTGTATTATACGATGATACATTCAGCTAGTGAAGAAATTAAGACAATTAATTCTAAATTATAAACCTAACAATTTTTCTTTAATATATGCATACGTGGTTCAAGTTTATCCAGGGTATGCATTAGTCCTTAGTAAATCTCGCTTCTTGGTTTAAATTCTTAAAATTTTAATTAAGAAATAATTTTTGTTGAAATGCCAGTTGAAGAATTTTAAGAAATATTTTCTTGGTTTAAGTTCAGGTTAGAAAATTGAAGAAGAATTTTCTTTGTTTAAATGCGAATTGGAAAGTTTATGAAACATGTTCTTCTTAAAATTGCTCAAATGTGTGACCATATGAAATTTCATCTAGGGTATCATAAGAATTGGTGTTAGACCAATTCTAGCTTTTTCACTTGTTAAATTATAATTATGACTCGCAGAAAGTGTTTTTTTTCAAGACTGATTTGGAAGGAAAAGTTTGATGATCAAGTTGCGAGTTCTACAAGTACGGCTAAGCCTCAAGCAATTTCTCGTTACCAATCGGTACAGTTCAGTGGGAAATAATGATCTGACGGAAAGAGACGTAAATATTAAGGTGGTGTCATTTCCTTCACGGATTTTGGTTCAACGAGTAGTCCATTTATATACAGGTCAGTGCATCGTACTAGCACAGATATTCATTACGGTATTTGAAAAGGAGATGAGGAGCTGAAAACAGGGTTATTTGGGACAGTAATCTCGCTTCTGGAAACCATACTAGGTAATTAGTACCTACTAATCAATTTTAATCTGTACATTTGAAAGAATAATATTTGTTTCTGCTGCACTTATCATTGCCCAAGATTCAATCCACGGCTGCCGAAAAGACACACACCTCTTGAGCTTTACATTTACCAACTGGGCTGTGGACAATTATCTAATGATCGGTCTTAATCCCCCTACTAAATAATACCAAATAGTTTAAATTTTTCAGGATATATGTATTTTCTATTCATAAGATTTTACAGCAAACAAAACTTACTTGTATCTTAGCGGATTCCTTATAACGAGGAGGATATCAGCTCATTTTGGATGTCCCTGTGTGTAAGAATAGGTCATTACATGTGATCGGAGAAAAAGTAATTTCGTCTCATGCTCACTCCAACTTTTTGGGTTTGCATGTTGGAGACAACCGTTCTTAACATTCTTGTCCTTGGTTGTATCACAAAGAGCCTTTACTACCTCTTTTGAACTTTCCTTTCTTTGTTTTTTTTGCTTTGTTGTGTCTCCAGCTGCTGTCGTCAATGCTATCAGAGCACGTAGGTCAACAACTGATGCTTTTATTCTTGTAAGAAGTAACTGAAACGAAGAATCTGTCTAAAGCCGACAAAATGTTTTGTAGATTAACTTTTGAGTTGTTGTTAACAGTCACTAACTTACAATGTAATGAGTATATTTCGCGTAAATTATCGGTATACATATATAATATCCAGTGTTTGAAGAATTGCCAGATCTTTCAGTTCGGCAATTAATCAAAATATGACGCAGTTGTTGTTTTCGTTTAATTTTATTATTTAACCTTAGGCGTGTATACAACTGGTTTTTTACAATTAATTTTTCAGAGCTAATGGAAAATTTTCAAAACTATAAACATGTCCCACATGTATCAAAAATTTGAAACAAAGCAATTTATTCTCAATTTCATTATATATCGTCACGAAATATGGTTTCTGTATATAGAACATTGAAATATTTTCAGAAAATGTAAATATTTATTATTAAGACGGCTGAGTAAATTATAGACAACGAAAATAAATTTTTGTGAAATTCCAATCGCATATTAACTAGACTCGATTTCTCATGGTGAAAACCCAATGAATGCAGTTAACGTCTCTGACAGTTCAAAATAAAATACACGCATTTAAATTCATATTTCCCATTGCTTCCTGCGCGAAAATGTTTGAAAACTAGAACGTTTGCCACATTCAGAATTTCGAATACGGAATTCGTTTGCATCCAGGTTGATACTGGCGGAGTATCACCAGTATATCAGGGTAGTTATTGGAGGAGATTTTAATATTAATCTGTTTCGGAATGGGATCATCAGTGGCTTTTGAGACCTTATGCATAGCATGAGCTTGGAAGTTATTTATACAACTCCCACATATATATATATATTCAACACTTCTGATATTGACACTCCGATTAATGTTTGAATCTTGATCACCATATTTTGTTTTTAGGTTATGTAATAAATTTTATTGTTCCTAGTAAGCTACATATTTACGCGCAGAAATTACAATAATTTATCTTTCACAAGAAAGTGAACAGTTCTTGGAGGAATTTGTTCGCCAGTCTTTAAATTCTAAGGCCAAAACATTTAAATTATCAATAGGAAAATATAAAATAGCATCGAAATATACAAAGGCTATAATAAGAGATACGATAATAATTGAAAATTGTATCCGCAAATTCCTTCAATTTATGATGATTCAAAGCGCCAAGCCCGCTGTTTAGTAGATGTGCCCAAAAGTTCTTTCCTTTATTTTTTTTTTTGTGTTTTTTAAATTTTTCCAATAGAACATAAAAAGTTAAAATCAAACTAAACATCTAAAAGAAAAGAGCAACATTACTCCTTATTCTACATTAGAGATAAGAACTCTTATCCTCTTAACTGGGCTGTCAAAGCCCATTAGCAGACATTGGTATTTTACGTAAAGAGTTAAGAGATGTCAGACGTCAGCTGATCTCTTAATTTTTGTGAAAATGTTTTTTAAAGAGATTTGGTATTCTAGCAAATGAAAATAAATATCTTATCGTGATAGTTGCAGAAATTATTTTGTTTTAAATTACCGAAATGTTGGATATATATCCCGTTAAATAAGTACATATTTATATAATTCGTGTATATTATATAAATATGTACAAACTTGTGAAATATAAAATAATTATACAATTTGAGCCATGCACAGAGGATAGTTCTGAGCAATATGGGAGACGACTTGAATCATTTTGCTATTTCTGAGGATGTATCTTCGAACAGGAAACTAATGGAGTAGGCATTGTGTATAAAATATGTGTACATCAGCTTAACCAAAATGCCGCTTTAGGTGTGCGTGCCATATTGGACCCTGCCTGTCAGATCTCAAAGCGGGAGCTTGGCACTTTGGCACTTTTCTTTGTCTTCTTTGGAACCTGACACATAGACGTAGTAAGATACATGTAAAATGAAAATTGCCCAATTAACTCAGATTTTTATATTTTCCAGATTACTAACTGATATAAATATTTATTTTTCCATCAGTTTCCGCCCAAACAAAATTCCAAATGAATTTGTTCAGTGAGAGCATATGTGATATGTCTATATATTTGTAACTACGTGAATATCTAATTGATTTCGCCTTGTATCATACATCCACTTAAATAATATTTAAAATCTCCCATCATTAATTAGCATGGCGACTCTACATGCCGAGAAATGTTTTCGACTTCACTGGTGTACCCACACAACTTAAAAGTGGTCACGCTCTATCACGGTTCATGCCAACTCCATTTAGTTTCCTGCTCGAAGGGCTGTCTAGAATTTCAGAATGCTCAAATCTTTTGCCTGTAAAGTGATAGAAATGAATAGCCTTACGATAATCTCCATTACTCGACAATATTATCGTCACTTTAAAGTTTTGGTAACAATTAATTTTTTTTTCTACAGGTTTTTACGAAAATCCTGTTGGACGTAACGACGACTGTGGAAGTCTTTATCTGCGATTTAGGTATTAAAATAAAAATTCAATTATCATTACGTGCTGTGAATTTATCATACAATTATTATTTATATCGATAATTGTAACTTGATTAAAGACGCACACAATTATATAGGTACGTGTGGGTTGGTTATATTGCCACATCGCCTCGCCAAAAACATTAATTCTTCTTCTTCCTTTTTGAAAAGTAAACGTCTTTAATAGGTGGGCTGACTGAAATATTCTCCAAACCATCTTAAGCTCTTAAAGTTAATATTTCTCCACTAAAATTTATGTACAATACTAATTCTGCTAAAATCTCTGACTTGCTAAATTTAAGAGGTTAAGTGATCTGTTAGAAGTCTCTTATGTACAATCGGGGGGTAAGTTTCCGTTGTTCTACTCTCGTGTTCGTGTGCCAAGAACGAGTTTTTCATCATGTCACACGGACAATTGGAAGCGCGTTCATTTTGAAGCTCGTGTGAAATTGGCTTAATGACCTGGAAAACTTTATTACTGAACAAGTATGCTCCCATACAAAGAAAATCTGTTTCTGTGAAGTATGCAGGTAATCCTTGGTTTCCAAGTGAAATCCGCCACCTAATACTTGAAAAGGAATTTTACGTTATCATTTAAAAAACAGAAGGCTGCTGCGCCCCATATATTCTAGGAAAACGTCCTTGGAACCACGAAATAAAATATCATTTACTATCCGCAAGAAAAAACTTGAGTATTATCTCCCAAAATTTGATCTTAATTTAGATACCTCGATTCTGTGGAAAAATTTTCGATTTGTGGCTACAATCTGAATATAATCGCAACAATAGTCTTAGTACTGACGAATTTAATGGATACTTCCAATGCCTTTCTTATGACTCATATGACTCGGGAAAGTAAATTTGTTAGTTTCAAAACCCATTTTTATGTTCAGAGCAAAATATGTACAAAAAAAAAAATGTTTATTTTTTATTTTCATATTTAAATTTAAATAAAGTCTGTCTACCCCTCTACTATTTTACGGAATACATACACTTTCAGAATTTTACACTTTTTACTATTAAAGTTTTAGTACTATATATGGTAGCACTTGTTAAATTTTTACCACAGAAATTAGGTAAACCTTATCGTAGTTGATTATTCATTTGTGGGTGACATCCAAAAATCTTTTGGTGACATAATGCATGAAATAAGAAGAAAAAAAATTTATAATTGGGCTAAGACCAATAATATTATATCCTAAATGAAAAGAAAAGTTAAATCAAGTGAAAATCGAAAGTTTTTGTATGATAACACAAAGAAGGGATTGCTCGATTTAGTACAAATATTAAAGTGTAAAATCATAGTTTTGTTGGTACTTGTATTTACTATTACTATTCATTTAATTTTTCTAAGTGCGAGAGCACAAACATTATTCCACACTCCGTAGTTTTTTTCACAGGAAGCTTTGAATCTAAATGTTTGGTCCCAAAATATTGACGTTTAGATAATTGAATCAGGGTGTACTGCCCGTAGTCAGAGCGTACATGCAATAAATGAAAGGTGTAGTGAAATTTATGCCACTGGTATAAAGCTAGTGGTTTTTATCTGTTTATTCACTGCACTAAATGTTTCAAGTTCAATAAATACTATAACTTGAGAGCTGCAAGATATATATGTATATATTGTAATATAAAAAGCTGAAAATGATTAATATATAAATTGATTTACACAACTGTAGCAATTGACTTGTACTCACCTGATCGATATATAGCAGCTGATTTACTTGACCTTTTATTTGACTGAGGTGTGGGATGAGGATATTCTTTATTGCAGTCGATACCCGCAATAAAGTGGAGTTGTTAGGAATTGTCTTATTACAGTCGAAACCCGCAATAAGACTCTTTATTACAGTCGATACCCGCAATAAAGTGTTTTGTGTTAGTGATTTTCTTACTACAGTCGAGACCCGCAGCAAGAATCTTTATTACAGTCGAGACCCGCAATAAAGTGTTTGTGTTAGTAATTGTCTTACTACAGTCGATACCCGCAGTAAGACTCTTTATTACAGTCGATACCCGCAATAAAGTGGTTTTGTTAGTAATTGTCTTATTACAGTCGAGACCCGCAATAAGACTCTTTATTACAGTCGAGACCCGCAATAAAGTGTTTGTGTTAGTAATTGTTTTACTACAGTCGATACGCGCAGTAAGACTCTTTATTACAGTCGATACCCTTAATAAAGCGGTTCTGTTAGTAATTGTCTTATTACAGTCGAGACCCGCAATAAGACTCTTTATTACAGTCGAGACCCGCAATAAAGTGGTGTGAGTGAGTAGATTTCTTATTACAGTCGAGACCCGCAGTAAGAAACTTTATTACAGTCGAGACCCGCAATTAAGTTATGTGTTAGTCAGTTGTTTGTCAGTCGAGACCCGAGATAATATTCTTTAAGTCAGTCGAGACCCGACTAAAAGTGAATGTTAGTATGTATCTTAACTTCAGTCGAGACCCGAAGAAAGATTCTTTATTTCCGTCGAGACCAGAAATAAAGTGTATTGTTAGTAATATTTTTTATTGCAGTCGCTACCCACAATAAGAAACCTTTAATTTAATCGCTATCTAAAATAATCTCCTTAATCCAGTCGGTACCCAGAATAAGAATATTTTATTTTAGCCGTCAATTAAACAAAGTATTTAATTTAGTAATAAAATATAACACTAGGAAAATCACTAGGAATAAATAACAAAGGAATAAATTGCCAAGTTAATCACTGCACTACTAAATCACAAAAGAGAGCGAATCAAGTCAAACTGCTGTTTATATAGCCCTTGCTTGCACACGACACCAATCCAATGATGGAGTAGCAGAGGCGCATGATCACAAGAATTGGCCGTGATTCTGTAATTTTACGGTACTAGAGATAAAATATGCATAGCAACTAACAAAAATGCATAGTAACAAGAAACTTAAAGCAACCCATGCTGCTGTGTTAAATTGAATTCTGTATATTTGCAAAAAATGTTATCTCTATCACGTAGAGAAGAAATAACAGTTCGATAGTATTTATAATGATGATAGAGTTGCAAATTGATCTGCTTGATCTGATTGTATTTGTGCCATGCATTGTATGCTACATGACAACACATGCTTTGGTTAGATGCTGTACCTATTTTTGGGAAAATTTGTAATTGGTTGAATTTGTTTTGTTTTTAGAACTCAATTTTAGCATGGTATTTTTGCATATGTTCTTTTTCAGCAATTGTTTTTTTAGCACGAATCTAATTGCTTCAATCATATGATAAGAATTTTAATTTGATCTGCTCAATGAGGCTATATTGTTGTATTGTATTTGTGCAATGTGTTATGTAGATGACAAATACATGGCTTTGTTAGGTTGTGTACCTGTTTTTTGATTAAGAGTAATCAAATTTGATTTAATTTTCCTAAAAATTTAATGCTTTCTTTTCAGGATCGGTAAAACCAAAATATATTCGAACCGATTTGGTTCGAACAAGGGAAATAGCTTTGTTACCAACTGGCGGACTTCAACTGTAATCCACGAATAAAACAAGTTCTCAAAAGTACACACTGATTATATTGTAGTATCCACACAAAACTCGTTGTTGTAATAATATAATACATGTATCGCCAAAAGTAACTCTTTTGTTCTCCGTTAGAGTACTAGTTCTTGTACTTGGACTCTTGTCGTAATTTAGATATGGCACTGGTTCATGGACCAGTACCTTGAGGAATTGTGCAAGGTTGGCTATACAAACATTTTGGTGACCCCGACGTGATACAGGCACATTGCTGTATCATACAATCAGCCATATCAAGAAGATAACTTTAAATCTTTTGTAGACGACAGCCTCAATCAACATGGATCAATTGGCAAACCAGCAACAAGCAACTGGCAAAGAGATTCAGACCATAATAGAGAATTACAAGAAGGATTCCTCAAGCCGAAAGGATCTGCCTTACCACGAAGAAAGATTGCGCAGACTACAAGAGGCATGGGATAAATTTGAAGGTGCAGATAACATTATAAGAACCCAGCATGGAAAAGAGTTGAATGACCAATACTATGTGAAAGACTATTACAATGCTGTCAAAGAAGGCTGCGAGGCATACCAAGAGCAGATGGCAAGTTACATAGATGCATTGGAGGCGGGATTAACGCCGATAATACAATAGAACACTAGCACGAAGCTTCCTATTATTGAGAAGGAAACAAGTGCATCATCGCAGTCTCTGGATCAGAATAAGCAACAAGATGTACTCAAGATAGACGCACAGTTTGAATCAGACAAAATGATTATCTCCCAAGAAGTTCATAGAGTAATAAGGAAACAAAAGGGAGTCATGCAATCTTTAAATCTACTCCTCACCAGCACAAGAATAATTATTAAAATACTACGAATCTACGCAGAGTGGCACTGCATATGCAAGCTGTATGTCGTTGTGCATCAACGAAGAGTGAAGCCAGCCATTGGGCCATCTCACACGAGAATTCTTGATTCAGTATGCAAACAGGCTTTCTGCGGAGAGGTGAGAAGAAGCAAAGAGTTATCTCTCCAAAGTATAGAGATATCTGTTTGCTTGTTCTCTTCTCTTCCCTAGAAAACCGGTTTGCATACTGCATCAGGAAATTAACGCATTTTCTCATTTTTATGTGTAGTGTTATGTTTGAGTAATAAAATCTAAACAATTTTCTTCAAGAAAGTACTTAAATTTTTTTGCTAGTAAATGCACAATTAAATAATAAAATTCCTGAATAAAACTTTTAGTATGGAGGCTTATTTACATTGTGCAGAAGGTTGAAGTTGAAAGTAATGCATTTTTCCATAAGTCCGAAATCGTACCACTCTAATACATTAAAAAAATTCGATGTCACGGCCTGAAACATAAAGACGGAAATGCCTGAGCTCGACTTAATAATATATAAAAATAAATAAAAAAAAAAAAAAACAAATGGGAAGAGGAAGTAAAAAACTTTTTAAATTATTATCAAACATATTTATTCTCTATTAATTACCCTTCTTCGATAAAAAGAAAAACTTAATTATAGTCGTTCATATTTATCTGTGTCCTTTAGAACCGTTAAAGTGTCCGAACATTGTGAGGTTGCATGACTTTTACAGTGCGTTCTCACTGCTACCTTGAGAGCTTTTAATTTTTCCATTACTTTTTTCCAAGTTTTTGGATTCCCATATTGAACGCAATCGTTCTTAATATTGTATTTGTTAGCGTTGTCACAAACTGCTTTTAATACCGCTATGGTATTATCTTTTCTTTTTTTTATAACTGGCGCTTCTGCTGCTGCCAATACTGCTAACATTAGTAGCAAAATAAGGGGTTTTGCCATCTGTGAAGAAAAGTTTTTCAAAGGACAGGAAAAATTATCAAAAGCTGATCAATTCGCCAGTGCAGCTATACGAATAACGTAATCAAACTGCAAATTAACAGTTTATATACATATACCACAAGGACAAACGTATCACAGTTAATTTTAATTCAACAAATAAAAGCAAATATTCCATTGCTACACATATTAGTTTAGCAGATACGTAATATATGTTTTTGTTTTCAAAATGCTTTTATAGATACTAAAAAAAAGTTACGAGTAAGTTAAACAAAAAAACAATTGGTAATTGGGTGCTTGCACGAGGCACCTATTATTGCATAAATTTGTGGGAAAACAACTTTTGTTGCTGAGAAATAGAAGCAGGTAGTTATTTGCATTTTTTCAAACATATTTGCTCAAGTGTGGAAATATACAAAGGAATAATGCTGAAATTCTAAACAGAAACAAAACTTATGATTAAATTATGTAAATACAAAAGTTACATAATGCTTGAAAATTATGAAGTGTAAACAAAATAATCTAGTGTATTTTTCGAACTATCTATATTGTATGCTCTTCAGATTTTTCTGTTCTGAGGTTTAATGCAGCCCATTCCGAATGAAAACGATCAAAATAGATTTGTTTTGGACCGGACCATTTCCAAATTGGGGTGACCCTAGGGGTCGCTAGGGGGTTAGAAATTTCGTAATTTTCAAAAAATCATCTTGAGAACAGAAGAGCCGATTTTCCTTAATATTCTTTTTAAAATGCCACGTAAGTACATCTTATAGTGCAGTCAATATTGGCTAAATAAGGCCTTTGCCCTACAAAAGGCAGGGTAATTGTCCAGTGTAGTGATATTCATAAGTGCAGTAAAGTGGCTATTTAGTTAGTGTGGTCCTGCGACGATTGGAAAAAAATTATTGAATGCACCGTAAGAATATGGGGCACCGAGCCTGGAAGTGTCGCTTATTTTCTATAACTTTTCGTTCGGTCTTTTGTGGCCAAGCGGATACCTCAACGTAATTAGATTTCCCAGCAGCGATCGACGGAGCCAGGCGGATCTACTTTTAATGGTTAAGTAAAAAAAAAACCTTCTTGTTTTATAGTTTTATTAGTGGTCGTGGTTGTCGTTTAAATGTTTGTTGTCCAAAACGTGTTCGTGCTCATGAGGGGAGATCCAACTTCCCCTTACAGAGAGCATCGGGTCTGGCGGAACAAAAGAAAGCTTTTGTTTTTTGGGTGTCAAGAAAACAAATGATATGAAACGAAAAATTCTATATAAAAAAAAAATAAATAATAAACATGAGACCTAGAGATATTTGTTGCGGATATTTCATTTTTATTTTGGAATTCGATTCCTTTCTATTTTTCTTAATTCTCTGCCCTTTTCCCACCTATTGTAAAGCAAAGGCGTCTCCAAGAGGACTTATGGGTTTTGTAAAACAAAAAAAAACTTATAGAATTAACAATTTAATTAGAGATCAATGTAGCTGTCTATAAATGTACGCACTCGCACAACATTCTTTCACGTCTATACTCGGATACTTTAAGGAAAAACGAGAGCAAGATGTTCATTAGCAGAAACTTTTTTTTAGAAGACCGTTTCTTGGGAGATGCCGAAAATTTGATTTTTTCAATAATTAATAATTTATTCATTATGGTTATGTACACAAGATTTACAATCTTATATCGTACTAAAAAGAAGGTATAATCTATAAAAGTGATGATATACAAATCCAAGAGAAATATGAAATAGACTCAATAATTGACTGAAAGTAACAAAAAGTAAAAGTAAAAGAGATTCAAAGTTGTAATAACGAAATAATGATATAAAATGAATTTACAACCGTTTAATACTAATTTTATATTGGGGAAGTATTCTTAGCTGAACTAAACTTATACTAATAGCTGAGAGAAGGAAAAAGAAATAGAAATGACAGATTAATATGAAGAGATGCAAGAAGATAAAGAGAAAGAAATAGAAATGACAGATTAATACGTAGCAATGCAATATATTCTTTCTCACTATCTTTCTATACCATGACAGATCCAATATTCTCTTTGAAAGCACCGACAGAGCCCCTAAGCTGAATACGAGCAGGAAGTGAATTCCATAACCGCGGCAGTCTGAACAAGTGTAGGAACCTTCCATAACCGTTTTGTGAAAAACGCGGGAATAATTAGGGTTTAAGTTTCGTTGTGAGGTTGCAAACACCAAATTTTTCTTTAAGGTAATCAGGTTTGCCCCTTGTAAATCAACCTATGCATAAATACGGACCGCTTTACGTTTTAAATAAGTATCGATGGAACAATCCCAACAGCCTAAATTTAAAGGGTGTGATACATGATCATATCTGCGAATATTGAACCCTGATGCAACTGTTAAAAGCCACTTCAACCCTGCGCTTACAGTTGCTGTCCAAATTCATGTATACCAGACTACCATAAGTAAAATGGAGGTACTATTAGCGCCCTGACCAATTTCAAACTTCATATCAAGCGAGAGAGCGCGAGCAAAAAGCCATAGCCTCCGAAGCCCCACTATAAATTTTGCTTAGCATCAGGTTGACATTTTCACAACATTTCACGTCATCGGTTATCACCACTCCAAGATTACTGACTTTGCATTAGAATAGTAGTATAGCACCATTAAGATGTATTGGCGGAATATCTGATTTACACAAGGGACCACTGTAAAACGAAATACACTGGGTCTTGGATGAGTTAAGTAATAATCCATTGGTTGCAGGACCATTCATAAATTCTACGTAGATCACTATTTACTCGCTCAATGCAATCCTCCAGAAGTCCTATAGGCCTACTCAAATACACCTGTACGTCATCCGCATACAAATGCACTTTAACATCCCTTACTACTTCAGGAAGGTCGTTAATAAATAGACTAAAGAACAATGGGCCCAAAACTGATCCTTGCGGTACACCCTTTGATAGCTTAACGAACCAGATAATCTACTACCGATTTTAACCACTTGGGATCTATCAGAAAGGAAACGTCCTACTAGAGTGGTTGCAGACTCGCTGAAATTAAAAGCCGTAGAAAGTTTTCGAAGAAAAGTTACGTGATTAACACAATCAAAAGCTTTAGAAAAATCCAACAGAAGAAGAACACTAAAGAGATTTTTATCTAATGCAGCTCTTATATCAGTAGTTATCTTCAGCAAAGCTGTTTCACAGCTATGGTCAGGCTAAAACCAGATTGCCATTTAGCTAAAAGCGTATTGTCATCTAAAAACCTCTCAAGTTGGGTTGTACATAAGTTTTTCCAAGATCTTGCCAGAAAACAGACAGATGAGACTAATTGGTCCGGTAATCAGAGAGTGCTTCTGGCTGTCGTTTTTTTGCTACCGGGAGAACTGTAGCTACTCTCCAGCTGTAAGGGTAATAGGAATATGTAATGCATGAATTAATAATATAAAGGATATAGGGATGAATAATAGGCAGTAGAAGTTTGATAAATTGAGGAGGTAAGTTATCTGGACCGCTAGCATCAGACTTAATAGAATATACAGCTTTGAGCATTTCTTCCAGACTTACATTGCGGAAACTAAACTCGCTTGAGCGCTGATCATTGAATGAAACAATGGCTGTTCTAGTATCAGGGTCAATATACTGTCGAGTAGGCAGATTAACATTACCAGAGGATATGAAATATTGATTAAGATCATCTGAGTTAACACTACACTCATTAACATCCTTACCACTAACACCAAATCGACGCAAATTCTTCCATATAAATTTAGGTTGAAAGGCAGGGTTAAACTTAGAGCCATAGTATAAACGCTTTGACTGTCTGATAGCTGAGGTAACTTTGTTACGAGCAATTTAATATAAATATCTCAAGACGATCAGTATTGAACCATTTATAGCGCCAGTATAAGTACTCACGCTCAGCAATAAGAACACTTATTTCTCTAGTGAACCACGGACAGCCTCCATCGCGCTTACGTCTGCTAATCATAGGTACATATTTGTCATGGAGATTAGCTGGCCTAAAGAAGTGGAAAATTTCCACTTGTTCATCCACAGATGGGCAAATATCATTCCAGGGTAGAACAGCGGGCATTCTTCAAACAAACTGTGTACATTTATATTGTGATAGTCACGATACGTAAAACTATTGCAGGTACGGGTTAGAGTGCAAGCAATATCATAACATAAATAAAGTATGTCATGATCGAACTGACTGGGCGGACTAATTTGGTTGTGAAACAGCACTTTACTATTATCAGCTGACATTAAAACATCTAGCTGTGATGGATTGGAGATGTGAAAGTATGTAGGTAATGAGTTTATTACGTTTAAGTGAATCGACTTGAATACAATTTAAAAATTGGAGAGATACCAGATCACTGCGGAGGATATTCACATTGAAATCACTACCTACTATTACATTATCGTAACGCATGCGTGGCTGACCAACAATGCATGCTCAAACTCACTTATGTTGCTTTCACTGAAATTATTTGGTGGACAATATGCTGCTGCCAAAACACACTTCTCTACCCTGGTATTTAACTCAACACAAATATAAACTCTACGCCGCCACTTACAGAAACGTTAATTAATTTTGACTCAAAACACTCTTTAATTTATAACGCCACACCTCCGCCAATATGATTTATTCTATCCATTGCGAAATAACCTAAAGCCAGGAATCGATACCAGAGCGGATGGAATACTATCATTCAACCAAGTTTCAGATACAAAGATTGCATGAATTTCACTGTTCAGCAACAAATTACTAATTTCTGAGATTTTATTTCGGATGCTCCTCGCATTGATAGAAATTATTTTCAATCCTTCAGCCTGCTTACAAAAATTTTCAGCAAAATTCCTACCCCGTCCAAAACTTGCACCGAATCAGCCAAAAAAGAGTAAAATAAGAAGAAAGAAAATGCTAGTTTAGCTAAAAAGAGCTCATTGAAAATTATTATATAGTCAATATACTGCAAAATATGTCTAATACCCTGTATATTAATGTACATTATTTTCATTTTATCATTCATCCATTCTATCCAGCTCCGCTCACACCGGGCACTACATTACATAAATTCATAGTTTGATGCAACTGCTCCCTGCTAGTGACTTTCAATGGGATGTCTTCCCTGAACTTTTTGATAAACAAAAAACCATTTGTGCTAAAAGCCGAATAAAGTTCTTTAGCATCACGATATCGTAGACCTTCACGTAGAAGCGCATTATTACGCGGGGTAAGACTCTCATGAGCAACCAGTGAACTATCCAACGTAAAGCCATGCAGTTGGGACAACTTAACTTTGCTCGCCCAAAAAGCTGACAGAAAGGCACGCTGCTCAGCATGCCCAGATAAACGCACCAATATCAAGCTGTTTTGATCTTTTGAAGCTGATTTAGGCTTTAATCGAAAAGAGTCCATGTGAGGCGTTAAACTGTGGTTAATTACTGAAGCAATATTTTTGATTATGTCATTGGTTTTTTCACCAGTGTGATAGGGTACCCCTCGGATGATGACATCACTCAAACGCTGCACTCTGTGAATCTCCTCAATGTGATTATGGACGACTCTGCTGGTTTCATGCAAATTTTCAAGAGAAGCTTCACATCGTAAAGTCCTATCATTGACGCTGCCCACCACACTATCAATCTTGGCCATAATTTTTTCCTCCAACCGCTGCAGAAGACCGTTTATTTTGCCGACTATGACAGATTCCATCCGTCCTATGAGATCGCTTGCAGATGCCAGATCAGTACATTCACCGGGTAATGCTGTATTAGTGATGATGATTTCTGATGTAGAATCCGACCGCAAACCCTTTCTCTCAGTTTTTGTGCTCTTCGGTTGTTGTTTATTATTAGCACCAGACATTACAACGGGATATTGGAACGATTCGTAAGAGCAATAATTCCTACAACTCTTAGTAGCAGAATACTAGATTATACACTGTTGAGCAGATTCATTATGTTATGAACTTTCTTAACAAAAACATTATTTTTTTTTATAAAATTATTTAAGATAGAAACACCCGATCAGCGTTAAAAATCAACTGAGCATACAATTAGATTAAAAATTGAACCCAAAAACTATAAATTTTAACACAAACTGCGGAGCTGATTGACCGTGCGTCCAGTCGCTAGCCATATACTCAAATACTCAATTTTGATGTTTTAATTATGTTAGGATCACATTACCATTTCAAATAAATTTTATATAAATTTAAAACTTAAAATTTTAATTAACATAAGAACATTATTCTATTCTTCTGATTTTTTAATTAATTTTTAGGTCTGATCCGGGATTTGCCATTGCAGCTGGATACTGCCCAGTTGATTCGCTACTGGATAGGAGGTGTTTTCCTGCATAATTGCAAATATGTCAGCAGGTGAGTTGCATTCCAATATGCTCGTTCTTTTATCTATCCTCTAATAATCGGCACCATTAACCGTTTTAGGGATTGGTGCATTATTTTATAATTACGCTGTAAGTATCGATCGAAAAGTGTTCATTTTGTCATATTTTGTTTACCTAAAATATTAGCCCAAAAGATCTAAAAACAAAAAAAAAAAACTTATCTGATCCCTTTATGGTACATCTATAGATTTATATCAAAATCGGGTTGGCTGGAAATTGGTGCAAGAGATGACATTTTTTAACAATTTTACAAATTTTTGGATAATTATATAATAATTTCTGGATTTTGAGAAATTTTCTACACTTATCTAATGGATTGGACCTTTATCTAAACGAAAATATTTATTTGGATTAAAAAGACACACTTGCTCTCGAGGTATCGGGTACAAGCCGAAGGTCAATTTTCAATTTTCACTGGTATTTCCTCTTAAGTAACAACTACACCCTACACTGCTTGAAACTGGAATGATTACGACACTCATAATAGCCAATAAAAGGACAAGAGCTGCCTGTGCAGCCTGCGAATTTTAAGTTGATAGTTACAATACAAGGCCAATAATATTATAGCCTAGATGAAAATAAAAGTTAAATAAAATGGAAAACCAAAGTTCTCTATCTAATCTGTTCTAATGTATGAAATATGCTGTGCAGTGGCTATGTCTCATCTATGTTGCCCGCTCATGCCATCACGCCCGCCGGCCACCATGTCGCCGAATCATAACTGTTAATCACAGACTGTGTGGGTAGGAGGAATTATAATTTCATATTCCTTTTTGATATTTAAAGGTTTTATTTTAATTCATCGGAACAGACCGGTCACGTTGGTCCCTATCCCCCTAGGTGCGTCACTGGTTAAAAAATACAAGACACATTGGATTTTATAATTTCTTTAAACATCTATCCAATGAATTAATTATGGGAAATTTTAAAAATAAAACCTTAAATCAAGGTCTAATCGACTTGTAAAAAACGTCATAAAACTTTTGTACGTAATAACGCTTTAAAAATTCTTTGAATGCAAAAATAGAATTTTTATGAAACATAGCTCACAACCTCTCCAATTTTAAAGATGAAGAATTAAATGAATTAAGCTTGATATACTTTTCTCAAATAAAAATTGTAAAGAAATTATTTTTTGTGTCCATAAATGAACTTTAGAGGAATTCATTTTTCATACCCTAAAATGATATTCAAAGGGTATACTAAGTGGAAAAGTCCTTAGTAACAATTCATGTCTAGTTAATATTCACATAAAATTCATGAACTTTAGCCATATTTTTTCCATTTAAATGATAAACTTGTAATTTATTTTCAAACATCGGTAAATTACTTTTGTACAAAAAACCAGTAGCTCTCGCTCATTACAGTGCACTTTTTTGTTAATTGCTTCTCTGCTAAATGTAGTTCAGTTGCACTCTAGACCTCGAGCAATCGTGTCGGATTTATTATATAGTGGAATTACATATTTCATGAATATACAATTTTATTCAAATAAATTGCGGTTTTTTATTTTAATTTAAACCAATATCATAGAAAAATCTACAGTCCATATTCGAAGACTAAGCTTGTCATTCCTTTTGTAACGCATAGAAAATGCATAGAAATAATGATGGTAGAGCAAAATGGATTAGACACCCACATAATTAGAAATCCATAAAATGGAAAGTTATTTTGATTTTTGCATGTCCGTCTGTCTGTCCGTCCGTCCATACTCACTCGAGAACGCGTGTACTTAGATATCATATTGCGTATGGGGTTTAAAAAAGAAAAGTAAAATTAGGTTCGAAAATAGGACAAATAGGATAACTCCTTCGTAGGTTGCCATACAAAAATGGACTAAATCGGGCAACAGCTTCCTGTGTTGCCATATAAAAATTTAGGATTTTTACGTATACTGTGAAAACGACTCCTATTAAGTTTTAATATACCGAAAAGTTCTTCAGAATATGAAATCCTATAAAATTGGTTATAATCATATTTTCTGTCCGATGAACCGTGCTAGAAATATATGCAAAAAACCACTTCAAAAATAAAACTTTCACAGATGGGTGACCATTCGAAATGACATACGAGATTCATCTAGTGCATCATAAGAATTAGTGTTAGACCAATTCTAGCTGTTTTTTACTTGTTATTTATGATAATTTGTTGCAAAGGGAACATTATTTTTTCTCAATTTTTTCTCAATTTTTTCTAAATAGTTTTTTCTAATTGCGAGATTTTTATCTGTCATAGCAAGATCTTGTTAATGCGATATTTAGGAAATGCGGTTTTTTTTTGTTTTTTTTTTGTTTTAGCTAGCTTTAATTATTAAGTACCTATTTCATTTTGCGGCTAATCGTACTGGTCCTACAAAGCTATTGGTTCGGACTATAATGCTGTACAATATTTGCGGTCATGTTTTACTGTGTGTCGACATATCTTGGAACATTTTTATTTTTTCTTACAAAATTTGGCTGGTTCTGCAAAGCGAGAAGATATATGATGATTTTTTATTATTAGTTTATTATGTTTGAAGTTTTGCTCAGTCGATATGGTTTTTTTTTTCGGGAAGAATTTAAATAGCGGTGATTATGATTATTATTATTGCCGCAGTGACCGGATGTGCCATTTTCAGTTCCGGGAAATACAAGCGAAAATAGCATAATAAACAGTAAGAAAAGTGTTCAAATAGTTATTGACGTTCACTTACAGTAACGCCAATCATATATAAAATAAATCCCAAAAATTTGTGAAAAAAGTGTTCAAAATAAAAATTTTAGTGACATTTGTGAAAATAATTTAATTTAATGTGGTCGTTGCCATGGTAACATAAAATTTTTAAATTTTTAATAAATATCACAACCGTTGGACCAAGCAACCAATAAATAAATTTTAGTTTTGAAAATAAAAGAAAAATATTTAAAAAAATATATAAAAGTGCAAACTGCTCTGCCGTACTCAAAATGAGTACTGTAGCGCGTCAAACATTTCATAGATGCACATACAAAAGAAAAAAAGAAAAAGAAGCATAAGCAAGCATTCAAATTCAATAATTTCATTTACACATATTTTCGTTCATAAATTGAACAATGTGAATTTCGGGAACTTGCAAAGGCAATGCATTTCGGTGCAGCACACGTCAGTTTGCTGACACGACATTTCACACCATTCAACAACCTCAATGAACCCGAATGTTTGAAAAGCTTGAAATGTGTATTGCGGCAAATTCTTGGATGAATTTGCGAAATGTTGATTGCGCTACTCCAGGTCAATAATCTATATTGCAATGTATTGCAATGAATTGATTATTTGATAGATTTATACGTTAGGTAGGGGTAGCGAATAAAAATATAAATAAGTTGATTCTGAATAAAGAAGTGACAGTACGTTTTAGAGAAGAAAAGTGTTTAACTGTTAATTTCTATCTCTATTAACTTCGGCAGTCTTTGACGCCATACAGTGTGCGGATATCGGCGGAGCATTCTCGCCTGCACTACACCAAGATATTCGGCTGAGCAATCTCGCCTGAAGATAAGGCAGTCTCTGACGCCTTCAGATATTAATATCGGCTGAGCTTTCTCGCCTGAAGCTATAGGCAACAGCTATCTACAAGTAAACATTGGGCGACGGTTAGGTCAAGGCAGCCATCCGGAAGCTTAAGTAGATCCACTACGTGGCGCCTTGATATAACCATTACAGTACGAGCAGCAGCGATTATCGGGGGTGTGATGATCCCCTCAGATCAAGTAGAAGAAAGAAGAAGAGCCTAAATTCTTCTTCTTCTCCGGAAAAAATAATAAAAGGACTCAAAGATAAGGTTATTAAGAGCCCAAGTGAAGAGGCCAAACTTCAGAATTTAAAGCTATCTCCACAGGAGAAGAACATTGCTAGGACATCCAAGTCTGTTTGTGAAGAGTCTGGGGTAACAGCCCCAATATCCACCGCTATTGCTGCAGCATCAGTAAGTGCATCTGAGCAAATCCACTGGCGACGGCTTCATTTCTTTCTTCAAGGAAGACAAACGTCTCAAAGCAACACCCATCAGAACCAGCAGCAAGACCAACAGCAGTAGTACCACGTCCCCGGCGTTAGTTGCAGGGATATCTTATGCCCAGCAGGTAAGTGGCAGTTCCACTTAAGAGTCAGCTTTAGAAATTTTAGATAAGGGCATCACTCCTCGTCCAGCCCAATTGGACGCAGGTAAGTTTCGGCAAAAGACCGGTGCGGGTCTACAGGCTTTTTTCGACGGGAGGTGGCAGGATGAGAGCTACGGTATGCAGCTCGAGCATATCAATAGATATTCTCAGAGCGCATACCTGAAGGCGATCTTCCAGGTCATCTCTCGTGATTGAGCTATTCTCCATGGGAGTAATAGCTGGGGGAATGGTTGAGGTGTATACCACAACCCTCGGTAGTGCTACCAAGCTTATGCTTGCGGGCATCGAGGTGGATGGTAGGCACCTTGTGCCGTTCCCACTCAGGGAAAAGCCCACGAAGGTCGTGTTTTCACGGGTCCCAATGCGAGCCAGCAATGAAGGACTCCTGAATTTCCTAGGGAGATTTGGGGAGATTCATGGCAGTGTTCGCGCCATTCCAATTAAAATTGGGGGCGTGGATCTCGGGCGGGGTATCTTCGGTACCAGCCGGGATGCGTCCATTACTTTAGATAAATCGTACGCTTCCAAGCGGCTTCTACTTGAGCATATCCGGCTCGAGGCACTGGATAGACGTGAGCAGCGAAGCAAAATGCCATACTTGCCATTTGGTAGGACATTTTATTGCTGACTGCCCCAGAAGAAGCGGGAAGAGGACTGAACCGAGGGTTCCCTCGAAGGAAACAACTGCTCCAGTAGAAGGAGTCTGAGGTCGGTGCTCGACCTGCCATTTTGGAGCAGTTGGTGGATAAAGTGCCTGAAGTTTTTTCAGAGGCAAAAGATATTCCGGCTATAAACGGGGCAACGTCGGCACGTGAAAACACGGCTACTTCCGACGAGGAGTCGAGTAGCCAAATGGGAAAGAAAAGGAGGACGAAGAGGAAGAAAGTTGACCGGCTGTTGCTGGTCTCTCGAGCTTAAGTGGCTACGAGTCGTGTGGTAGCACCATTTCGACTGGTAACCAATTTGAGGTCTTGAAGGAGATGGCAACCCTTTCTAGGGAGAAAATTCTCAGCATTCTTGGCCAGCTCCAATACAAGAAAAATTCTGGTAAAATGTGGAGGAGCTGAAAATGACAGAGTTGTTACTTCCTCAGCTTTTACTTCTACAACAGGAGTCGAAGAAAAAGGGGAAGTATAACGATGCAGCTCGCTGTGAGCGACTCCATAGGAAGGTGGAGGAGCTGATTCAGGAGCATTGCTTGGCCGATTCTCCTCGTCAGTAGATGTCGAACATTCATCGTTTGAGCTTTTCATCTCTTTGAATGTGCAAGATAGCTTCTATCTTAAGTGCACATACAAGGTTACGCAGGACTATCGAACATGTCAAAATATTCGATATAGACATCGCGCTTCTATAGGCGACGACTTTTACACAAGACACATACACACAACTTGAGCGCTATGCTTATTTACACACTGGCAATGCAATGTTTGCCACACCTGCGAAACGTCGAGGCTCAGGCGTGGCAATCATTGTATCCAACAAATTTACCTTATTGTCTTCTGTCTATACAGATATCTTTCCAGGCTTCGGTTCTTCCTTGGACTTTGTCATTCAAGACAAACATATCAAGGTAGTAAACGTGTACCTTCCTCATGACCAGGACATTACAAGACAAGTTCTTGACAGTGTTCAGTCCTGTCTGGTGAATTTTAGCGGCGATACTGTCCTCGGAGGTGATTTCAACCGCACTCTGAATCCCTCAATGGATCGGCACTCTGGAGTTGAGTTCAACTCTGTCAATGCTACTCGATTGAGAAATTGTGTCGGTGTTTTCAGACTCCTGGATATCTATCGTTGGATGCATCCTATGACTAGATCATACAAGATGGTCTCCCGAAATATCCATGGAAGTCTCGCAGGCTCCAGAATTGATAGACTTTACGTCTCACCTGTAATACTAGAGCATTTCGTTGGTGTCACTTATGAAGTGTGTTCGGTTAGCGATCTTCTTCTTGTAGTGGCGACCAGCACTCTAGTTGAAAGATGAACTGCATACTGGATATTCAACAGCTATTTGTTGAATTCCGAGCAGTTCACAAATAAGTTCATTGAGATCTGGCACGATTGGCAAGAGAGGTTAGCTGGCTTTCCTTTTCTTAGTCAATGGTGGGATGTTGGAAAGCTCCAGATTCTGTCCTTTATCGAGACGAGTTTCAATCGAAGTGGCTATCAAGCTTCTAGCTTGTCGGCCGAGGTCCCTCGGGTGGCAGCTCTTCTCCCAACTAAGCCGGAGTTGATTCTTTATTTCAATAGAATAAAGGAACGCTTGGCGACACAAACTTACAAGCACAGCTTGGAGTTTGTGCTGCGCGGCCAATCAAGCTGGCTGAGGGAAGGCGATTCTCCAGCCGAGTACTTCTTTCAGGCGACTAGACGACGTACTGATTCTTGTGAGGTCGAGTCGATAATTGATGAATCTGGACAAGTCCTTAACCGACAACAGCTATCAGAATATATTCGAGACTACTACAGTAGTCTCTACTCTGAATCGACGTCGACAACATCCTCGACCACTCATGAATTTCTTGAGAATATTCCCACTTTCTCTGAAGACAGTAAGGAGCTCCTGGATACAGTAATCACATTGAAGGATATGATTGCTGCGACAAAGGATTTAAGGAGACACACTTCACCTGGTTATGACGGCTTAACTCCAGAATTCTTCATACGTTTCAGGGATTTATTAATTCCTAACCATTTGGAAGTCTTCAATTCGGCTGTTGAGACACAGTCAGACTTTCCTTCTAGTTGTAGGAGGTCTGCTATGCGATTGATTCCAAAGAAAGTAGATTTGCAGAGGATGGGGAACTGGAGGCCAGTAATCCTATGCAATGTAGACTACAAAATCGTCTGCAAAGCATTAGGGGCGATAATCCGCTCAGTGATTGCTTCGGTAATACACCCGTAATAGTCTAGTAGTATTGTGTACCTGGTCGTAGTATCTACGACAACATCTCGGTAGCCAAGCATTTGTTTGCCTACCATGAACAGACAGGTGCAAAAATGGCCATGATTTCATTAGACCAACAAAAGGCTTTTGATAGCGTCTCACACGAGTATCTCTTGACTGCTTTCGAGGCATTTGGGTTTCCGCTGAGGTGGCTCGATATCGTCGGGAAACTGTATAGAGATTGAGCGATTTTGATTAAGCGTCTAGGACAAGATCTGGCTCCTATCTGGTTTCATCGAGGTATCAGACAGGGCTGTTCATTGTCAGGTATGCTTTATGATCTTTCGTTGGAGCCGCTACTGGTGAATCTTCGTCGAATGCTCGGACAATATTCAGTTCGTTTACCGTATACCAATGTGAGGCCTCTTATATTGGTGTATGCGGATGGTCTCTCTATTTTCGTAACAGGATATGAAGCTAAAATCAACCTTAGTAAGTCAAGGCTTGTGGTGTGAAAGGTGGAGAGATCGTACAGATACTCAACTGAACATCCAATGGACTAATACTTGACTGAAGTATTTAGGTGTGTATATCGGACGCGAGAGTAAATCCAATAATAGCCGCATCGCTCTTGAGAAACTCTCTAGAGCTGTAAACTCATTGCGTAATCGACTGTTTCCATTATCCCTAATGGGTAGGTCAGTCGTGATAAACTATTTGATTACCTCGTCCATCATTCATCTGCTAAAGTCTGAGAGGTTTGATGAAGGCTTCTAGGTTTTCTTCAAGCAAAAGCGATAGACGCCTTTTGGTGCGGAAGACGATGGGTTGGTGAAAGCACGCTCTGTCTGCCAGTCAAGATAGGTGGATTGGCTCTCACTGACTTGGTTGTGAATTCAGGGTGTCTCCAAGTGCGTGCATTCCAAAGAGTGTTTTGCCAGAGAGACAGCTTGATTTCTCAACTGTGGGTGAATGTACTGGGAGGGATCGGCATAGGGGAATATTACTACCTGCTCTCTGTTGGACCACCCTATCCTCGTGACTGCCCACAGGATCTAATCTCAACGATTCAGACCTGGGGCAGAATCAGGCCAGCATTTCACCTTGAGTAGAATGCTCTACGGTACACGCAATTCGCGTCGAGTCCAATCAGGTTTAATTCTGAATTAATAGATTCAGTGTTCAGTAATGCTCGAGGTTTTGAAGCTGACACACATACACTCACAGTTCTCGGAGATATTATTGATATCTCTGGAGACTGTCGAATAAACATTAACACTGCACAACTACACGACCTGGCTGCATCTGCGCGGGAGAGATTTCGGCAACTTGGGACCAGTGACCCTGACACTAAGTTGGAATATGCTTTCGTTCTGAGCAGACCACCTCACACACCTTTCAGCACACTTACAACACGTGTGCTCCGTGACGTTCTTCTGTCAATAAGACCGCCGGAGTATACAGGATACAACAGATGGCGAACATACCTTGGGGTGAATATGGGCGTGATGGGAGGGATAACTTGCAGAGTAGGCTACAGTTATCCTTCTAATTACAAACATGCTGATGTATCATTCATATTGCCGCATCACAGTCTTGTGCATCCTAATCAGTTCTCACGTATTACCCTGGATTCATAGGATTTGCACAGTTTATGCTGGTGAAGGCACCCCGTTTCACAGGTTCTTCACTTGCCCAGATTTGCATGGACTAATGGATCTCGTGCGCGGTATGTGTCAGTGGATCCACCCGAATTTCGGCATTACTAGGACGTCGTTTCTATGGGGACCAAAGGTCTGTAGTCAAATAAATTGTTCGATTAGCTTTGTGTTGACACTGGCCAAATATACAATTTACCTGTACTACATGAGAGTCGAAGATGGGAATCAGAACACTGACCCAAAACACCACGCACAAGCACTTAAGCGCCACTTCGTTGACAGATTGGAGAGACGTTTACGCCTTGAATATCTGGCAACGAACGCAGACACATTCAACTGCACATGGCAACCACTATCGTCGGTGCAGGATGGAGCTCTTGTCTTTCGCTCGTGACAGCAGGCCACAGCATTTGATACACTAGTCCGCGGGGATTCTCCCTGCTTAGGAATCGTTGCACGTGCTGCGGGAAAGACAAGCACAATGTTAGATATGCTAAGCTGGAGGGGTGATGAGGGCAGTTTGTAGAGGTCTATGATACTACAGGCTGCTCTCGCGAGACTCTATAACGGCATCGGGTAAATTTTTTCGTTCGTTCGGTTATTAATTTTTAATTCGATTTCGGTCTCGGTGCTAAATTGCCAAATTTTTTGTTGAAAATTCGTTCGTTTAGGTAATTATTTTTATTAGATTATTTTGGAAATTGGAACTTCTACTGCCACATACTCAATTGTCTAAATTGGGACTTTAAACATTTTTGTCTATCTTTTAGATCTTTTTCAAAATTCTTCTGTCCATCTTTTAGTCTGTTTTGAGAATTTTGTGTCATTTGTTTTACATTTTTGTGTCATTTTTGTTTTGTTTATTAGTTGTTGTAATTGTTTTAAATGTTCTTATTTTTCCCTATTGACATTTTATAACATTTAGTTTAGCTAGCGTCTTTTTTTTTACACTTTGTAGAGCCTTTTTCCACGTATTTTAAGAAATTTTTAAAAGAGCCAAAGAGCCAACAATAAGAGAGTCAATATATACATAAAAAAAAATTATTGCAAAAATACTTCAAGACTTACAATCATATGCTAAGTGTTCAAGTATTAAGAAGAAAATTCGGTGACATAGAAAACCAATTCAGTCTAAGAACTTAAACTAAAAATAAAGACAATTGCATGCACCTCCTTTTTAGGGTTCCGTACCCAAAGAGTAACATCGGGAACCCTATTTCTAAGACTTCGCTGTCTGTCCGTCACCATGTTGTACCTATCTCATGAACCGTAACAGGTAGATAGTTGAAATTTTCACAAACTGTGTTTTTCTATTGCCGCTATAACAACAAATAATAAAAATTAAATTAAATTAACAATTAAATGGGGCCCGCATTCAAGAAACGTGATTTTTTCTGTGTTTTTTTTTTCCTCGTTTTCTTCTCATTCATTATTATTATCATAAGTAGGCATTTTTTTTTCAAATGACAGCATTATTTTTTCATATGAAGCCAACTCTCATTTGAAAAAATAAATAAAAAGTACATAGTGTTAAATATTGTACGATGGTGGGGAACCCTTCGTGCGCGAGTCCGACTCGCACTTGGCCGGTTATTTTATTTTTGTAATGTTTCATGACAAAAGGAATATGTGATAACTGGCTATACGGGAAGAATAAATTGATAGAATGTCACGAATGTGATAATGGGCCATTCCACACGATTTTTCTTGATGCAATATGCAAACCGACGCAAAGAGTTATCTCATTCCGAGAGTAATCTCTTTGCGTCTTTTCACCTCTTCCATAAAAACCGGTTTGCACACTGCATCAAGAATATGCGTGTGGGATGGCCCAATGGTATTGACTAGATGGGTGGGTGGGATGGTAATATAGCATCGGTGTGAAGTCTGGACTGGATTGATATCTGGGATGATGGAATGGACGAGATTGCTATATGATTTGGATGGGATAGATCAGATAGAATAGGCGGATAGGGATAGATGGATAGAATCAATGGAGAGGAAAGAAGAATGAATAGGAAGATGGAATGTATTGATGTAAAGTCCAGATACTTCGCTGGGATGAATGGAAAGATAAAAGGAATGACTGGAGGAATTGGGATTAAACCATCTTTGGTATTACTAGAAAGGTAATATGGCTAAATGAAGTGGATAGTTCAGGGGAATGAATAGAGGAAAAAATGGACGGATAACGTAGGAGTGTCGCGACAGGAGAAGCGAGAGAAGTCAAAGGTCGCAGTCACCTAAAAACCATATTAATCACATCGAATGTGCAAAATAAACTTACAACAAAAACGCTAAGGAAGAAATGCTCTCATCATTGGATCGGTACATCTACCTAGAAATAATCCGCGGTGACCTCAGTTTCTGAACTAAAAATAGCATTTCTTTTAATTTACTAGAAACCTTTTTTAAGCTGCAACGGTTACCTGAACTTCAATGCATTACAGCCAGTCGCAAAGAGCATTTTAAAATATATGGCAACCCAAAGAAATTTTTTCTCCAAATTTTTCATATATGAACTGAACACTCTACGTATATGTCGAGAGGCGTATTATTAATATTGGTCCTAGATAGATTATAGTTTTGTCTGTAGTTTTTAATTAAAATTTCATATTCCATAGGTTGTTGAATTTCCACAATTATGCAATGGCACAATATAATAAAAGATTTTTTCAAATCTATTATAAAACACATCTGGGCCAGAGCTGGCCGCACAGCCTTACCTTGATTGGATATTGTCCGAAAGAGAGACTTCAAGTTCATTTGGGATTTGGCGATAACTTGTCATATCGATCCAGTGCAGCCAAATGTCGCATGGTTGGATGCATTTCGTTCTTTAATCGCTACATGCATTGTAAATTTACCGATAAAATATTTCGTCTAATCCCTTGTGGATAATTTTTGCACGCAATACTCGCACTGCAAGCCGCGCACATCCTTTCATCCTTCAAAATAGTTTCGGACGTACAGTAAAATTCCGTCATGCTTACTGATTCCGAACTGTGCGAGTGGATAGTTCCACATTCGCCATCTTTTTTTTTACCTCGAGCTTAGAATCCGCGAAGGTTCAGGAGTGACATACAACAGCACCTCGCTACTATCTATCTCTTTCCTGGTATGCTGTTCTTTAAATCAGAGGGTCTCCCCTGAGCTCGACTTAATAATATATAAAAATATATATAAAAAAAAACACCAAATAGGAAGAGGGAGTAAAACACTTTTTAGATTATTATCAAAAATATATATTTTCTATTAATTACCCTTCTTCGAATAAAAGATAAACTTAATTATAGTCGTTCATATTTATCTGTGTCCTTTAGAACCGTTAAAGTGTCTGAACATTGTGCGGATGCATGACATTTACAGTACGTTCTTACTGCTACCTTGAGAGCTTTTAACTTTTCCATTGCATTTTTCCAAGTTTTTGGATTACCATATTGAACGCAAGCGTTCGTAATATTGTATTTGTTAGCATTGTCACAAACTGCTTTTAATACCGCTATGGTATTATCTTTTCTTCTTTTTATAACTGGCGCTTCTGCTGCTGCCAATACTGCTAACATTAGCAGCAAAATAAGGGGTTTTGCCATCTGTGAAGAAATTTTTTTTTAAGGACAGGAAAAATTATCTAAAGCTGATCAATTCGCCAGTGCAGCTATACGAATAACGTAATCAAACTGCAAATTACCAGTTTATATACATGTACCGAGTAATCGACAAACATATCACAGTTGCTTTTAATTCAACAAATAAAAGCAAATATTCTATTGCTACACATATTAGCTTACCAGATACGTAATACAAGCTTTCATTTGAAAAATGCTTTTATAGATACTAAAAAAAAAGTTACGAGTAAGTTAAAAAACAGTTGGTAATTGGGTGCTTGCACGAGACACCTATTATTGCATAAATTTGTGGCAAACAACTTTTGTTGCTGAGAAATAGACGCTGTAGTTATTAGCATTTTTTCACACATATTTGCTCAAGTGTGGAAATATACAAAGGAATAATGCCGAAATTCTAAACAGAAACAAAACTTATGATTAAATTATGTAAATACAAAAGTTACATAATGCTTGGAAATATGAAGTGTAAATAGAATAATCTAGTGTATTTTTCGACCTATCTATTGTATGCCCTTCAGATTTTCTGTTCTGAGGTTTAATGCAGCCATTCCGAATGAAAACGATCAAAATAGATTTGTTTTGGACTGGACCATTTCCAAATTGTGTGACCCTAGGGGACGCCAGGGGTTAAAAATTTCGTAATTTTCAAAAAAATCATCTCGAGAACGGAACAGCCGATTTTCCTAATTATTCTTATTAAAATGCCACGTAAATACATCTGGTAGTCCAGTCAATAGTGACTAAATAAGGTCTTTGCCCTACAGAAGGTGGGTAATTGTGATTTTTATATATGTTATTTAGTTCCGGGCCTCGATGAAAAATACAAGATTTTACCATTGGAGGTCGGGGGTCTGCATGGTCCGCCGTCTTGAATTCGAGGTACAAAACATTGTTTTTTTCAAAATAATTCCTCAACGGTTGATTCTATAACAAATTTGATGAAGACTAAATTCCCTACATGGAACAAAGTAACATCCCTGAATATCACCGATTTTCTTTAAACTTTTCACTCACAAATATGAAAACGAAATTTGTCTATAGTTTCCGAGATAATCGACTTTAAAACTCCCGATATTTGTACTGCACTTCACAACACAATTTGACATTCTCACAATTATTAACTCTTCTTCTTCTTTTTAGTAACAAGTATACAAATAGTGTAAACATACCTTCCGAACATTCAGGTTACCAGCATTGCGTTTTTTTATTCATTCAATGTTCGGAAGGTTTGTTTACACTACTTGTATACTTGTTACTAAAAAGAAGAAGAAGAGTTAATAATTGTGAGAATGTCAAATTGTGTTGTGAAGTGCAGTACAAATATCGGGAATTTTAAAGTCGATTATCTCGGAAACTATAACTCTCCGACAAATTTCGTTTTCATATTTGTGATTTGTGAGTGACAAGGAACTAGTGTGCAAAGTTTGAAGATATTCGCTGATATTCAGGGATGTTACTTTAAGCCCTCTACATTTGTTGTATTTACACTTTTTTTGTAAATCCTATGTATAACTAATTACAGAGCCGAAACGTGAGTATTCTTCCAAAAACAAATTATGCAGGGTGGTTTTCGTACGTGGTGGTCCATAGGACAGGAGGTGATAGTCGTCACCTAATAAAACAAATTTAATGGAAAAAGGAGAGGGGGGATGGCATCTCAACGGTTTCGGAGTTACAGTGTGATTGTGTGTTGGATTGTCTTACCCTTTTATTGACTTTGACAAAATTTAAATTAAATGGTTTAGTTTTACATTAGATAATGTGCTAGAAAATAACTATGGGTCACAAATGTGGCGCTTACCGAGATTTAAGTTTCATCTACTGATAAGGACCAAGAGCAGTGACGTGCTCTAGTGTCAGGCGTCAAGTTCCACTTAAGTCGCGGCGTCAGCGGAATTATTCAGTAATGAGCTACTTTGATCAGACTTAAATAAAACCGGGCAGCCTTAGGCTTGCAGATTTTCTCAAGATATATTTTTCTCTGTCGAAGCAAGTGATAATCAAATTCCGACACTTGAATTCAAAAAGTCAGAGGTGAGAGACACGAAGTCCCCCGGCTTTACTTAAGTCTGGTTACTTACTTATTCTGTTGACACAGCGAGCCAAACCCGATCTTGGGCACCTAGTTTTCAGTACATCATCTGATGTAAAATAAAACCATTTATTTTAAAAGTTTTTTTTTTACTTCAGCAATTACATACCAAAACAATCACCCATTGGACCCGATCCTTTACGATTTCGATCAAACTTTCAGAATTAGTTAAGTATTAACCTGTGTTTTTTTTTGTTAAGCCTGCCGACGCAGGATATAGGATGACTCAAATTTTAATGTTCTCACTGTGGACGAATTTTTTAATTTGCTGACTACTCAACTGACCTATCAGAAAGTATTATTTTCCGAAAGATTCAAATTTTACTTGTCTACCAGGCCAACTTATAACAAAATTACTCAGCCATAAAAAATTCTCAGCTTTTCCAAAATATTTCCTTCTCGTTTTTAACTCAAATAGGGACAATTTTTCCAGTTTTAAATACAAATTGCATGCAATATACGGGGTGTTCCGTAAATGTCTTTAATTCTTTAAGGGGATGAAAGTAGAGGTCATTTGGGTAAAAAAAAGTCTAGATACTTTTATATCGAACTCCGCTTGGTTTTCGATTAAATCGATAATATCGGTTTTCGAGATTTTGCATACCTCTTCAGAGTAATTTCGTTATAAGTTCTATTGTAATTAATGGATTGTGACGTTCCAACCTTTATTTAAAAGAACACATATTGGCCTTTCTAAGAATGAGCAATTAGTTATAATTGTGCCTTCAATTATTTTAAACAAAAACAGTTTTCTCTAGAATTTTTTATTTCACAAAAATTTTTGTCGCGCTTCAGTGTAAATTTATTCGAAATATCACCATTGCATGAACTTGGCAAAACTATGAAAAAATTTGCGCATTATGTCCCCTTTCCAAAATGACCTCCATAAGTGCTATCAACAATAACAATAAAAAGTTATAAGCAAACATTTGGAAGATTTGCCCCTCGAGGTAATCTTCAGTTTTTTCGTAGGATTCTATCTCCTCCTACAGTTTTTAACCTACGACAACCATTTATATGTCATTGAACTGGCTATTAGATAGGGTACTTTTCGATTTCGAATTTCGAAAATGGAGGGGGTAATTTCGAAAAAAAAACTTTTTTACCAAACTTGATATTTACGTAGATTTCGTTATTCCGCATCTTCATTTTGCAGGAGTGGCAAGCTCTGGGACGAGCATGAGTTCAAAGTTTCAACTTTAAGCGGCTATATTTGAATAAAAACCACCAAAAATGTCTTTTCCATTTATGAATTTAGGACTTGCTTGCCGCTTAAAGTTGAAACTTTGAACTCCCGCCCCTCCCAGAGCTTGCCCCTCCCGCAAAAATGAAGATGCGGAATAACGCAATCTACGTAAATATCAAGTTTGGTAAAAAAGTGTTTTTTCGAAATTACCCCCTCCATTTTCGAAATTCGAAATCGAAAAGTACCCTATCTAATAGCCAGTTCAGATTCCCGTACAATGACATATAAATGGTTGTCGTAGGTTAAAAACTGTAGGAGGAGATAGAATCCTACGAAAAAACTGAAGATTACCTCGATGGGCACATCTTCCAAATGTCTGCTTATAACTTTTGATTGTTATTGTTGATAGTACTGAGGGAGGTCATTTTGGAAAGGGGAAATAATGCGCAAATTTTTTCATAGTTTTGCCAAGTTCATGCAATGGTGATATTTCGAATAAATTTACACTGAAGCGCGACAAAAATTTTGGTGAAATAAAAAATTCTAGAGAAAACTGTTTTTATTTAAAATAATTGAAGGCACAATTATAACTAATTATGCATTCTTAGAAAGGCCAATATGTGTTCTTTTAAATAAAGGTTTGAACGTCACAATCCATTAATTACAATAGAACTTATAACGAAATTACTCTGAAGGGGTATGCAAAATCACGAAAACCGATATTATCGATTTAATCGAAAACCAAGCGGAGTTCGATATAAAAGTATCTAGACTTTCTTTACCCAAATGACCTGTACTTTAATCCCCTTAAAGGATTAAAGACATTTACGGAACACCCTGTATATACTCAATGGTAGGAAAATATAATGATTCTAGTGATCGAGATTAAGATGGTTTGAATACAATGTGTCTTCTTATCTGTTATCTATTAAGTATGCAGACTTTTAATTGATACTTGAACTAATGTTCTTGTCAATAAAAATGTAGCAAATGCACAACTATATAAGGGAAATATTATGAAATAAAGTTTTATTTATGATTAATAGAATTTTCCGTAACCGTTTTGTGAAACATGATAATTGAATAAATCTAGTAGCCTCTTGTACATGTACTTTTATTTTCACAAATTGAAGATTTTTATTAATTCTGACAGCTATTTCGGTAGCACTTGTCTATTCTCCGATGATGGTCCAGTTGGACCGAAACACCTGTCAGAATTAATAAAAATCTTCAATTTGTGAAAATAAAAGTACATGTACAAGATGCTACTAGTTTAATTCAAAGTTTTATTTCTTGTTCTGATACTAAAGTGAATAGATAGAAAAGTATTTTACAAATATTGTTTGTGTAAAGTGAATAAAAATTGTATAAATTACCGAAATGTTACCGTTTCGTTACGTTACAAGTTATCTTTTGTTTTAAAAATTATTCATTTTTCGGAGGGCTTTGGAAGTAAATATAGAAATAATATTACCTGGTACAATATATGTCATATGAATACAGAGTTTATCTTTTAGGCAGAATTGCAGTTTTTGCAACCTGAATACTCGTTTTGTACTAAAAACAAAATTGGAAAATTTATGAAATAATAAAACAGAACTATTATTTTAATGTTTTATTTTTTAGTTTCATTAAGTATCTAAAAACAATAACAAAAAAATAATGTTTTGAAGTAAATTCCAAAATTTACATATGAAATTTTGCAGAGACGCTAATTAAAAAAATTGTATCTCCTAAGAGTTCAACATCCGCAAATATTTGATATGAAGAGCATAAAAAAACATTGTTTCTTAGGGAGCGGTTTCTCTTTCGCATGGGGCAAAAATCCAATATTAATAAAAATTGTCTTCTTTTTTTCTATACTTTTTATTTTATTTTATCTTTTTTTAAATTTCTTTGAAAAGCTCAATATAATTGCTTAACTTTCAGATATCACACAAAACAATCGAATAACTTGATCCAAATTAATCAGCAAATTAAAAAACTCGTCCACAGTGAAAACTTTAAAATGAGTCACCCTGTATCCAAGACCTGAGGTCGGCAAGCTAAACAAAAAAACACGGGCCCAATATTTTTTAATACTGTACTAATTCTGAAAGTTTCATCAAAATCGGAAAGGGTCCGGTCCAAAAATTAAAATTTTTGACCGTTTTGGTATGGAATTGCTGACTTGTTTTATTTCAAATTATTTAGAGCAATTTCGACTGTTGAGCTTGCGTATATTTTATATATAGTTTAATACTAAGAGCTTTAAATATGTTTAAATACCAATTCAAAATTGGCAGGTCCTTAGTCTTCAAGATTTACGCGGGTAGTACCCGGGATTTAGGAGTTAGAGCCCAGAGTTCACATTGATATATTGAGTATATGGAGATGGAATTCATATGCGAAGTTCCATGAGAATCGGTTAAATAAAAGTAGTTGGAAAATCTGTCGCAAAAGAAACAAATAAACGAAAGTGAAGCTAAGTAAAACCGTTTAAGTATCAATCTATGATGCTCTACAGCCAGCCAACTGGCCGGTTTTGAGCTTGCCTGCCCTCGAATTTAATTTGCTTTGATCATCCATTATAGGGTATAGTGCGGTACATTCAGCACTTTCACTTCTAAATGATATTATACGAAAACGACAAGATGAGGTGAAAAACTTAATAGTTCATATTAAACTTTACACTCTGATATATAACTACAAGTAATATATTCGCACATTGTCTTTGGAATATACGTATTTCTTTAAATTAAAAAAAAAAAAATTGAAATTTCCCTTGAAGGGGAACATTCATATAAAGAAGCTGCAGACCTATTTTGGACTGGTTAATAAAAAAGTTATATATGAGCCGTTTATTTTGAAATTAGAATAAGTCCATTTGGGTATAGTATTTATATTTTCTTTAGAATTCTTTAGTAAACATAATTGGTTAATAGATTTCACTGTCTTTAACTTCAACACACACAAAAGTTCATAGTGTGATCCTATAAATATTTTTAAATCAATTTAAACTAAAAGATTACAATATTACGTCATAATAAAAATGTGCCTACTTTTTTTATTTATAAGCAAGGCCGGACTGGGTCGCCCAATCGGCCCGGGCATCACACCCCAA
Source organism: Dioctria linearis (assembly GCA_963930735.1). NCBI lineage: Eukaryota > Metazoa > Arthropoda > Insecta > Diptera > Asilidae > Dioctria > Dioctria linearis. The sequence continues at coordinate 288,333,048 of OZ005740.1, read as the reverse complement.
ACCGGTCCCATTGAATTTTCAAAAATGGCTTTTCTAAGAAACAACCCAGATTGTTAGGCTGATTTCCCACTTAGCCCAGCACAAGCAGTGTAAGATAGATTTTTCTATTCGCACGTCATTTTTACGTTTCCGTTTGAATTGAGCAAAAGAAAGTTAAAATGCTTGCCGAAGAGAAGTCGTCTGGAAGACGAAATACTACACATTTATATCAGTGCTTTCATATTGACTCAAACAAAATAAAAACACTCTTTTCTATACGTGTGATTGACACCATTTAGTAGATATCGTTTTATCGCAACTGTTAACAAAAAAAAATATTAGTAGTAACTGCGAATTTTAATTAATATTTCTGTTTAGCTTCTACTTTCCACGCTTTTATTTGTTATCATTTTGTGTGGTGTTGCATGGCTGATTCTGGACTTTTGTGGTACTCTAATCTAAACATATACTCCTAAATGAAATGAACTTTTCTACTGACATTTTCGTAATTTTGTTTACAAATATGACTTATCTTCAATATTCGACTAAAGCCTGTCAAAAATAAAGAAATTTTGAAATTATATACACAAAATTAATTATTATTATACATAAATTAAACCCTGTTCGGATGAAATAAATGAATAAAAATGAATTAAAATCGCAATTTAATTTAATTTTTTTAACATAATGATTAATCTTACAGTTACAGTTTCAAAATGTAAAGAGATTTGTAGTGCGGTACAGTTTTAGTTAAGTATTTCTCACTTAATTACTCTCATCCCGTTAGCAATGAAAAGTAAACCGGCCGTTTTTGGGCCATTATTCTTGGAATTTATTGAAAAATGTTTCTTCTTTCAACATTTTTCAGGTAATGAAATGATAAATACTGTGCTAAACCCACACTGCACTACAAATATTATTACACTTAAAAGTGTAAAATTATTACTCTGGCAGAAAAATGAAATATATAATTAAGTTAATTGCACTTCTATTCGCTGAGGTTTCATTTCATTTGAAAAAAGTTTCATTTTATTCGAAAAAAGTTTTAATCCATGCGAAGCAAGTTTCACTCCATGCGATAAAGGTTTCATTTAATTTAAAAATAGTTTCGATCAATTCGAAAATGGTTTTATTTGATCCAAAAATGTAATTTTAGTGATACACAACTTACTTAGTTACTTGGTTTTAAAATATTGTTGAATGATTGGAAACAAGAATACTTAAACGTAAACACCTCGGTAAACACTTTGTACTTTATGTAAGCAGAGAACAGCCTAGCGTGTCTTTTATAAAGATATTGAAAATGGCCGCATATCGCATTGCAGTAAGATGATTTAACGGGAAGCACAATGCGGCGGTTATCACCATTTATTAGCTCAGATTCCGCACTATTCCAATTATAATGAAACATAGAAACGCATGAGATGTGTTGCGTTGTACAATGAATACAGAGTTACAGAGCCGTCAACTCACTTTCAAATTTTAACGTCCCATTTTTAAAAAGGGGATGCTTAATAATGTTATTCTTTCAAACAAGGAATGCTAGATTCTAAGCTAAATAGTAAATACCGAACAATATAAAACTGTGTGTTTTTTTTTCTAGAATTTGCAATATGTTGAAAAGGAGAGAAATTAATACAGAAAACATGCTTGCACAACATTTGTATAAGAGCGGTTGACACTTTCACCCGTAATATTAAAACTTAAACAGGGTTTCTCTATGAAAACAGTACTCGAAAGAGCAACAATTTTACTTATGAAGGAAGTGAGGAAAGAAGTGAATCGTTATTCTCTTCCGCCTACTGTTTGGTTTTTAATAGTTTTGTAATAAAATCACAATTTTTTTAAAAATTAACAAAAACAAAATTTAAGAACAGTTTTTGCTCACTTATTGGTTTTTCAATTGCGAACTTTGTTTTAAAAGGGTAAAAAAATAAATCATGGTAACGTAAAATAGTGAATAGTGTATGTGCCCATAAAAAATATAGCATAATAAGAAATTACTAAAAGCCTAGAAAGTACACATGGGTAGATATAGCAACACTTGGAAATCCTTGTTGATAAAAATTCATTTTCCTTGCGTTTTTCGAAAAAAAATTATTATGATGTTAAAAAATTCCAAATACTTATTTAAAAAAAGCCTCCCGATGCCAGATTTGTTATCTACATATAATGCCATCTTGGTATTCGGCAACACTTACAAGCTACCTTGGCTCCGAGGCCTGTCAGTGCGTTTATAGGTTGCGGGGAAATTCTGAGTATTTTTAAATCATAACTCTGCTCCAACCGCAACAACCGTAGTGTTCAACCAGAGTATATGGTAAATACGTGTAGTCGCATTAACAGGGAGACGACCGGCCCAGACACCACTGGCTCATCGGGCTAGCGCCCGATCGCTCGTACTGCCAGTCGGGCTCTGTTTATAAGTAATATAATTTTTTATTTTTTTTAAAAACACATTCATAATTTTGTTCAGGAGCTTATATCTCTAACTTTATCACTTGATTATATTATTTTCACAAATTACAGTTGAGTTAAAAATTTCTCGAGAAACAATTTACCTTAAATCAAAACTTACAGAAAAGGGATACGAATTTATTTCTAGAACGGCTCATGACCAATTCCATTACATTTTATATTCTGAAGACCTTCTGATACCTACAATATACCTTATACGTCTAGGATTGATCGTTTTTAATAGAAGTAAAAAACCTCAATTTTTGTATGGCAACACCTAGAATGGGTTGCCAGATGTAGTTAATTTTAGAACCTGTATTTACAATTTTTATAAAAACGCCGTGTACAAAATTACAGCTCTCTACGTTCTAAGGCAGTTTCCAAATAAATCGCAAAAACGAAATTTTTGTATGGCAACCCTACCCGATTTGTCTCATTTCCGAATTAAATCTGTATTTTTTTTTAACAAAGTCCATGTACAAAATTCAAGTTCTATAAGTGAAAACTTTCTCGAATGATCTTGAAGACAGACAGACAGACAGACAGACGAACATCAGGAAGCCCATTATCTCTACCAGCATTATTTCTATGCGTTACAAACGGAATGGCAAACTTAGAACGTATACCCTATTCCATAGCCCACACGCAGAAGTTTTTAGGCAGTTTTTAGGGTGAGGAGAATTCGGGTTTAGGAAAAGTTCCGTGCTACCAAGTTTCGTTCGGGAGTACGGGAAACATACCAATACTACTGAAAGAAAGCTAGGTCCGTCCATTTTGAAATTGAGAAATATCTGAAATATTTGATCGTATGGCAGTACAGTTGTTTACCTGCGGTTTTAGGTGATAACATAATTATTTAATAATCATTACGTGTTATTCATTTGAGATAGAGTGATTGTTTGTATCTAAAACTGTGACTTAATTGAACACGCACACAATTAATTTCGGTAATCATATAAGGAACTACGCGGAGCAGCATTATTGTGCTTGCTCGTCTCAGCACAATGGAAGGAAATTCCTTCCTTCCCTAAAACCTTCTCTTGTAGGATGGTCCTCTGATTTCATCTTGAGGTCCTCAATAGTAAATAATAGTATTTAAAAAAAAACATAAAGTTCTATTATTAGAAAAAACCCTTGAGCAACAGGTGTAGAGAAACTCACTAAATCGAGAATTATGTCTGAATATATTTTTTTTTTATTTTTAATTTTGCAAGTAATTTGAAGAAATATCGCCACAATTCTTAGTATATAAATAGAAAGAAAAACTAAACAATAATAATAAATTAATATAAAATAACAAAATATTTTTTCAGTCTCCTTGAATGGTGTTGATTGGGTAAAGAGCTCGGTACCTATTCAACATACATATACTTCTGTAATCTTGGATTATCTCTGGGTGATCTACCTTTTTTTTTTAATCTTTTCTATGGTATGGCAGCAAAGTTCCTATCCATGCAGAACATAGAATACCCAGGAAGTAGATATATTATTTTTACTCGATTAAAGATACCTATTTGTCTTTTAGACTAACAAAAATTAGTTACGGTCCATATGTAGCACACATTGTTTTTGTGTACCAAGTGCGTGACAACTTCAGTAAGCTTGGATTGATTTCGGTACCGGCACTTTCTCGATAATTAGTGACCAAAGTCCAAGCTCATCATTGAAAATAATATTAAATGTGTCTTTGAGCAATTTTCCACAATGGAATAACAGTCTACGGCAGTGCTCGCCAGACATATTGGAATTTCTGTGGGATGTGTGATGAATGATGGATACATAGTTGTTGAAGTAATAATAACCCACTAGGATAAAGTATTAAAAATTTCAAATGGAGTTTTTTCATCAAGTGGACTAATGGGAAAACCATTTCAATAAACTCAAAGATTTTACGTGGCAACCAATTAAAGCAGCAATGTTTAATTGAGTTATTTGTAATAATCTCTGCCATTTTGATGCTTTTGAGAAAATATTTGAACTCAAACTATGCAAAAATTTCTCCCCTAGACTTGTTTACGCGTAAAGTGAAAGTGTGTCATGTGACAACAAGTCAAAATGAAGTAAGTTCTAAAAGCCTTATCGAAAGACAAAAAGAAAAAAAACGAAAGGAAACTTGGCAAAGCAATAAATTGGGGTGGCTGATGTTCCAAATCAGTGAATCCTGTGATTTCAATCTACGCATGATTTGACAATTGAATCTGATACCATGTGTTTCTGGCAAATTGATGTCATTTCATCTAGAAAAAGGGGGGACACAATGAGACGAACACTATTATCGAAAGTTTTTTTTACTACTTGAAGTTAATAAATGACTTATTTTAACGCTTCATATCTCCCCATATTTTGTGATTTTCTGTTGCAGAGAAAACAACTGGCCTCCCCGTCTGGTCCATATTCTTCTAGAATTGACTAAAAGATGAGTAATGAGTCGAGCTTTTCTTAATATCAAATTTTATTCATCTTCTCGTCGATTAATTGTTGAAAGGATTTGGCAAAAATTCTTTTCGGGTTTTAATGCAGCCACTTTCTTTAATGTGTGGATATAAACGTCAAAGCTAATGCAAAATTAGTAACGAATATACTCGTGTAGAGAACCATCTAGTGATTGCGGAAATGCTTCCTTCTTGTAATATTAGATGACTCCAATTGTACCAATTACAACAGTTTTGCTTACGCTCTATCGCTAAAAATTCTTCTGCAACTGAAGTATGGACAAGGGGTTCAAGGCATAAGCCGTAAGAGCATAGCCACTGACATTTATAATATGGACTGACTACGCTTATAGAAATGCACTGCAAAAAGTGAGTCTACTTCTATATTGTTGATTCTTTCGGACTAAGCACCAAGTACCAACTGAGAGGGAACTGTAAACCACAAATAATTAAGTGGGTCCGTCGAAAAAAATGTTTTTAAAGTAATTATTTGGGTTAATTACTGATAAAAAGTGTTTTACTAAAAGGTAATATATTCATAGATACTCAACAGAAATTCGAAAAGTTTTACTATAATCGCTTTTCGAACTGCGCGCTCATTTTTTTAACTTCCCGGCAATGATTTTTTTCACTGTTGGCTGCAACGTAAGAACTCTTTTTTTAACACAACCAATTGAGCGCACATGAAATAGAAATTTAAGCAGTTTGTGAGAGCTAGTCTCGGACGTGGGAGGGAGTGCCGGTTTGTGAAGGACAACTCAGTTATATAAATTCAAATATAAAATTTTATTAAATATTTCAAAAGCTTAAAACTAAATATCACAGTAATTCATTTAAAAAGAAATTCAGAACTAAGAACCAACCTACAAACTACTATAAAATTCAATAAAAGACTTCAAGTAAAATAATAAAAAATTAAAAAATTCAAATTAAAAGTTAATGAGCTCCTGCTGAGGCGCTGCCAATTTTCTCCTCGCTCTGAAAAGGGAGAGAAGATCAGAATTACTATCTGTCATCAAACAAAGAAAAAAAGGGGAAAATATTGTTGCTACTAGTACGTGAGGGCACAAGAGCAGTAAAATGCTTCTGTCAGTACAACTATTCAGATTAGTCTCTGACAGTATTCTGCGCGTGCGCAGAAATGTAGCAATATGCTACTATAACGAAGAATTCAGATTAGTCTCTGCAGCAGAGCTATTCCTCTGTAAATGTGAGCAGGAGATGTAGCAGATTATTCTCTGCAGCAGAATTATTCTTCTGCTTACGTGTGAAATATAGAATTAATCTTCTATATGAGGTTTGGGAATTTTATTCTTGTTACTCGGATTAGTCTCCGAATCAGATGAGCTCTGAAACAAGAATGATTTTCTGCTGCGGCTCGTCGGCTTTTATAGCCGCCGCATCCAGTTATGAGTTCTCGCCTTTCGGTGTTGCACTAGCGACTATTGGATTTTATGACTGAGGCGAAATCAAATGATTTGACGTAATGTCACAATGTGACATTACAAAATGTAAATATGCAGGAGGGATGTATAATTTAGTTAAGTTTGTGATATTTTGTACAATTTTGTTGAAAATAGTTATAATTTTATATGTTTGGAATGTTTGGACGTCGCTGGACCAAAGGACGGAAGTTTTCAAAAATCGGATAAGTGGTTTTCTTTTAATTTATATTGGTCTTGCCTTCTTTGTGTTTTCTTTTCCTTTCTCTTTTAGGAAAAAATATTTCGTCGTGGGAAGGTACTACATCGGTGGACTGAACACAGTTCATATTATATACATATGTCAAATGTCAGTGAGCATAGAGAAACTAATACCATACAAAGGGAAGTCGAACAACCAGTAACGCCTAGCCAGAATGTAAAATCAATGATGCCGTAACCAACCAGCAATTCTTCGCTCCAACATAAAATCAACGATGTCTCGACCTGATGTAGGGAAAGCCGCAATTTTTCCTTAGAACTTAACTGGAAATTTGTTCCTTATAATTGTTATGCATTATTGGAGGCCAACAACGGGTGCTTGGGCTATTAAAAATTTGTATGAGCGTACATAGGCAATAACATAGATGGCACAAGAACTAGATGTCCCATGCAGTACGAAAAAAGTATACAAAATTTATATGGCTGTGTGGTCCATTCCGCAATGGACTACACCATTTGGTTCATCTTTTCTCATACCTACCGTATTGAGAAGCTCGATCAAATGTATACAAAACTTGTCCTCAAGAAACATTTGCTCTAAGTACTCTCTAAAATATATTCTGGTCCATTGCGGAATGCACTACCCCATCTGTATACTCTGCTCTAGTATGCCATGCGAAATCTAGTTCTTGTGCCATATATGGCAATAAGCATTTATTTATTCTTAGACATTTACAGAAAATGTTTCAGGAGAAATTTTATTCAATCAAGTTGGGGTTTTTGGGAGCTGACAATTTTCGTTTTCCCCGATTAAATTTCCCTAACTCTCTATGCGCGATTCACTAACGCAGAGTTAATGAAAATGTGAGAAGCATCGCAATATTGAAGGACGGCTAACTCTAGAGAATTGGGTTTTTTTCCTGCGGATTTAGGGTCCAGAATACAACAATATAGGTGAATAGTCCGGGGGGGTCGTACCACCGCCCATTGCAGGTTGCCCATGTTGTATATGTCTAGAATGTATATGCAAAATATACCAAAATAATTACATAATTGTAAGCGTTAAATTACAAATCCTCCATGCATGAGAACAAACTAACACTCCACTGTCCATCAATAACATAATTATTGATGTGGTGGCCCGTCATTGTGGTCTCGAGTGTCTTGAAGCGTCAAACTAATTTGTTAAGAGAGTTGTTATCTGGCGCTCCTAGTGTTGGCGCTTTTAGTGATTTTGTGCTGACCTTAAGCTTCAGGCAGGTCGTGACAAGGGGGCGCAATGGCGGGTTCTGGCCAATAAGCTCAATGTAGTGTCTAGTGTAAAGTGGTTAAAAATATATTGTGAACATCTTAAATTAATTCGAGCCCAGCGTAGTGAGTAAGATTTAGGTTTAATCGAAATTATCTTACATAATACTAGTTTACTCTATTTTGATATGCATGACTATACAACTACTTCATTCGCTTTTAATGAGCACTTATCTCTAAGCTGAAAAATGACGTTAGTGTAATCCAACCATCTAGCGGATAGCATCACCATGTACGCTCGTATTTTATATTATTAAATTTAGTTAAGTTAGACCAAATGTTTTGTTTTAAAACATAACAGTCCAAAATACGTCATGTTTGGTATCAAATTAAGGAGGAAGGGGCGAGTAGTGCCTTTGGTTATTTTAACGTCATAACTGACATTTTTCCGCCGAAAGACGGATTTTTTGTACATGGGTCATATATACTCCAGTTCCTATATTTTGCATAAATTTCTTTAGTTCTTTGTTTCACATCCATTAGTAACACTGCTGTGAATATTTTCCTTATGAAAAGTGAATTTCACGAGTTACCAGTTCATTATGATGAGTTGAAAATATGTGCATTTTTTTACCAAAAAACGGCCATTTTTGTCATCTTAAGAAGGACTAATTCACTTATTTTGCAGTTATCTCCAAAACCATTTATTGGACTGAAAAGCTAATCGCATATCTAATTAGGGGACAAAATATATATGCCATTTCTTCAAAATTTTTATAGCATCTGTTCTGTACGATGAAATTGACTATTTTCGTGTGATTTAAAATTTTTAGCTAGTACCTTGAGACAGAGAAATCCATATTTCTCTGTAAGTATTGCAAGGATTTCCATAATTTTTTTTTGTAAATATATCCTGGATATGCGGTGAATCCATTAAAAAAATACAACAAAAACAGACAATATTGTCAGTTGGGAAATATTCTTCTTCCTTCTTCGCAACTAAAACAATCGCGAGTTTTGTCAAGTGGAACAGACTTTTGTAAATCTAAATATAAATTCCCTGAGTTGCAGAATTTCAAGTGTATAGTTGAGTGTCAAAAGAACTCTCCCATCCACAACTCCACAACTCTCCGTGTTAGTGAATCCCGCCCCTGGAATTATTTTCAGATACAATGTGTATCGTTTCGACCTGCAATAATGCATAACAATTCTAAGAAAAAATTTCCAGTAAATTTCTAAGAAAAAATTACGGCCTTCCCTACATCAGGTCGAGGCATCGTTGATTTTACATTGGAACGAGGCATTACTCGACCCTTTGTTACGCCACTGCCATGTATATCATGGGCCGATGATACTACTGAAATCGCTTACATTATCATGGAATCTCTTTTCTATAGTTGTATCTTTTTGGTTACGTATTGTATTCCGCTGAACTTCAAATAATAAGTTCTATACTAAATCCACCATAGTTCAGTTTTAGTACAGTGAATTTTCCAAATTAATATATAAATTAGAAATTATGAATAGGCAGACAAAAATTGGTTCATTTTATTGCCTTAAAAATCGCGTTTAAGGAATATTTGATGGTATAGAAGATAAAACTCCAACAGGAGCAATAATTTCGAATATATTTGGAATTTTTTGAACTATTATCCGCATACCCGGATTTGAGGAATTGGATCCTAGTTATTCTAGATAATCCGGATAGAAAATTATTCGGTTACTTTCATCTGTAGAAGAAACCCGTAATAATGCCATTTTTTTTCTTTTAGATGACGACAAGGTGAAGTTTGCCTCAATTCTGGGAATTGCATAACATTATTTCCGTAACAACTAAAAGGAGCGAAAGTGGAGTAAGTATGTAGTGCTGAAACGTAATTTCAAATCTTAGCCCAAGATGAAGTATGCAGCTCCAGCAGATAAATCTATGGAATAGCGAAGCTCTGCGTTGCGATTACGATTGTATCGAAATATAGATTCTCCAGGAAAATTGTCAACATTGTCCATATGCGACATTCCGACAGACATGCTTCAAGTATTTTCTTGAGATATTTGTCAGGTTACGAACAACCGTCTCATCTGATGATTGTTCTGCTTGGACACAGACTTACTAGGTACTTGTTTAATTTAATTTGCAAAATCTGCAAGAATAAGTATACTCGTAAAAAATTTGTCAAAGGCAAGGATAGAATTTAATTCTAAGTTGTTGCTAAAAATCGATAAAGATTATGTATATTATATAATTCACTAATGCTCCTATTTTAATCTCAATTCCATTAATTTTAAAATTTTTCAGAAGTCACTGCCGAAATTCTTAAAATTTTATGATTTTACAACTGCCTCGATTCAATTAAAATTTTCCGGAATAAACATTTCAGTTTTGTCTTCATACATAGCTTCAGTATAGATAATGTTTTTAAAGTTGAAAAAAATAACAACAAACTTCAACATTTTTCATATGTAATATGGAATTTTATGAAATAAATCTCAATAGTCAAAAATCTTTTTAATTGGAACTTCAATGGCATAAGCACAGCCATAAACATTTTCATCATAACAACATAAGTAGATACGTATAAATTTAAATAAATGAAGTCGATCATGGATTCAATGGACCAAGCTCAGAGATTGAATAAAATAGTTCAACTTCATTTCAGTAGAGAAAAAAATGTGTTCATAAAGCCAATGAAGTCCGTTTCATTGTATCAATCGACTCGTTCATAAAGAGAAAAAATGAATTTTTCGTAGCATTAAAAACATTTTAATAAACGTAATTTATTGATATTAATGAAAATTTTTATTTTCAAAATAAAAAGAATGCGTTCGAGTTGGCTACGATTTTGCCCAGGTGGGTCGTTATATTGGTTATATATATATATAGGGTGTCCCGTAAGTCGACGTCAAGCCGGAATCTGCTGATAGACCAAATCATAATAGTTATCAGAAAAATATAAAAAAAATCTAAGTCATGTATTTTTCAAATTATAGACATTTCTTTTGTTTTCGAGAAAATGTACATCTTGTGATGGTTTTTTAGCTCCTGTTGCAACAAATCTATACTTTTTTCAATTTTATTTTTCTTATATAATCCCGAATAGTGCTAATGTAACCTGTTGCTTTAAATTCTAAGCCAACTGTTCCAGCTTGAAAGAAAATGTCACATTTTGTCGAACCAATAATAGAAAATTAATATTTCACCCAATTTTAACTGACTGTACTGAAAACAAATGTACTACGCCAGTTTGGCAAGTAACTTTAAAAATTGACGCATTTAATAAAGATTGTAAAATGGTATAACACTTGCTACAATATTTCTTAGATTACGGAAAAAAAAATTTATTCAAGAAACCCAGTTTCGAAAAATTTCTTTACACCTACTAAAAATGATTCTAGTGTACCCAAAGCTTGCCGTAAGATCGTAACTTTAACATTCTAGTTTGAGTGAGACGGAGAGTCATTACATGAAGTGTGAGTGAGACAGATTTAACGCAACAGGTTACATAAGCACTATTCTGGATTACATAAGAAAAATAAAATTGAAAAAAAGTAATGAATTGTAGCAACAGGAGCTAAAAAACCATCACAGGATGTGCATTTTCTCGAAACAAAGGAAATGTCTATAACTTGAAAAATACATGACTTAGATTTGTTTTTATATTTTTCTGGTAACTGTTATGATTTGGTCTATCACCCGATTCCGGCATGACGTCGACTTACGGGACACCCTGTATATGTTATAAAAATAGGTAACGTATCAAAAGGAGATCGAATGAAATATTTTATGGGGAAATCGTATTATAACTGCGATATGGAAAAGCGAATGTTACCCCTAAGGATAATAGCATAGAATAACATACCATAATCGTTAGATGAGGAATCTAAACAAGTCGATGTTACACCACATTTATCTAATCAAAACCACATTAGAAAAACACATCAATCCGTGGCCGTGCCCGTCAGCGAATTAATTCCACATTGCCTGCGATTCACCTTAAGATTCCATATCCTACCTTCTACCAGGTTATTTTAGGAATGACAAGGGATAACAAACGCCCTCACACTTTCTAGCTCCTAATTGCCGGCAATAAACCTTTTTCCTATCTCAAGCATACATTTCACCCGATACCTTCTTTCGTTCTTTCTAGGAATTGTTCCTATCGGCCATCACCTGCAATGCACTCACAGCCACGGGAAGATGTTAGGTCTTGATATTCGTACCTTTGAGCACAGTTCGGGCTTTTACCTGTTACGCTCACTACAGTTCGGCCAACCTACCTTGTCACTGTCCTCAGTGACGTTAGCAGATCGAACCGACCTCGGTCCCAAATCGGAGCCATCCAGCAAGATTTGCTGGACTAACTTATTACGCTCTATATAAGAGCCACCCAGTTTTGATACTTTACAATTTACTCAACGCTCTCCACACGAGAGCCGCTCGACCAATGTCGTCGAAAATTTATCTCAAAACGGCCTTAAACGAGGCCACATACAACCGATATTCCCGAGGATATTCTCCCTGTCGTACCAGTTGCTTGCCCCAGGCTCAGAGAAAACAATTTATAAAAGAACAGCCTTAAGGCCAAAACACAGTGAGAGCGACACAACAAAGTCGCCGTAAATTTGTTGCTGTCAAAGATTCGAATATATGTGGACAGTGAATAATTGACATTCATGTTATGTGGATTTGGTTATTTTTATATAGAATAGCAAATTAAAAGATTGTAGTAAATAAACTAGTTATTAAAAACTTTAATAAAATTAATTTGTTTAATTAGTTTGAGAAATTATGAGTTTTGAGGAGGACTTTATAGAGAAAAATGGGGAAAAACTTATGCTATACGATAAACGTCATCCCGTGTATGGCACTCTCATCTTTTTTTTTTTTATAGCTTTTTCTTTATACTTTTACAATTTTAAGTAAGCCGCATAAGCTATACTAAAGATTTTTCTTAGTTCTTTCCTTGTTTTCATTTCTTTTACAATAAATAAAACAGTGACTGCTGTCAAAAACATTTGTCGAGTCGCGTACACTGTGTTTTAAATGCGATATTGTTGCCAACTAAGTTGCCAGCATTGCTGTGTCGCTCTCACTGTGTTTTGGTCTTTACCTTAATAATTCATTTATCAATTCTCAGCAGGAATTCAGCCTTCATCGGTGCTATATTAAAAATACAAACAGTTATCAATTCTTCAAAGACATAAATCGTTTCCTTTTGTTTTATTCATTTTTTTTCTACACTTTTCTCTCTTTGCCAATGCTTCATGATTCTTAGGTAGATTTCCTTTGTTGTCGTCGTTCTTAATAGTGGTAGTACGTAGAAGTCGGTCCCTATGTTGTTTTCCATTTTGTGTGGGATATTTGCGAAGCTCGAATGGATGGAATCTATCGTTTTGCCTTGACTAACTTTTAGATGTGCTGTGTTGATTCACTGGGGCCAGCTGATGTCTTACTTGGGCTTGCTTTTGTGTTTCCTCGAAATCCTTAACAGTTTTTAAAAGGTCTGATATCGTCCCGCAATTTGAGGCCATCAGCACATTTATCAAGCTTTGATTTAATAACCCCGATATGATTTACTTAATTGTTGACATTTCGTTCAAGTTAATTCTTTTCGCGAGCGCTGCTACCTGGTAAACATAATCTTCAATGGGTTCGCCTGATGATCTTTTCCTTTCCATGATTTGCATTAAAATTGAGGCGTCGTCCTGACCGGTAGGAAAACTACGAAGCAAGTTTTAATTTCATTAATCCCGATCTTCATTGGATTTGAATCCACGAAGGAATTTGAAGCATCATTCTCCTTTGTCGTTACACAGGCGCTGCAACTGCAACCGGCACATTTCTTCTTTTCTCGTAGAGCTTTCTCTTTTTTCAATAGTTCGTTTTCCCATCTAAGCAACTCAAGCCCAGTGAGAGAGATCGCTGGTACTGCCGTTTCTGGTGCACCTTCCCTCACTTCTGTCTCTACACTCTGGGACTGATTTTCATTCATGATAATGTAAAAAAAAATTAATATTTAACCCTATAGTTTTATATTATAAATACTTTAATTGTGGCTTTATTTTAACTATATTACTCTAATGTTCTTTATGGTGCAGAACAACGACGTTTCTATTTAAACTACTATATATATTTGTGTCCAGATACTAATTTAATAAGTAATAATAATAGTATTAAATATATAATTATAGAACTTAACTACTTTACTCATACTTGTTTTTTTTCCTTATTAAGTGTCTTCAATCTCCTATACTCCTATATATTTTTGTGCAATACCTTGTGCGCTTGTATATAGGTATTTTTAACTTCCTATTTTCTCGCTTATTCCACTGTGTGAGCACTTTCATAAACACAAAATCTGAAAATCACAAATTTATATTTAAACATACGTACATATATGTAAGTGCTATGTATGAATATGTTTCATACACTACGCCTCACTGCACAATTTAGTTGTTTCGCATAAAAAAATCACTTTAAAATCAGTTTAAAAACACTTCAGTTTAAAAACACTTGAACTATATTCGCTAGATGACGAATCTAAACAAGTCGATGTTACACCACATTTATCATATCAAAACCACATTAGAAAAACACATCATCCTGTGGCCGTGCCCGTCAGCGAATTAATTCCACATTGCCTGCGATTCACCTTAAAGTGCCAAACACAATTCCGCCATTCCGATTCAATTCGATTCGATTCAATTCGATCCGTTACGTGCACGAGCACAATTGTTCCGTTCAAACTTACCATCAGTTTTAAATTTCTCATTGAAATTTTTCCAGATTTTGTCTTTTCTTTTTACATCCATGTAAAATTTGTTGCCTTTGTCATAAGGCTCTTCATATTTTTTAATTTCTTCAATAAAAACTTCTTCATCCATCTTGAGTTATACACAAACATTGTACAGGTAATTTTTCTAGGTTATGTCATCCGTAAAAGTTGAAATTTGCTCAACTTCTCCGTTTCGATCCATTTCGACGAATGTGTCCAATTACACGTACGTCTCATATAAGCAAATTTGACATTTGTACGTATCGGATCGAAACGGTGCAATTGTGTTTCCCGCTTAAGATTCCATATCCTACCTTCTACCAGGATATTTTAGGAAGGACAAGGGATAACAAACGCACTCACACTTTCTAGCTCCTAATTGCCGGCAATAAACCTTTTTCCTATCTCAAGCATACATTTCACTCGATACCTTCTTTCGTTCTTTCTAGGAATTGTTCCTATCGGCCATCACCTGCAATACACTCACAGCCACGGGAAGATGTTAGGTCTTGATATTCGTACCTTTGAGCACAGTGCGGGCTTTTACCTGTTACGCTCACTACAATACAAAGCCAGTAGAGTAAAAATATTCAACGCCTTGCTCGAATATTAAATTGACAATGCCTCGATAACGCCTCGACTTGACGACATAACCAAAGTATAAGCCAGCAATGCCTCGCTCCAATATAAAAGCAACGATCCCTCGACGTGATGTAGGGAAGGCCGTAATTTTTTCTTAGAAAATTACTGGAAATTTTTTCTTAGAATAGTTATGCATGGAGTTATTTTCAGTAGCGTCGATTTTATAATCGAGCGACGAGTTGCAGAGTTTTGTTCTTCTTGCCCAGTCTTTGTATGTATTAGTTTGTCTATATGATAATAACTCTTAACGAGCTGTCAGGATCTCACTGAATTATGCTCTTTTAAGAAACTCTGTTACATATATAATATGTATTTCAAAGCGGGCTTACTACCGGTCGGTCTCAAGTTAATACGAATCTTCGACCTAAAAAGCTCTAGACTAACTTACGGCGACTTAGAATACATAAAAAAGGTTTTCACCAATGAATTCAGCTTCCATTTCGTTAATTCTTTTGTGATTTTTAATGCAATGTGTTCTATTAAATTTAATGCGACTAATACTAAATTCCTAAAACTCATGTTGCCGGTAGTATTGCCGGAGATTACTGATGTTTGAAATGCCGCCTTTATTTAATTTTATAGGAAATCGCTCCCTTTTGACATGTCGGCAATCTGGATTATTTCACTGCGGATATACTTGTGAAACTGCTTTGTTGAAAATAACCATTAACATTCGCCAACTTTTTATAAAAATAAAATGGGAATTTTTGTTTTACTCCATCTCTAGGGCTACACTGTCAATCATAATATACTATTATAAAAGTTAGTAACTAGATTTCAGTTTTCTTCTTCGACTATTTCACTCATAAATATGTAGCTTTCTATCAGATAGGACACAGCTAGTAAATGTGAATAGTGTCTTCTAGTGACTCAATACACATAACTTGGAGGGATCTATGTTTTGGCTGCTACTATTTAGTATTTTTATTAACTAACATCCGAGATTAATTAATAAGTCTGATGTTCATCTACTTACATATATGCCGCTGACTCGCAATTATTTATTAGAATCTCGGTTGGACTATTTGAGGATTACATCTATCGGGCAAATCATGATCTAGAGCATCTGAATGGTAAAAAGTCTAAATATATGATTTGTATTCTATACCGAGATCTCTGCTATTGTGTTACGCGCTGCTCCCATACCCTATAACCGAACTGTCAGAAATCTTGCAGTTATATTCAACACTCAAATGACTTCTGGCTACCAAGTAAATAATATGTATTATAGGTAAAGTGTATGAAACTTCTTGAAGTCACGGCAGTGGCGGATCCAGGATTCCGGTGAGGGGGGCGCAACTATGGTTTAAAAATGGTATATGCTGAAAAGTGAACAAAAGTTTGAAGACACTCGCCACCACTCGCAAATGTCAACTGTACAAAAGTTATCAATTAAAAAATACGAGACGAAAAGAATAGCAAGTGGTTACCACTTCCAACGAAGAAAGTTGCTCAAGGTTCTTAGCCGCTCCGAAAAGTCAAAGGGGATGTTAGATTATTCATTTTGTTTTCGTTTGTAAATGGTGGAATCATCATAAATTGTATCTTTGTAAAATAGAGGAACTCAAAATTTACATTTACTTCAAATAGCAAATACACAACAGATGCAATACATACCCTGTACGTATATAACTTCGTCGGAAAGCTAAGAAAATATGACTTCTTTTGATTTTTATATTATTAAGCCAAGCTGAGGAGATATCCTATGAACTATGATTCAAAGCACAGCATGGCCAGAAGGTGATAAAGGAAAGAGTTACGGAACGTGAGAAGGGTGGCGAAGGTGCTGGTGTATGTCACCCTTAAACTTTCGCAGATTGCATGCCGGAGAAAAGACAGATGATTGGAGACTGTTCCACGTTCGTACACGACGGCAAGTATCTTGAAGGATAAAAGGATGTGCGCGGCTTGCAGTGCGAGTATTTCATCACAACATTGATCATGCATGTAGCAATATAGGAGCGAAAGGCAACTAACTTTGCGGCGGTGCTCGTATAAGTCCATATGACGAGTTTTTGCCACATCGCCAATGAGCAGAAGGCTCTCTTTTTGACAATATACAACGAAGCTAACGCTCTGCGAGCAGCACCGGCCTACATAAAGAAATTGTATTCCATTCTAGGTCTGATGTAGGACTTGTAGAGGATCGCTAGAATCGATGGTATGAAATATTTCTTACACCTTATCAGAAATCCACGATATTTCGTTGCTTATTTGGCAACAGAGAAGTTGTGATCTGTTCAGCTTAACATACTGCAAATATTAATGTCAAGAATTCAAGATGGTGTATCGTCAAGAAGTGCTCCATCAAAAGAAACGGGAGCGGAAAAATTATGATCTTGTATTAAAGAGATGGGACAGCTTTGGAACTTAGATGTATTGAATTCGATGCGATTCGGCTTGCTCCAAGCGAGGATACTATCATGGTGGTTATTCAAGGATCTAATTATGCAACTTAGTTTGACGGATGTCACGTTTCCTCTGTATTCCCCAAGGGTGTCAAGAGAGTAAGCGAAACCAAGGGTACTGTCATCGGCAAAACAATGGATGGGTTTGAAAGTAAGTGAAAGCAGATCATTATTGAAAATTTAGAAAAGAGATGGAGAGATAGCAGAGCCTTGAGGCACCTCGGCATTTATTAGCTGATATTGAGATGTAACGCCATTTAATATAACCCGTATTAAGCAATCAGATACTTTACATTCATAATAGAAGAGGACGAGAGAGTCCAAGTGCTTTAAGTTTGGCTAAAAGGGCTGAATGCCATGACATTATGATAGGCCCTTGAAATATGTAGGGCAGCTATTTTGGACTCACCAAAATTGGGAAGACGAAGGCTTCAATGTTCCATATGAAAAGTCAGAAAAAGAAAAGCCATATTGCCGATCGTTGTGGGTTTGATTAGTTTCTAGATACTTCATTAATTTGGAGTTAATGTTACATTCAAAAACCTTTTAAACAATCGAAGTGATTGTAATTGGTCGATAATTTGAGGTATCACTACCCTTTCCTTTCTTGGGAATAGGCTTAGCGTGAGGTAGTTTCCAAGCAATTGGAAATTTTCCTGTTGAATAAGACAAATAGAATAGTTTTCGCAGAGCTTTAGTCCAGAATGAGGCACTGGTTTTGCTTAACGGGGGCTTGAAACTACCAGCACTTGCAGCTATGGAGACGTTGATTCCTTAAGGACCTTGAACATATCTCTCGTATGGATGTGCATTGGCTCTTGTACACATCTGCAAGGGAGCTGTAAAGTGGGTGGAAAAGGAGAATTTGAAGTAAATCTAACAGTCTAAATATAAGTTTTATTCAGCGAGACAACAATTACTTCATTGTAAAGTAGTGAAGGAATAGAGGAACTGCTGAAGTTGCTCCTGGGACGAGAAACCTTTGCTACCTTTGCGTCTATACTCTAACGTTCTGGTCAAAAACATTTTTTTCTCTTTGGATAGTCTATTAGTTCTGGACATGGATGCAATTGATAGGTGCGACAAGCAGACCATTTCGCTTTTATTGCTTGGCTGTACTTATCGTTAAACCAAAATCGATTTTGCTGCTGTTAAGTTCTGCTGTATAACTACCGAATGTATTCACTCATGCCAAGATTTCAAATTGTACTAAATTCAACTGTGCATTCATCAACATCCCTTGGAGGAAAACAGAGCCACCAATCAAATTCTCTAGGATACTGTTTGACACCTTCCCAATCTGCAGATTTATTTTGTTTTTATTTAACGTTTGGGCTAAGTATTCTATACAAACTATTACATTTTATGAAATAATAAAAAAAAATGCGCAATGACTTGTTCGCCATTGTGTAATTTCGCTAAATTTCTCCAATTACGAGTTTATTTTTTTAAATGTTTGTTTTGCCAGACCACGCCGATAATGTTCTAAGAGTCCATCTTTATATGGAAGGCTTATCAAAGACCCTCTGGCAGCTGTTTTCACTTAAAACAAACCTTCCATCGCGGTAACATGAATAGGCTCTGTCTTGCTTCAAACACCCCGAGCAAACCGACGCTCATGAACAGGTATCCGCGCTTCCTGTTGTCTCAATAGGCTTCTACAACCATGACCGAAGACCAAGATGCTAGTTAGGGACTGCGTTCCTAAATGTATCATATTGAACGCTTACAGAAATTGTAGAATAGATGTCAATCATTTTGTTAGAAAAAATTCAGAAGATCTACTGTAAGCGGGGGGGGGGGGGGGGGGGGGTGCGCCCTCTAGCTGGATCCGCCCCTGCGTCACGGTACAGAGAATACAAATCTTCTCTCTTTAAAAGCTTCATTGTTGTGACTCAGATACCTTTTCCGCGACTTGTACGAATTATAAAAAGATCTAAGTTGTGAAAAAATAGAAAAGATCAAAGTTTGAGAAATTGACAAGAAATCGAACTGTTTTAAAAACCAAGAGGAGTTTAGTCCGTTTTTTTTTTTAAACAAGGAAAGCTCAGATCAATCTCGAATAAACAAAAATCTACTGATTGTATTTATGTTTTATTTACTAAACCCAAACACGGGATCTTTCGATTGCCCTTTAGTCCGATAGAAATTGTGTGCTCTCCATCAGGAAGACGGCACACAAGCAAAATACAACATCATACCCTTTGGTTTTCTGTGTATCTCTTGCAGACACTTTGAACATTAATTATTTCTTTCTTCGCTTAATCGAAACAGTGCTGTGCATTATTCGAATAAACTTTCAATGAAATAACGATTTCTTTTCGATTCGAATAAATTTTTATTTGATTATCAATTTATTTTAAGTTATTCCCAAATAATTATTTATTATCTGATGCAAAATATTTGATAATCAAATAATTATTCGTTATTTGGTGAATCATTCCCAAACAATTATTTGTGATAGTGATTATTTGAATTTCAAACAATTATTTGTCATTCTTTGATAAATATATATTTTCTGGTGTCCATTAGTTCCAATTTCAAATAATTAATTCTTGGTACACGCAATTCTCTTCGCAAGGTGTCTCGTCACTTAATTTAATTTAAAGTTTAATAGGAATTCAATAATTTTGTTCAAATAAGAATTAGTGAAGCTTTTGAAGAAAATAATTGGGTTTGATTACCTAATTACCTAAATATGAAATCTATTTCTACTCAAGGGTCATAATGATATAATCGTAAAATAACTGAAGTTTAACTAACTATATACTTACAGGGTCTCATACTGAAAATTTTTCCTACCTCAGTTATAAGGTCATAATGTAGTTAAAGTGCTAGTGTATATGAAAAAAGGATATCTGCATTGCCGTCTTTATGTTCCAGGCCGTGACACGAATTCTTTGAATGTATTAGGGTGGTACGGTTTCGCACTTCTCTTAGCATTTGTTCTTATGGAAAAATGCATTACTTTCAACTTCAACCTTCTGCACAATATAAATAAGCCTCCGTACTAAAAGTTTTATTCAGGAATTTTATTATTTAATTCCTTGTGCATTTACCAGCATAAAAATCTAGGTACTTTGTTTAATAAAATTGCTACTATTTTTTCACTCAAGGCTGGATTCTGTGAAATTTTCGAGAAAAATGAGATATTTATTTGACACAAATTTTACATCTCCTTTCGGCATATTGGTCAGACCGAAATTTATCTTTTTCTTAAAAAAATTGAGGTAGTGTGACCCGATGTACATTATTAGACATAGTTTGAGAGGATCTTGGAGATGTTCAAGAAGGTTTTGTCATTCGGGCAATCCTACATTCTCTCGATATTTGTATTTAACTCGTTGTCTCAATCGCACTACAATAATGCATACCCAAGGTCTTTTCCCCAATTCATGCAAAAGATGAAAGTATATGGTATTATTTCTAAAAATCACGAATAATTTCCAATTTTGTTCGGCTGTGTCATATCTTCTTATTAGGTTAACTTTGACCTAAGCCTAGTAGTATTAGTAAGGCATACGATGGTGAAATATTTTTGATGACATTTTTTTTCCAAAATGCAGGACAATTCTAGAGATGACTCATTGCTTCTTTTACTTCTTTTTAAAAAAACTGGTTTGAAAATGCATCAAGAATACTCGGGTGGAATGGCACAATGGGTCATCCCAGACGAGTATTCTTGATGCAGTATGCAAACCGGTTTATTGCGTCTTTTCACCTCTTCCCTAAGAAACCGGTTTGCATACTGCATCAAGAATACCCGTCCGGGTTGGCCCTATAAGCTTCACGATCGTCACGTTTCAAAGTGGACGCCCATTCGGGTGAACGAGTTTTTTTTTTTTTAATAAATATTGTCTCAAAATTGGACTCATCTGTTCTCTAAAAGGGTTTCGATTCTCGAATGACAATGACAGATGATATGCAGCGAATGCAGGGAAAAAAAACTGATCTTGCTTAAGCTTGACAGGTATCTTGAAGTCAAGGTATATAGAATAGAAGGTATTCCCATTAAAATTTTGACGCGTTGCATCTGTGACGTAATCTTATGACTAATGTATGTACATTTTTACGGAAAAGACAGAGAGAGGAGAGAGAGTATTTTTACTTTGTACTGTACTTTCCTATAGATTTCACGATATTACGTCACCTAATGGTGGAACATGGTTCGTAATGGAATTACTTGTATTCTATATATCTAGGCCTGAAGTCACGGTACAGAGGCTACATTGGCTTGAAGTCACGCTACAGAGGATACAAATATTCTCTCTATGAACCCACGTTCCATTATTAGTGAAGGAATCAACGTATAATGTATAGAAAAGTACGGTAAAGAGAATACAATACTCTAGCTGCTCTCTCTGTCTTTTCTATGCTGCAATGTGTCAAAATTTATTGAGAATACTTGTATTCGCTGTACCCTGGCTTGAAGTCACGGTATATAGACACAAGTATGAGTAGTACCAACCATGGTTGGCCATCTTGGGCGTCATGACATCAGACGAATGTTCTAAAAATATTTTCCTTTAACTTTCAGCAATCATGAACAAAATATTAACACATCAATACACGAATTAAAATGTCTGTAATTGCTTACCTGATTGCTTGCAAAACGTATTACTTTCTTACATTTAGCTGCCATACCATTATAAATTTTGAAAAATATTGATATTTTCGTACTATAATATTATCTATTGTAATTTGCCAAAACTGTTACCAAATAATTTATTTAAATAATATTTCTGAATACTTCATATGAATTGTGAAGTCATGACGTCACAGCCCAAGTATTAAATAATTAGTAGGCATACTTTCTTACTCTGTCTGCCGTGGCTTGAAGTACGGTTTTCACTTCGATCGTGCCGTCTTAAGCACAAACTCACTTTTTTTTTTATTTAATTGACTCTAAGATTATCCACAGTAATGAAACCCAATTAAATTACTTCAAAAGCTTCACAAATACTTAATTGAACAAAATTATTAAATTCCTCTTAAACTTTCAATTAAATTATGTAATGAAACACCTTGCGAAATGAAATGCATGTACCAAGAATTAATTATTTGAAATTGGAACTAATGGACACCAAAAAACATATATTCATAATCGAATGACAAATAATTGTTTGAAATTCAGTCAATTCACCATCACAAATAATTATTTGCAAATAATTCACCAAATAACCGGCTTATAGGTTATATTGAAGTGTATGGACTCTTAAGCTCTGCCCAATCTGGATCTCGTGCTAAGCACAGAACAGTCTCAGCCTTGCTAAATTTAGTTGCAGATATTATTAAGAATAACACAGAGAATAATATGGCAACAATTCTATGTCTTCTTGATTTCAGTAAAGCTTTTGATTCGATAAATTTTAATATATTGTTATAACAAAACTATTTTTGGTATAGGAAGGGGGATTAGGAAATAAATTGCAAAAAAGGTTCTTTGTTTATATAAAAAACCTTTTATTATATTATATTTAATTTTACTTTGGGAGAAGTCAGGACCCATGTGGATGCTCCGACTAAAGAAAGTGGAATGCCTATTCCTTGTCGATGGCCTCATCATCCTGACCTGTACTTTGACATCGATTGGTGCTGATTGCAAAGCGGATGGTTGACAAATATTTTGACCAGGTTTGGTGATCATCCTTCACTAGAATAGTCAGCTGTGCTTTTAAGTAACGATTTCGTCCTTCTACTCGGTTAGCCTCAGGATGGTACACGAGTGTAAAGGTCTGCTTGATGTTCAGGCAGTATGTGATCTGCTGCATTATGGCACTTACGAACTGAGTACCATTGTCACTCAATGGGCTTCTTGGTATGCCGTATCTGAAAAAGACTTCTTCAATTAGTATCTTACCGCATTGACTAGCAGACGCTTCCTCCAATGGAAAGAGTTCTACCCATTTAGAAGTGACATCTTCTATAATGAAAATCCATCTTTTGCCGTCTTCGGACTCGGCTAATGGAGCAAAGAGGTCTACGGCCAATGTTTCGAATCTTCGACTAACAGCCGGGGTTTATAGTAAGCCCGCTGGCTTAAAATTGGTTGCCTTATATCTCTGACATTCGGAACAGTTCTTCACAGGGCTGCTATATTGCGTTGCATTCCCGGCCAATAGTACCATCTGCAAATGCTCTGAATGGTTCGCTCGATACCATAATGGTCTGCTGTCGGAGCGTCGTGATACATCCTTAAAATTTCAAGTCTTTCATGCTCTGGTACAACGAGTTGAGCTTCTTCAGTTTCCTCATCAGGCGCATACCTATACAAAATTCCATTATTTAGAAGATATCCGCGAGCAGTCCAACGAATGAATGCTTCTGTGGTTGCATTGCTTTCAAAATATTCTACAATTTTCTGTGACTCAGGGTCCACAAGCTGTTCTTCTCTTACCTCGTTTGGTGTTCTATGCGGGAAGTCCACCGATATAGGGCAGGTTTCTAAGCTAAGGAGCTCTTCTTCATTAATTGGAGGGTGTGTCAGCTACTACATTGATGCGTCCAGCAGTGTATTCAATGTCTAAATTGAATAGCTGTAGCTGAAGCGCCATCTTGCCAAACGGTAGTTGTTTTTAGACTCATTAGCCAACGTAACGGTTGATGGTCGGATGCTATAGTGACTTTACTACTTTCGATATATGTATATTCTCGGAATTTATGGACTGTCCAAACCACAGCTAAAGCTTCCCTTTCTGTCGTTGTATAGTTTCTTTCTGAAGTGGTGAGCAGTCTGCTTGCATATTCCACAGGCTGTTCATCTGCTCCCGCCCCTTGAAGTAAAACTGCTCACAAAGCGTAATTGCTGTCATCTGTACGTATGATAAAAGGCTTGTCTTCATTAGCTTGCCTCAGGATGGGAGCGGTTGTTAATTTATTTATTAGCTCGTCAAAAGCCTGCTGCTCTTGTTCACTCCATAACCATTTAGTATTCTTCTTGGTACGTTCTGTCAAAGGCTTTGCGATATTTGAAAAGGTTGGCACAAAACGTCTGTAAATGATTTAACCGGGGACTTTGTCTAATAGGTTGTTTCCGTCCCTTTCGTACGGGTTTTTTAGTACTCGTGGTTGTGTGAGTGTTCGTTGCCTCTAGTTGGGCGCCAATTATATAACAAAACTATTTTTGGTACAGGAAGGGGGATTAGGAAATAAATTACAAAAAGGTTTCTTTGTTTATATAAAAAAAAACTTTCATTATATTATATTTAATTTTACTTTGGGAGAAGTCAGGAACCATGTGGATGCTCCGACTAAAGAAAGTGGAATGCCTATTCCTTGCCGATGGCCTCGCTTATATAGGCGTGTTGCTTGAGTGAGGTGATGATATCTATGTGATGAATATTGTGTTGCCCAGGGCCGCATTGGGAGTGATGTTTTGCAATAAACTCAAAACTGAGTATAAACTTTCAGAAAAATCGAACTTTTCGACCCATCTATCAGAGAGGTCCCATCGGTATGGTTATCTCTGATCGCCTACCATAGAAGTTCGATGATAGGGCCACACAACTGCTCATATCAATATTTTTTATCAAAAGCAAACAGTAAACAGAATGATGTGCCCCCAGCATAAAACATTATAATTGGGGGTACCTACCGCAAAAAGTTAATTTTGGGTTCTCTACTGTTTTGTCTCTACATAAATGACTTGTTGAAAGTTCCTAGGCAGTATTCCCTTCAACTTTATGCTGATGATGTCCAGTTGCGCTTTTCTACAAGCATGATCTGCATCTTAATGTGTAAAATGTGTAAAAGTCAATATGGATTTAGACCTTATATCTAGCTGGGCAAAAATGAATAATCTTACTGTAAATCCTGCTAAGTCTCAATCCATTGTTATTTTTACAGGTCAACTCGATACGTCTCCTCTGCCTTGAATGTCTCTTAATGATGTGCGTATTCCATTCGTTGACTCAGTTCGACATCGCGGGGTGTATTTTGATAAATCTCTTAATTGGAAAAAGCACACATATGTTCAGATTGGAAATATTTATGGTGGTTTAGAGGGCTTATGGCGACAACCTACACTCCTAGAGATACAAATATACGTCTTGTAAAGGCTCTGTTACTGCCAATTATAACTTATGGCTGTGAAGTTCTTGGAAACTTGAATATTATAAGTATGTCGTAATAGGATAAATGTTGCCTATAACTCATGTGCAAGATACATGAACTTATTTCTTAATAATCCGCAAGTATACTGGGTTGCACGCTTGATAATTATATTTGATTTAGAACTGCCTTTATGATGTTCAGGATGGTAAATTCTATGTGCCCTAATAATTTGCGTGAAAGATAATATTTTTCTCACATCAGCTCGTACCAGATTGCTTCTTGTACCGCGGCATAAGTTGCATTTCAGCAAACGTGTGTTTTTCATTTACGGTGTTTGTGTGTGGAATACCCTCCCATTTGAAATTAGAACAACCCGCTGTCCTGTCAGCTTCAAGAGATTGTCATTTAATCACTTTATCTTATCTCATTAGTGTTCATTGTTGAATTCAATAACTTAAATTCTCTAAATTCACTTATTATTTGCGTATAACTCTTGTATATTATATCTATATCTAGTTTTAATTATAGTAAATACAACATACATAGATTAACGTAAATATAACGACATTTTTGTGAGACTCATAATTTTCTATTAGTATTGAATTTAGTTTGGAGTAGGCGCAAATTAATGAGCTTGATTTCACTTGTGCTCTTTTAATAAAGAATTATTTATTTAAATAACGAATAATATTTCTAATAAAATAAATTTTTATTCGATTTTTCATTTTATTCGGTTTCTTATCTTTTATTTTTATTCGAATTGTGACGGTACTTGACAATGAATGCCAAGCTACCTCCACATATCTAACCTGAGCTAGCCAGAATCAGAGTCAGACTACGTCCAGGTAGATAGGAGCTGGTTAGATCCAAGAACAGCACAATTTGCCGACTCGAGCTCATGGTATGGGGATCTGGTATGCCAGCTCTCGTGTGTGCTGAAGGTCAGGGCAGGTTTAATCTTTCCTGATACTGGGGTTACTGACGGATTAACATTGAAATCCCTCTCCTTCCTAGTGAACCGAAAAAAAAAATACTAAATTAAATATTGAAAAAGATGTTGAAAAGATGAAAAACGAATAGGCAAAAAAAACTCTCCGACGACATTACCTTACACCACTATTTCAGGATTTCGTGGGAGAACGTTACTAGTATTTCTGAGCACTTAATTATACCAAATTCAGGAAAACACAAAAGAAAATTTTTAGATTACATCATGAAGACTATAGATCCAAAATAGGTTTTTTTTTTCCTTTTCCAACACTTCACTTCGAGAGCCCTAACAAAACCCCAATGGATGACTATACGTAGACATATAATATATGTATAGGTCTTCCATAGTTAAATGTATGTATAAAAATAGTTATATATATACATAAAATGCATATAAATGCACACCCAGACTTTGCCAACAAAATTTCTGATAAGGCTTTTAATGAAGCTTCAGCCGCAGGTATCTGTTGTAGCTAGGCAAAGTAACCAAGAAAAATGTTATGCAAATAAAAAAAATAAAACGCGAAGGTTGGAAAAAGTTCACCAGACGGAAACAAGTAAGATAACTATAACTAATCTAACTAAATAATATATTTTAACGCGGTACAACAAATGATTAAGTTAAACTGACTTGTTTTCTCTGTTTGATTGTTTTTTTTCTGCTTGATCCACTAACGATACCTAGTTACTTCCACCCTTGCTATTATTGCAGTTACGTTGCTCCGTTAATTGGATGTAACGCGCTGCCTTGTCAGTCCATCACGCACAGCACGTACACTATTTAACAGCTATCTATTATGCTCCTCTGCTTATCGTTTTCTTTTCTTTCCAAATCCTCCTAAATCCCTTACGCAGCTCAAGAGCTTTGTGAGGCTCTGGCCGGAATCACGAAAGGTCCCTGTGTCAATATGAAATTCATATTTTACAAATAAATTTTACAAATCTTTCGGAAATGCACACCATCAACCTATACCCTGTTGTATAAGGGTTCACCTTTTAGAGGATGTAGATCACCACCGTATGCGGCAGAATCTTTTTGTTTCCTTTCAAAGGACAAACTTTAAATTCAACTTTTTTTTTCCACTAGCAAGAATACTCGGCTGTTTGACTGCCCCTCGTAATATTACAAGATCAAATGATCTGTATTTCACCGAATTATCGGTTCTTCCAAAATTCCTAGCGGGTTTTCACAAAAAAAGTAGTCACCATGATCACTCACCAGTGCAAACATTTTCTGCAATCAAGGCCGCTGTGATAGATTAGCCCAATGTTACTATAGGGCACAGATGATGACGCCTGTAATTATCGTGCGCATACATTGACAAATTGAATGGGCTCTTATCGTGGGACCATAGATGAAGTCGTTGTTTGTGAAATTTTTGCATTCGCAGGCCATGAGCAAGTTTGAATTTCCAATCCAGTTGTAACATTCATTGTTATCATATTGGGTGATAACATCTGCGTCGCTTTGTTTTGGTCGAAATGTCAGTGACCTAATTATTCTATGCCATTGACCTTATGGATATATATATATAGGTACATAATGTTTTCTTATGCTACTCGTTACAGAATAAAAAATGCCCATCTCTGATGCGACCATTATATATCTTTCTCTCGACTTTCCTGTTCTCAAAAGATTAAAGTGGCGTTTAATATGTAGTTGTATTAGGTTTATTTTCAGCCTAAGACGCTGTGGTCACTTCAGTCTCCATCGTACCGTAATTCTTGGTTACACATATAATATGTATTTATTATTCAGAGCACTTAGTATTCTACATAAGCTAACTGTTAATAGTAAACGTGTAAATCTCTCTTTCAAAAATATGCGTTCATCAAATCATGCTAAGATCTTACTGCTTAGCTGCAAAATCTCTATAGTCAACATTTCTACTTTGTTCATATTCCTTGTGTATGAAATACATTTACAGTTCGGAATGAGTATATAGGATCTATTGACAGTGGCGGATCTACCATTGAAATTAGGAGGGCGAGGGGGGTCATCTTATAAATTAAATTGAGCAAAAACAAAAACATTCAGCGCGAGCTGTAAGCCGCTTAGTTTAGCCAACTTAAGACACAGCAGTACTGTAGTGAGGTACTAGGAAGGTTTCCGCATTAATCGGTGTGGATGATGTGTCATTTTTTAGTATACTTTTTTTACAAAAGCTCATTTTTTAATAAGAATAGTAGTTTAGGGTACAAACTGTAGGAGTCATTCGAATCAAGCTTTTCTCAGTTTTACACACTTATATAATATGGACTGCTCGAAATGCTATTTCATGCGGGTACAATTTTTTGTGTGAAAATTAGTTCTTGCATCGGTGTCAACCTTGAAAAAACCCTTGGCGGGTAGTTGAAAAGTGATTTTAATAATAGCTTTGGAATTTCTGTTGACTATCTATGAATATATTGCCTTTGGTAAAACACGTTTTTATCATTAATTAACCCAAATAATTAATTTAAAAACATTTATTTTCACGAAGTCACTTATTTATTTGTTGGTAATTGGTGCTTAGACCGAAAGAGAACGCTATATAGAAGTGAACCCACTTTCTGCAGTATATTTCTATGGACGTAGTCAGCCCATATTATATATGTCATGGTTTTATATAAGAACGCTGCAAATATTTTAGCATGTTAGGAGTTAGGACTACATGAGTTAGGGCTCTGCTGTGGTAGTGGCTGGGGAAGTGTTTCTCGAGGGTGTTGGATCACCCAAAGTTGGGGTCCCAAATTCAAATTCTGAGAAAAACCTATACATACATCACATGCATACAATAATATTCATTGAAATAATTTTTTTTTTTTTAAGTTGAATTATATAAATGAAAAGTATATTTTTTCAAATAACTCAACTAATTAAATATTTTTTACTTCAAATTTAAGGGGGTGTCATGACCAAGTGACCACCCCGACTGGATTCGCCACTGTCTACTGAAGCATTCAGGGAACTTTAGTTTCAATACTTAACGAACAATATCTAGAGTAGCACGTAGTAGGTTGCGGATTTGCAGAACTATTGTAGTTAGTATTTAACTTCCACCAGAATTTAACTTTTCATTTCATTTGTAATTGGTTTTTTATTAATATTATTAACTTAAGTCTTTATTTTAAAATGAATTAGTCTTAGTTTAACTTAGTCTTCTTCGTAACTGCTTTCGGAAGTAAAATATTTAATTGTACATATTTAAAAGCCATGTAGGTATATAATCTTGTCATATACTATCTACCTGGAATAAATGAATTGAATTGAATTTTCATAAAGTTAGAGGCGCTCAAATTGATTGCTTCAATTATCTGCTCTAAAATTTACTTTTCAGCGGTTATGTAAGGATTTCAGTAACTAATAAGTAAATATGACATAAAATCAAAAATATATTAAGTATGTTAATTCTCTGCATTCTCCAAATGTATAGGCATATGTACGTATATGTGTATTTTAGAAGAGACAGATATATGTATAACATCATCATCCCTGTGAAATTTCTACACAAACCAGAGTTCTAGCCACAGTAACAAGTATACTAACCCCAGCATCAGAATGCATTGAATAAAATATTCGATAATCTTGTTCACTCAAGCAAAATGTGTGCAGTTTAAGCTCTTCGAAGCAAAATTGAAAGGCTGGGCTACAATTAAATTTCTGGATATACATAGCTGCGGTATGGCTAGAGATAAATTTTAAGTTTAGTTTTAGACAAAAGTTCATACATCATCGCTTTTGCTGCTCCTTGTACGGTTGCTTAAGTACTCAGCCACATGCATTATAAGAAAGATTGCATACATGTGCTTTCTCATATCCGTATAGCAGCAACTATATTCTGTCAGTATCAGTATAGCGTAGCTTTCTAGCTGGCTGGCTGGCTACAACATAAGTGCTTAAGTTTGCTCTCTGGTCAGCAATAAATTTAATGAGTTTCCTTCTTAATTACCAAGAAATGTTAATCCTAATTTGTTGTAATGGCTATCTGCCGACTGGCTAGTCTGGATCAAAACTCCATGGTGTTGAAAAGTTTCCTGTAAATTGTTTTTGGCTAGATCCCTTTTCCATAGACCAAAACTGCCCCAACTTTTATTATGAGAGGATTTACAGTTGTAGGGCGCACACAAGATAACCTAGAAAGGTTTTTACGTATACGTTAGTATAAATGTGATATACATATGTATATCAAATATAATAATACAAATTTACGTGATTATTTCTTGGCTCGGAATGAATTAGTTTGAAATAATTTCACAAATTTCACACAAGGAGCCAACAACTAAGTGAATGTATGTATGTATTACCAGCAGATACTGCCGCCTTGTTCTATTGCTCTCTATTTTTTTTATATTATTAAGCCAAGCTTAGGGGATACTCTATTATGCACAGCATAGCAGGAAGGAGATAGGGATAGATTTAGGGGACATGAGAAAAGTATCGGAGGTGCTGATGTATTCCCAGATTGTAAGCCGGAGGAAAGATTAGCGATGGTAGACTGTTCCACATTCTCATAGTACGGATTAATTTTAATAAATTGAATGTTGTGTTGCGAGATAGGACCGCTTCAGTTCTAGCCTACCACAAAAGGGCTTTGATTGAACTTACGTCAGGCAGGAGTTTATAGGAACTCAATGAAAAATTATGTCCTTGGTTCTGAATGAATACTTTGTGAATAGTCAATCAGATAATCCTAGTGATTCAGCTACTCCAGCTAGTTGAACTTCCGCTACCTCCAGCTTCGGTCTAAGATGTTTTGAGGTAGACGAGTTGATCAGAGAAATTTACTTTATCAAATCGAACACCAGGGTTCACATCTAATCGATTTTAACGCCTAGTCAAAACGACATGGATCTTTGTGTTTGCCTCCCACTCTTACATTCCAAGATTCATGATTGCAGAAATCTTTCTTCTCTCTTCTTCATTTCATTGCATGAGCACGAGTTTATATGTAGTAGTTAATCAACACAAACGGTGTAGTAATAGCTTATGCATATTCAACATAACTTAGAACCATGAAGTGTGTATTTAGAACAATACTATTGGAAACTGGAGCTTGAGTTTTTAGTTTTCAATACAATTTTTTATATTGATCGGCTTGATCCACTGGGCTGTACTCAATTTTTTAGTTTAGTGTTGTAATGAACTGCGACATAAGCAGTTTGGCTGCTGAAATTCTATGATAAGAATTAAGAGTGAAACAATTGCAGTTTACCCTTCTTACTTCCGTTACTCTCAAGGGACCAAACGTATATCCTGTACAAAAGAGTCCGCCTAGAGTTGGGTTTTATGACACCATTAAAATAGGCAAAGGATAACACTTTTAAGAGTTGAGCAAAAAGAGTCACTAGTTCAGAGCGGAAGGTGAAAGGTCGTTTAGTGTCCGAGCTGTAGGTCCGGGAGTGAGTTGATAGAAATACAAAAAGTCAATCGTTTTCATAATACTACACGACGGCGACATGAATTTTCGAATGAGGGGGGGGGGGGGGGGGGGTGAAAAAAATTATTGCAGAAGAACAATATGAAACACAGTTATAATTTAATTATTCATTGGTATAACTACATTTACTGATGAATATACATGGTCAAAAGTTGCATTCAATTCACACAATCATAATTAAAAAATTTACTTAATTAATCCGCATAATTACAAGAATTGTCGCATTTTACATGAAAGTAACAAAAAATATATATAAAAAATAGACTTTCACAACTCTCATCTTAATTAACATTTTTCTTCGATGAGTTTTGAATTTAGCTCGTCCATTAAAACGTTTCCAGGTAGCTTTTCTCCAACATTAATGCTACATGGGTTTTCCAAATTTATAATAGAAGTCTTGTACTGCTCGCCACTATCGATTTTAACTTTTGACATCCACTACCACCAGTCCTACAGCTAAATAGCACGCAGATCTTTCAGTATGCTCCATCCATTAAAGAGGAATATACCAACCATTTGTACTTCTGTAGCCAACGTGATTGAAACTTTAGATTTCGTTTTCCCGTAACTGGAAACTTAAAAGAGGCTGATGGCGTCCAAATCGATGTCAGTCCTTTCAAGAGGTCATTCGGCTTTTCTTTTATATATTTCGAAATATCGTTGTTCGGATTTTCCACTACTGCAGTTTCATATCTCTCCGATGACGTAGACGGTAACATTCTAGACTCTACATCTGATGTTTGCAAATGGCCTTGGAGACCTTATCACTGTTAGGTACTGGTGTACTCTCTCCTATTAATTGCTTTTCCATAGGCTTAAATGATCCATAATAGTATGTCTTTTCATTTTATACTAGCCAGTTAAAATAGAGTCCCTTAATATTAACTTTCGTTTACACAACACTACACACTGGAACTTTCTTTCCAATTTTATAGCTTTTCAAAAACAAAAGTGAGTTAAGTGTTTCACAAATTAGATTTTCACAACACGAAACAAAACACACGAGGATTGTTGGTGCTTCCTCACGTTTTTATTATTTTTTTTGAAATTTCTTTTTTATCACCGAAAATGATACAGTCACTATTTGTCTAACTCAGACTGAGCTTATCAAAGCCATTCCAAATATTTTACAAAATATCACCAAATATCACAAAAAACTTAGTCCTGGCGAACGCTTTTATTTTACGATTACGAATTATTATCGGTAAGACTTCTTAATTCCGTAAATAAAAATCACTTCCACTTCATTTAAAGGAATCAACTTTAATAATTCAAATTTTCTTTTGGACTTGTTTTTTAAGTCCCATTTGAAAAATGCATATATGCATGTATATGAAATATATAGTCAAAGATAACTTAGGGGGAAAAGAACTTAGCTATGCATTATTGCAGTGCAACTGACACAGCGAGTTAAAAACAAAAATCGATTTCGTTGAATGTAATCTGAGCTTTCACATTTTTTGTCAGTATTCGTAAAAATTTTAAAGAAATTTTGATTTATGTGTTATTTTTTCTCCTTCTTTCTTCTGTATATTTTAAATGCAAAACAACCTGAAAACTCTTCTATGTCCTAGCTTGTCATTAAGTAAACTTTGGTATATTGTTCTCAAAACTAAGGCAGCCATAAACCGGTTTTAGTCCTGGCGGCTGTTTTCTGACGGCATTTTATAAAGGTCTACCTTTTACGACATCTTTGCTAGGTGAGGAAACTCTGGCGTCTTGATGTCGGTTACATGTCAAAATTTACACAAGAAGATGCACTAAACAATGACACAATCATGTAATTGTCTATTCACAAAATGTGCAAGGAAAAGTTTAAAGAAAATGTGTAAATGTTGTAACTGTTGGATAGGTAAATTATTTATTTATTATTTAATAAGCTAAAACTAAGCGCAATAAGGAAGTTAATACTAAATTTCATTACAACTAAAGAGATAATTGAATTTTGTCAAGTTTATTGCTTAGGCGGATTTCGTATCGACAATTACTAAAGAAAGGAATACTGCTTCTACGAAAATGTAAAGTTAGGACACTTTTTCTTCGCTAGATCATGTCTCACAATCGCAACCTGTAAATAAAAGTTTTCGTTTTGAGCTAGGCATATTATCTATTTCCTATTGAAGTACTAAAATAATACTATCGAAATTATAACTATTTTATATTATTGAAATAGTAGAATATGCTAAGATATTGTACTTCTTGTATCTTTTGTTATTATCTAGTATGCACTGACTTCTCATGGGAGGTGGTATACTATACTATAGTATAAATATTATTGAGATCAAATACTTCCTTTGATGTAATTCCGCAATGAAATCGAGAGAGCAACTATACATTTACTATAATTAATAAGTACTTACATATTTCGTGTATTTATGTGTTATTCAGCAAACGATTTCGTTTTGACAACGTCGCCTAACCATGCTTTGTAGAGGAGGCTTAAGTTTCTAAAACTTATGCTTCTTTTTATTTTGAATCCTCTTCAGCTAATTTTTAATTACTGTCTTAGGTAGATCTATATTCCCTGGTTTATGAAAAATAGCTAAAGTGATTCCCATTCCTAAGAATTTTTCTCTGGAAATTTACCAGTGATTTGGGTGGGACCCATAAGCTTACTGAGTTGCCTAGCGAAGGTGCTTGAAAAGTTAATGTACTGGCAAATCCAAGATAATCTTAAAATTAACAACTAAATCTGTAAGTAGCAGTTTGGCTGCCTGATCAATATCTATCCTGCCTGGAAGGAAAGCCTCAGATAACCGAATACTTTCTGTGTACTTGTCCGGCCTTTGTCCGGAGTAGGCTGGATACA
The DNA here is from genome assembly GCA_963930735.1 of Dioctria linearis. Classification (NCBI taxonomy): domain Eukaryota; kingdom Metazoa; phylum Arthropoda; class Insecta; order Diptera; family Asilidae; genus Dioctria; species Dioctria linearis. The sequence goes on along the minus strand of OZ005740.1, from coordinate 288,298,195 downwards.
CTTGGGTCTGCCCTCCTATCTGTGGATGAGCTGAAAAACTTACCACACCTAGACCTGAGTCGACCAGTTGGGCTTATGGAAGACTGTGTGGAGTACATCAACAGATATTTGGATAGGAATTTTCAGGATCAATATCGAACAAATACAGTGAAGTCACAGTGCATGGCTATGGATTTTAAGTATCAAATGTTCCTTTCTTCTGGTTAGATGGGAGTATCTTAACTTTTTCGATACGGTACGTACACTTACACTCTTGAGTATTTATTTCTCTAGTGAATGCCAAATTTTCAGTCGCGTTGAACCTGTTTGTCGCACATTCATTTATTCCCTACGTAAATATAACAACATTAACCCTTTTAGAAACAAATTTCTAGGTTGCTCGCTCAAAGTTTATGTCCAATGAATGGATCTAATTTTTGTATATAAAATTATTCACAATTATATGTACCTCAAGTTATTTAAGACAATATATTAATTTTCTACAGTCTGTGGGACGCTCTTCAATGTGGCGTTCAACGCTGAAGCAGTTTTAGGGCGTTCAAAAGGCAGCATATTTCTAATATTTATTTTTTGTTTATATATATTTTTTTATTTAACTCTAAGTTTTATTGTTTTTTATGCTTACATATCTCAAAATGAAAAACCGTAATCTTTACAAGATCGCTCTTTCGTCCATCAGTCTACAGACGTTTTCCGCAAATACGACGTGAAGTATGAATTTGAAATTTGGCAAAATGTTAGATCTTCGTAAAGCGGACATATTTCAACTGTCAAAGATCATGTAAGTTTTTTTTTAAGTTTTGTGGGGATGAGTATCGTGTGAGTATCATGTGAAGTATAGTTTGAAAGTGCTACTTTCAAGAATTCTAATTTTCTTTTGCAAATTTTTTGTGACTTGGTTATAAAGATATGGCGCACAATGTTCAGCTCCCCTTAATCTTCTAGGTTTCTAAAGTTATGCCCTTCATATCTTCAGGGTTAGTAGTAGTTGAGTTATAGATAACAGGAAAATTGCTGTTTTTTTCGCCGCATAATGTCTATATGCAATATGCATTTTAATGATACACCTCATTACGCGGAGTTCTTCAGTTTTCAGTTATAGCATGATGTTCTGTCTGTGATTAAGTTGAAATACCCAAATAAAATGCTACTTCAAAATTCATCAGTGTAGCCTCATAGTTTGGGATAAGAGTGTTATATCCTATAAGAAATCTACCGAAGCTCTAGATCGTACTCTCAAGGAAATAGTCATGAAGAAATTAGATCAGTCACGTTTTTGCCTGCATGGACTTTCGATACACATCGCTGGTTATAATGAAATATTTAGAAGCTCACTTGAAGAGATCACATATATGCGCTAAGATTGAAAAGCTTTCACTTTCTATAAAAATATGTGTATCCAACTAGTTAGAGATAACAAAGTGAGCCAATTTTTTGCTACTTTCCTCCAACTTAGAAATGGAACTAACAAATAAACTAAAGGCTTTGCATTTTAAATTAATTTACTTATACTACTTTTACAAAATATTCAATAGAATATTAATACTAACTAACTACAACATGGAATGTAATTGCTCAGCAAATCACAATCGCGACCTTGGAACTCCCGAGATCTAACTGACATTTTTTAACAAATTGAGTTATTTATGTGGTCATACTAATTCGACCATGCTCTTTCGGTTAAAATGGTCTTTAAAATTGTATCTCTAGCGGTTTAGCAGATGTTTCATGCTGTCTAGTTCTATGTGAACTCCAAACGTGTAAGACTTGGTGCAATGAAATTGTAACTGCTATATTTTGATCACTTAGAACCTTAAGGCACAGGAGTCTATCAAGCCATGCAGATACGACTTTGCGGCAAGACTAATCACACTAATCCAACGTTTGGCTCTCTGGCGTTTGCGTAGTGTACACTTCTTTGAATTCACTCGCAGTAGTTCGTGGTGTGAACACGTTAAACGTAATATTCCCAGTTAAAATGTTTTATCGTAATTCATTGGCAAGAGGCAAATATAATATTATAATTTTATTAAAGTAGTGAAAACTGGTAATGGTAGGCTTTTGAAATTTTCAATGGAAAACGCAGGATTCGAGGATTTTGAAGCTCACGAGTCTTGCGTTTCAGGTGGTGAACTTGCTGATATAACTGGTATAGACTTTCAGCAATTAGGATCACGTCCTATTTTAATAAATTTGCCAGTAGCGGGTGATGAAAATTATTAAGATGTTGTTCTTGGAGAAGCTATTTTCGAATTCGATTTTACCGCTGTAGTGGAAACAAATATTACTTCAACGGTGGGCATTGAAAACGACCCTGAACAAAATGAGGAAAATTTAACCAAACCAAAAAAAAACATGTACTAAAAAGTGAAAACTGGATAAGGAACATAAGAAAAAGGGTTTACCAGGCTGGGGCAGAGCATTTGAATGCCAGGGGAAAAATAAAGTAAGAAAGATGTATTATGGAAAATTGCATCGAAAAATGTAAGCATAATTGTGGAAAATTGATAACAATAGAGGAGCGAAAGTCACTTCTTAGATATTATTATAAATTGGACCAAGTTGGGAAATACCATTTTATTTCAAAAACTACGGAAAGATACTTAAAGAACAAGAAAACAAATAAAAAGGAAAGCTCAAGAAGGCAATACACCTTTGATTATTTTTTCAAAATAAGAAGCAAAAGAAATCCAAGTTGTAAAAAAAAATTATTTAAGTACATTATCTATTTCTCAGAAAGCCATATATACAAATTACAATAAAAAGGATAAAATCACGGGCACTCTCCCTAATAAAATGCGGATGAGCGTGGAAAAAACAATAGATTTCAATGGAAAGAATTTCGTGATGGAACATATTGATTTCCGCATATTGAATCGCTTACTGCCGGCAAAAACAAAAAAATATCTTGATTGAAACCTGAACATATGCAAAATGTACGACCTCTATAAAGGAAACTGCAGTTCCTTAAATAAAACACCAGTTAAAAACAGTTATAACGGATTTATTTTTTATAAAAATTTTCATTTGGATTTTCATATAGCGAAGTCCGATAGATGCGGGAAATGCAAAAGGAATCCACCAGTTTCAAACAAAGAATTTCAGGAAACTTAAAACTTAAAAATGAAATGCGCAACTATAAACCAAGAGGACAAAAATAGTGATGTACTAATAAAATGTTTGGATTTAGAGAATGGACGCACAGGTAATGACATCGCTTTTGGTTCTTATAAAATTTTAGAGCGAGTATTAGAGAAGCATGATTTTTAATAAATTATTACCTGGAGTGACTCGGGCGTCCCTCGAAAAAAAATTCATTTATTTTCAATGAAACTTTTTTTGGAACACCACCCTGACTTGGGCTGTATAACAATGAAGTACAGTTTGCCTAGACACTCAGTATTACAAGAAGTGGACAATGCCCACAGTCAAGTAGAGAAAGTGCTATACAAGAACGATTACTTTTCTCCACTGGGTTAATGCGGGCATTAAAACAAGTGAACAGAAAACAAGTAAAAAAGCTAGAATTGGTCTAAGACCAATTCTTATGATACCCTAGATGAATGCTCGTATAAAACTTCGTATGATCACCGATCTATGCAAGTTTGCTTTTTGAAGTAGTTTTCGCATATATTTCTAGAACGGTTTGTCGGACAGAAAAATGATTACAACCAATTTTATAGGATTTCGTATTCTGAAGAAGTTTTTAATACAATAAAAATGTCTTGGACTGATCGTTTTCACAGTATACGTTAAAATCCTAAATTTTTATATGGCAACACCAAGAAGAAGTTGCCCGATTTAGTCCATTTTTGAAATTTTATTTGCTAGTACAAAGAAAACACCATGTACCAAATTTCAGCTCTCTATATTGATTTGCTCTCAAGCAGAGCAGTGTCCAAATATATAGTGAAAAACGAAAGTTTTGTATGGCAACCCCACGAAGGAGTTGACCGATTTGTCTCATTTTCGAACTTTATTTTACTTTTCTTTTAAAGCCCCCGTACAAAATTTCAGCGCAATTCGTGCGCACAGACGGACAGACGGACGGACATGCAAAAATCAAAATAACTTTTAATATTATGCGAGAGTGTCCAATCCATTTTGCTCTACCATCATTATTTCGAGGTGTTACAAACGGAATGATAAACTTAGTATACCCCCATAGATTTCATCTAGGGTATAACAACCATTTACAATTATTCAAATGACCTCAAAAGATTTCAAAAACTTTTAAAAAGGGTTAAAACTTTTTAACTATAAATTGGTACCGTTCACAAAATTAAAAATGCTACGATTCGGCCTAATTCCTTATTTAAATCACTACAGTCCAACCTACAATGAAAATGAATTTACTGAAGTAATTAGTAAACCCATCGAAACGTAGACAAATAAAAGAAACCGTACTAGAACATCCCTCAACAACTTATTACTAGATCCTCCTGTCATCAGCAACAAAACTGAGATTTCAATACACAAGAAAAAACACTTAACGCCACAAGCCATTTGCTTTTATAAAACTATTTTAGTATAAGAGTACGAAATATTTATATTTACAATGTATATTTAATTTACCATTACAATTTTTTTCTATTTTTGCTTATCGAAACGAGGACAATGGAAGTCAAGGTACACATCATCATCTCCACCTCTCAATAAAAAAGGAAAGAAACCGAGAAAACGCACAAAAAAAACAAAAAAGAACTTAAATAAAGGACTAATTTTTTTTTATAAATGTTTGATTTAAACTTTGTACCTTACTAGTTATGTAACTTTTTCTTTCGAAAAAGAATACATTTTTTTTATTTAAGCCAAATTTATATTTTGTGAATATTCCCGCAACGTCACCAAGGAAAAAGCCCTTCCATTTCTTTTTTGCATTTACTTTTTGGTGTAACATGTTCTTGTTATTCTTTGTTTTGTTTGTAGCTGAGGAATTCATTTCATATTTCCAACAACATTCTATCGTACTAAGTTTTTGAAAGTCTAAGTTGAAGTTGGCAATAAAATTAAAATATTATATAACTTTCTTTTACGTGAACGTATATCAATTGTTGTGTTCATCCGTACTTTTATTGGAAGGGTGCCGGTAGCCCTTTTCCAGGGTAAACTACCCTGTTTATAATTTTTTTAATAGTTAACGGACCTTTTTAAAAAAATATTGCCTAGAATTAATTCTTTTGACCAGAATTAAAACCCTTTAAGAAGTCGCTAAAAAACAACTTATATTTTAGACTTTATTGTTGTTGCTATTATCATTTTTAATAACTTACTTTCCGCTCATTTTGTTTTTAAAGTCGACAATTGTAGGTATATTTTTAAACAGAGTGCTTCTTATCTCTAATACTTTAATTCAGTTCATTTATTTTTAAACGTTTATAAAACCAAGAGGTAGTTAGAATTTTGCCTTCTTAAGAAAATTGGGGAAACGATTTCCCAAAGTGGTAAGTGGCAGATACAACTTTGGAAAATTAATTTATGTGACTTAAATTTAGGTAAAAGTTCTATCTGATTTTAAAATATTGCTATAATATCTGATGAGTTCAACTAATCCGTACGGAAATTTATAGAAAAGTAAATTTCATATAGCACTCAAATTCTGATTAGTAATCGGAAATTATGAATTAGAAAACAAGTTGTAAGGAAATAAAACTTTCCGTCGATTTTCTCGAATCGATGCATCGATCGCCAGGCAGTTCCAAGGTCGCGCAATGTCATCATTCTTAAAAAACAGCGGTCAGGTGCTTTTTTTTTTAAGATGGTATACCTCACGAAAGATTATGTAATTTTCTTTCGTCAAGCTATCATGAATGAATACAGTTTTAGTAAGATCAATACGTATATACAGAGTGTCCCGTAAGTGGTGTGTAACCCGAAGTTTGGCTATACTCAGACGAGCAAAGATTGTACGGGTTGGGGGGGGGGGGGGGGGGGCTTATCCTAATGGTTTCCGAGATAACTGGACTTAAAAATATTTACGTATGTCTTTTTATAAATCACCCTGTCAATTCTGAACGTTAAGCCGTCTGATGATTACTTAAAATTTGTTAGATAGATAATCATTAGCCTTTCCAATTGTCTTTAAATTTTTCTTATCATTCCCTCCGTTTTGTAGTTATGCTTCAACAGATTTAAAAATTCAGAATTTTAACTCGTTTTTTTAACTACTATTTTTATCAAAAATCTCGTCATCAAGACCAATTTTTCATATTGAGTTTAAGAAGCCCAAATGCTTCCCTTTAAAATGATATATTACACTCCGTACCCAAAATGTAACCCTTTCTGCGTTTTTTGCATTTTTTCTGGAACATATTCAGTGAAAATGGCTTAAAAAGTTGGTCCCCACTCGTCCCATACTTTCTGGCACTTAAGTATTACTTTTTCACTGGATTTGCTTAAGAAAAAGAGCAAACACCGCAAAATGTGTCAGTTTTAGGGTAGAGAGTGTAATAGGGCATTTTAAAACTAAGCTTGTGGGATTCTTACATCTATAAAAAAAAATGGTAGTTAAATAAAAAAAAACGAGTCAAAATTTCGAAATTTTAAATTTGTGGAACCAAAACTTCAAAACTGAGGCGTGGAGGAGAAACATTTTTAGACCGTTGGAAGGGTCCAACAATTTTATATGAAAGTTTAAATTATCAGCATAAGCTGTAACGTGGAGTAGATGCAGAGTGATCTGTGAAAACATGCGCAAATATCTTTAAGTTCCGTTATCTTGGAAACAGTTATGATTTCCCCAACCACCAATTCTAATTTTTTGTCCATCTAAGTATGACCTATCCATAGCTTTCGGATTTTCACACCACTTACGGGACACCCTGTATATGGTAAAGTAAAGCTTCTAGGGATCTATCACAGATAAAGAGGAGTTTAACGGTAGTAGAGCTATAGGAGTTGGTTGGGTGCCTAATAATAACCCACGTAAGCCTGCGGTGGTACAGGCATATTACAGGTATGTAGTGTGGCAGAAAATCCTTATAATGCAAGAGTTTCGTAAAGTGGATTCCTGGTTTTACTGATTAATCACCTTGTGATGAAATTTCAGGAGAACATTTTACTTACCGAGTTTTTGGAACCAATTAGATAGGGAATCAGTTTTCCTCTGGGAGTCAATTCTTATGTCTTCCAATTTGTCTTTAAGGCTCTCTGGATCGTGCGACATACTTAATTAGAATTCCAAGTGCTACCAAAGTGGCAGCAAGTGGTCATGACGGAAATGATTTGCTAAACAATAGTCTTAATTGAATTCGTTTAAAGGTACAAGTCCATGCGACTCTTACATAATACATTCTTGTGGCCAAATTAATATAACATGAAAAGAAAAAGCTAATAATTTCATAAAAATATCGAAATCCCAAATAGTGACAATCACGTTGACTGATAATTAGCGAAACAAAGCGATATATGTATGTATGTGTTATCTGGTTCCTAATTTTATTCTTTTTTCTGTTAAATCAAAAATTGTGGATATTTCTTTGTAGCAACAATTTTACGACTATTTTTTTAAGAAAAGTATCAAATCTTCATACTTGATAGGAGATTTTTTATTTGTTGCTATAATAATTAAAATTAGCTTTAATTGAGTTATGGAGGGATTAAAATTTATTCATATTTTGGATAGTGTGCTTTCAAAAAATTAACTAAATGACCAACAGGAGACATTTGTGATCTGAAAGAAGGACAAATTAAAGTGCTTTTGGAAGTTGGAAGATAAACTCATAAAGAATATAGGGAGATAATAACAGTTAGTTGTTCTTTTGTGATTACCTTTAATTTGGGCACATCTACACTTACAGACGATGAACACGTAATTATTGTGAATATACTTCTGAATGTATGCATATCGTTTTACATAATTTTTTCACATTATTTGTGTATTTGTGTACGTCTCAAATAATCTCTGATAATAATTTAAATGCCTTATATGTCATTTAAAATTTATAATCTAATATACATATGTATGTACTTAATTACAATAAAGTATTATTAACTATTTTAAAACCACTTTAAAATCATACCTTTCACTAAGGGAATAACAAGTACGTATACATCTATATTTATACAAAAACGGTCATACACTAAAGCTTGCTAAAATACTTCATTCTGTTCTTTAAAACTGGGTACGGTTTAATAAAACAAAAATAGTCCAAATACCTACAAGGGCAGCGAAGAATCATAAAATTCGGTAACTCCAATCATTTATTGCTGACCAAAAGAATTTTCTGCTGCGCTGTAAATATATTATTTCCTCGTTACTAATCGTGAACAGAAATTTTCACACAACTGGAAAGTAAAATAGCAAAATTGCCAGAGGCCGACCACAAAGGCTGATAAAAAATATAATAAATTCCTAACCTTGATGTGGAGAAGACTTGATAGTGTGGGCAACTGCTGAGTAACTAAAAGGCTTAAAACCCGTAAATCACTAGAGCTTAGCACAAGACTGACCCACTCGAAAATTTATATCGCCGCATACTTTTGGCTCCATATTCGTTCAGATCCTGCATACAGAATCCCAAGGATGTGAATCGTTTGGATTAATTGTGTGTAAGTTTGAAATTCCTGGAACGTTTGCTAATTTCAGGGATCCAACGAGTGTATGTTTTCGCCCAATGAGGAAAGCTTCACTTTTACTCTTATTTAACTGTTTACAACGTTGTCGGTTATAATCCCCTCAGACAGGGAAGTGAGTTACACAGTCTTTAGTGGGTAGGAACAAGTAGTGAATTCGTCTGGACTTTGGAATGAACATGTATCCCAGGTAAATTTAGTCTTTTCTACAGGCAGATCTAAAAGAAAATATGTACAGAACTATTTACATTTGCATAACTTATTTATCGTAATCATAAATTGTTTGATTTTTTTTTATAATATAAGACCAGAGGAAAGAGGAGGCAGGAAATAAGTTTACTTATTAGGAATTCTTTCGCATGGGATTATCCTAACGTTAGTTGCACCAGTTAAACAGGTCTACGATTAAAAGAACTCACCTAGATTTGTTCGACCATAGAAAGGTGATTATTATCGCAAGTAGTCACATCATCTTAGCTACGTTTACGCGAAGAGTGTCTCTGAAGAGCCCCAATTCTTAAGGCCTGTGTTACAATTTGGCGCTGTCGCAAGAAGCGGTCGCGAACTCTGCTGCTGATTACGCAGTGCCTCCGGCAAATGTTCTTCCAATGATGACGCTCTAACATGTGTTGAATTTTCGTTCCATCATTAAATAAAATTAATAAAATGTAAATAAATAAATTAACTAGTTATGAAATATTGTAGCATTACTTAAAATTTACAATTTTCGCTAACAATTTAAATTTTCTGTAAACATAAAGTGCCTCAACTCCAGCTGTCAAGGTGTTCCCGTCTCAAGTTGAAATATTTTCAACTTAAGCTACGGTACCGGCACGCGTCAGCGACACCCTTCGCAGCACACTGTACCAGCGCATGAGTACTTTCATACATTTTAACTTTTGACAGGCTTAGCAAAAGCGTCCGCTTCTCACGAGAGCGTCACATTATAAATCAGGTTTAAGGAACCATCGATTCCTAAACTCTCCCAACGCCACAATTAAAGTAAAAAATATTGAGTTATTTAAAAAAATATTTATTTATTTTTTTATTTATATAATTCAACTTCAAACAATTATACACAATATTTTTATTCCAACACTTAAAAAAATAAAAATTTATTTTATTATATGCATGTGATGTATGTGTATAGAAACACTTCCCAACCCACGAAACAGATTCCCTCACTACCACATCAGAACCATAAATTAGTCCTAACTCCTAACATTCTAAAATATTTGCAACATTCTTATGTAAAACCACTGACATGTATAATATAGACTGGCTACGTCCATAGAAATACGCTGCAGAAAGTGTGATCACTTTTATATATCGTTCTCTTTCGGTCTAAGCACCAAGTAGCAACTAAGAGAAAACTGTAAACAACAAATAAATAAGTGGGTTCGTCGAAATAAATGTTTTTAAATTAATTTATTGGGTTAGTTACTAATAAAACGTGTTTTACCAAAGGCAATATATTAATAGATACTCAACAGAAATTCGAAAGTTATTATTAAAATCACTTTTCAACTTCCCGCCAGTAGTTTTTTCAATGCTGGCACCGACGTAAGAACAATTTTTGACACACAAAATTGTACTCGCATGAAATAGCATATCGAGCAGTCCATATTATATATGCCAGTGTGTAAAACTGAGAAAAGTTTTATTCGAATGACTCCTGCAGTTTGCACCTTAAACTACTATTCTATTAGAAAATGAATTTTTATAGAAAAGTTATATTAAAAAATGACACATCATCCACACCGGTTAATACGGAAACCTTTCTAGTACCCTACTACAGTACTGCGGTGGCCAAACTAAATGACTTACGGAGCTCGACAAGTGCTGTCCCATTTAATGTTTTTTTCTTTCTAAATTTAATTGCAATAAGATAATCCGCTACCTAATTTCAATGCTAGATCCGCCCCGCCAACGATCCATACCGTATCCCTCCTATCCTTCTCCCCGCCATCCCACTTGCTACAACTAAATCCAATGAGAGAATGACCTCAAGTCCAGTACGGCTGATATGATGAGCCCCAAGGAACAAAGGCGACAATAATGTGAGCATCGAATGAAACTACGACAACTGTAAAAGGAAAATGGCGCAAGCGCACTTGACTTGATTATTCAGTTAGTTTTAAGAATTCTAGCAAAGTTCTTTGTCAGTAGAAAAGATAACATAGAGACGGAGACCACAAATTAAACAAATAAGATAAGAAGTTTCGCAAATAGTGGTAAAAATATAAAAGTAAATTTTGAAGTACCTTATAAGTATGCAAAAGCATATAAATTTTCCTGACTCTGATGTCTATTGGTTAATTTTCCTTCCAAAATTTTGTTCTTGTTTGCAGTTCTAGGTTATGCAGTAGATATTTTTCTATATTACGCTTATAAGAAAAAGTGTCATAAATATTTTTTGGGTTGACACCTCTGCTCACAATGAAGGCTTTACAAATGTTTAAAACCTCGTAATTGTTTCTTTGCTTCCTTGAAGTACATAATTGGGATGCGGTGTTGGAAAACTGGGGTAAGAAAATAATTTTTGATAGGCTAAAAACTAGATAATATAGGAGAGTAGAAGCTATAAAAATCAAAAGGGAACTAAGTATAAGGAAAATCACAAGATCGTGTCCAGGTGGAAGCAGTGGCGGATCCAGCTAGGGAGCGCGGGGGGCGCGCGCCCCTCTCTGAGGACCGCAAAAAAAACTACAGTAGATCTTCCGAATTCTTCTACTGCACTTTTTGCAAAAGACATACAAATCTCTGGAAACGTTCAATTTGAAGCAGAACTTATTCGGGTAAAAGCGATGGGAGATTTGTTTTAATTGAAAACACAACGGCTAACAAATCATTGTATATTGATGTATAAAACAGTTTTGTTATTTCGTAAAATGCAATAGTACAATATTTAGCTAAAACTTTAAAAAAAAATTAAATGCTGATTGGGAAACTCTAAATCAGACCGTTAGAGAAGTCTTGGCTTGTGGGAATATCTTCAGTATTCTTACAGCAAAATCGCTCTTGGTTTAACGATAAGTTCAACCATGTAATGTAAGAAAAGCAACCGAGTCTGCTTTTCGCACGTATGTATCAATTGCATTATTCATGTCTAGAATTGAAGTAAGTCGCCACGACTGCGCAGAACATCTAGAAGTCCCATATCCGGAGAGAAAAATTTCCTTATGATCAGGATGTTGGCAAGCCGCAAAGATTGCAAAGGCTTCTGGTCCCCGGTCAAGACCATCAAGAACATCTTCAGCGAATCCTCTATGCCCTCACTACTTAATATCGGTGAAGTGGTTTTTGACTCGGTTGATCAGGCTAGTAAATTCACTGGTAAATTCGCTTCAAATTCTCTATAAAACAGCCAATACACATCCGTAAGAGGGATGTGTTCAACGTCTCCAAAGCCGTAGGTCCTGATGGTTTCTCACCCCTGTTAATTAAAAGCTGTGCCTTATTTTTGGCTAAACCTTTGCGAAAACTATTCTACTTATCTTATTCGACAGGAAAATTTTCAAATGGGTGGAAATAGCTCACGTTCAGCCTATTCCCAAGAAAGGCCACGGTAGCGACGCCTCAAATTATCGACCAATTGCAAACACTTGGATTCTTTCAAAGCTTTTGAATCTATCATTAACTCCAAATTAATAATGTATCTAGAAACCAAACAACTTATCAAGGATAGGCATTATGGCTTCCCAACTGGACCCTCATCTGGAGACTTGCTGACTTTTCATACGGAATATTCGAACCGTACACCATTTTGGTGTGTTGTAATCACAAAATCGTTGCTCTAGACATTTAAATGGTCTTTTATAGAGTCTGGCATCCAGTCGTTTTAGTTAAACATAAATCACTTGGTCTCTCCCCTCATCTTCTATTATAGATTGAAAGTGTTTTACCTGATCGCATAATACCAGTTGTACTAGATGGGGTTTCACCAGAACCTCACCTTATTAACGCCGAGACGTCCCAGGGCTCTGTTATCTCTCTTCTTAATTTTCATTAATGATCTACTTTCCCGTACTTTTAATCCAATTTATAGTTAGCCTTAGTTTCGCTTACTCTGTTGACATTCTTGGGGACTCCAGAAAGAATGCCATATCTGTCAAACGAGATGGCTTGATTAGATCAATGAATAACGAACCTGATCATGTTCTCGCTTGGAGTAAAGCGATTCGCGTCGAATTCAAGGCATCTAAGTGCCAAAGTTGTTTCATCTCTTTAAAGCAAAATCATAGCGTTTAACTCGCGTTTATTTTGATGGAGCACTGATTTGAGATACACCGTCTTTTTACATTCTTGGCTTTAATATTTCCTGTAAGCTAAATTGGACAGATCACATCTTTTGTTTTGCCAAAGAAGCAGCGATATATCTAGGATTTCTGAAAAGGTGTAGAAATATTTCAACCCATCGAATCTAGAGCTCCTCTACAAATCCTACCTAGAATATAATACAATTTCCATATCTGGGCCCGAGGCTGTTCGCACAGTCTTACCTTCATTGGATATTGTCCAAAATAGAGCCTTTAAGCTCACTGGCGATGTGGCAATAACTTGTAATATCGACTCACTCGAACAACGCTGCATTGATGGATGCCCTTCACTCCCTTGTCGCTATATGCGTGGTCATTGTTCTAATGAAATATCTCGTCTGATCATTTGCAGAATAATTCCTGCACGCAAAACTCGCGCAGCAAACCGCCTATCAAATTACTTTCGGACATGCAGTAAAATTTCGTGATAGTTTTTATCCCGAACTGTGTGAATGTGGAATAGTCTACCATTTTCTGTCTTTACTCCAACATACAATCTGCAAAAGTTTAAGGGTGACATTCAGCACCTCTGGCGCTTTCCTCACGTTCCCCAATTCGTTTCCTTATCACCTCCCTGCCATGCTGTACTTTGCATCATAAGGTATCCCCTTAGCTTGCCCTAATAATATATAAAAAAAAAAATCAAACTTTCTTGACTTTAGTAGAGGTAAAGTACGTATCCCTTTAATTCCTGTATTTTGCAAACTTAAAATTTATGATTAATTCGTCAATTTGAACAAAATGTGTTTCCCTATTTTTACTAACTACAATGGATGATTTGGAAGTTTTACAATTCCATTATTTACAAACAAAATCAAAAAAAAATAATTTAAGGCCTCGTTTGACTTTCGCGAGTGGCAAAAGTTGAACGTTGAGCAACTTTCTTCGTTTCGAGTGGTAGCCACTCACTTATCTGATCGACACGTATCTTAATGACAAATTTTATGTATTTGACATTTGCGAGTGGTGGCGAGTGTCTTCGAACTTTTTATCTATTTCCAGCTTATACCGTTTTTAAACCAAAGTTGCGCCCCTCCGTCACAAGAATCCTGGATTCGCCCCTGGGTGGAAGTCGAACGCACGACCCCTAGGGAAGGCAGTTAGTGCGCTTACCAAATGAAAAGCAGCTCACCATTCAGGTCTTCACTCAATATTCTCTATAGCATAGTCTAGTTAATATTTTGTTCTTATCAAACACTGACTGTGGTCAAGAGCTTAATTTCACTTCTTGTCGTAAAATCTTATACCTCTCGTCTATTGGCTAATTTACATTACTCGAACATTGCTAGAAAACAGAGTAAGTAGTTTCCCCTTATCTGAAAATACCTTAGAACGATAAGGACAACAGATAATTCAGCATAATTTTACAACAAAGGGGAACTTTTTATGGCCATAATTAGCCATAAAAAGTTCTAGCCAGAAGTATATTTTATGGCAGTGAATTTTGCTGTTATGTCAGCAAACTCAATTCATATACCTAACTACTAGTGTGTACGAATATAATTGTTTACTCCTACATAAATTAAAAATATTTGGAGCAAGCACATATCAGCTGGAATGTGTTAAAATTTGAATGAGAATATTTTGTATTCTCTATACCGACCAATGTTCTATATTCGGGGGGCAACTTTTAAAATTAGCGATTCCAGGATTAATTGTTCTTGAAATTTTGGTAAGCCACGAAGAGGAAGTGGTATATTTGAGGGCTATTCTAAGTGGTAAAGGAACTTCAATCAAATTTATCTAAACCAGATGTTGATATCCCAATTCATATGAATAGAACAAAATTTCAAGAACAGAATGTATGTGTGCCTTGGAAACTGAAATCAAAAAGTAGTGCGGCGTTATTATCCAGCTTTTCAAGAAAATGAGCTTGATAAGATGTGTAAAAAAGTCAATGGAATTGAAACATTTAACTCTAATTACGATCAAGGAAATAAAATTTATATTTATTTAAAAGTGAATTTGAAAACGAGACTTTTTCTGCTTTTATCATTTTTTAAACAGCACTAAATATGTACATACCTATATCTGGAATTGTCAAATATATTCCCTAAGAAATTTCCTCATATCCATTAATTTTTCTTCTTTTTTGACGTCTGACTAATTTTTGCAATTGACAATTTGTTGAAATGTCAATAGTGATACTTCGCTATAAAAGAGTGGGAATTAATGTTTTAACAGTCGATCACCTCTTCCCTTTTTCCTAACAGTGCAAAATAGACCCCCTCACTCACTTTGTCAGTAAATCCGAATGTTCGAGTAATGTAAATTAGTAATTAGTATGATAATCAGTATGGTACTTTACAGATCTATTCCATTTCTCATTATCTAAGTTAATAAATTCAATTTGAATAAAAATCGAAAATAAAAAAGTCATACAAGTTATTTAAACACCTAAATACAACTGGCGTCCATGCGTAATGCAATAATTGAAAATTATTACATCTACAATTGCCTAATTGCTAAAACGGTTGCCTTATAATATTTTACGCGGGAACGAAAATTCCATGTCAACGAACTTCAATGGCCCATATTTTTCTCTTTGAATGTTGTAGTACTTAGTTGCGTAATAACTTTTACATTATACACTTATTAAGATTAGTTTTTTGAACTCCAATTTTGCCGCATAGCTTCATCAGTCCCACAGTAACTCATCTAAGGGCCTATTTGTATCTGGCCAGTTGATGAACATCATTCAGCGATTGTTAATCATAATATCAAACACTAGTTCTTTTTTTTTTTTAATTAGTATTAAGGATATTCAGCATACATGCAGATCAAAGGTAATATCTGTTTTTGATCGGCTCCTTCATTTTCTAAAGTCTCTATATCACTTGATATCGGGAACATGACTCTTCATAAGTTTTTTATCATCCATCTGTCTCTTTCCGATGAGCAGAATTCGGTTTTTCCAACCTCGGAGAATACAGCATTAGCAACGATATTTCTTTATCGGCATCAGAGAGCATAGAAGATTCGTTAAAGTACTATTACAACAACGGTTACTCCAACTTTATTTTTGCTAGCTAGTCCGATGTAATATATTTTTCTGTTTCAATTAGTAGGACAATGTCAGATCAACTTACGAACACTTACGGGACTATGGTGTGTTTGACTGAGGCATCGAATACATATTTGTTTTTCTATTTCATTGACTTCTATGATAACAAAGGACCCGAACTGAAGTTAATTAACTGTTGCTTGAAGTGTATGTTAAACTTGTCTGCTAATTTTTCTAGTAGTCCTGATGCTCATTCGGGATGTATTTCCGCAATAGTGGAAAACTTCTATTACTATTCTCCTTGACTTTTTTTCAGTAATTTAATGAAAAGCAAGTCAACTATGAGCAACTTGTTAAAGCTAAAACCAATCATTGCATAGTAAGTATATATAGTTGAAGATATGTAGCATGCATGTAGATTGCGGTTCACGTTTCGCGGAGCTCCTTTGGACGGAACAAATAACACTTGCGGCATTCCACAAGGCAGCCATTTAGCTGCATTGCAATTTATGATTAACATACATATTTAGACACCTATAATGAATGTTACCCAAGTATGTTGCTCCTTTGAAAAAGAAAAGATTTTTGTTTTTGTCCACAATTTAAAAAGTAGCCTACTAACCCGATTAATTCTAAGACATTAGTCAAATCTCCTCATATTCCCTCCGTAAAACAGTAGGCTAAACTATTATCTTTGGATACTCTTGAAAACTGAAGAAAAAAACATCTCCAGAATTGCTGCGTAATAAATTCTCCCGAGTCTTTAAATATATGCAAATATCACTTTATGACATTTTCGTGTGAGCCATTTTTTTAAAGAGTTTATTCGGATATTTTTTTTCAGAGTCTTGACATGGATGGCCGCAGTAGTGGGTCCAGCTGGAGGATGCGGGGGAAGGGCGGGGGGGGGAGGGCTTAAAAACAAAAAAAAGTAGATGGTCTGCATTTTTCTACTGCACTTTTTGTAAAAAACATAAAGAATTCTTGAAAAGTTCAATTTGAAGCAGAGCTTCTTCGGGTAAAAGCGATGGGAGATTTGTTTTAATTGAAAACAGCTGTCAAAGTTTCGTTGGTGAGTCTTCGATGTAAAGACGGCTCGTTAGAATATTATCGGTGGTTCAAAGCAAATATTTAAATAAATAATTACAACTCGTAATTGAAGAAATTCAACGCAACTACACAACGGCAAACAAATCATTGTATATTGTTGTAGTGAGTTATTACATTTAAAGGAAGAAATTTATTTTGGAAAAAACGTTTATTACTTCGTAAAATGAAATAGTAGAATATTTAGCCAAAACGTTAAATAAAAAAAAATCTAGATACTGATTGGGAAATTCTCAATCAGTTTCTTAGAGAAATAGATTTGTCGGTCTGTTTTTCTTCGAGTGATGTTGATGACGGCTCATTACAACCTAGTGACATACTTAGTTTTGGCATGCATGAGTACATTCCTTCTTTTTACAGCAGGTATCAACAAGAGTAAAATCGCTCTTGGTTGAACACTAAGTTCAACCAAGTAATAAATGCGAAATAGTCTGCTTTTCGCGGCTATCAACTGCATCCATGTCCAGAATTGGAACAAGTCTACAAGACCACACTGAACACCTGTAAGTCAATTATCAAGAGAGAAAAATTCCTGTATGACCAGAGTGTGAGGCAAAGCATCTTTGCAAGCCAAAAAGGGAGCAAAGGTTTCTGGTCTCTGGTCAATACAATCAGGAACAACTTCAGCAGTTCCTTTATACCTTCACTACTTATTAATGGTTAAGTGGTTGTTGACTCCCTGGATCAAGCTAATATTTTAACTAGTAGATTCGCCTTAAAATCTCTGTATAAGGGCTAAAACACATCCGTAAGAGAGATGTGTTCACGGTCCTTAAAGGAATCAACGTCTCCAAAGTCGTAGGTCCTAATGTTTTCTCACCCATTTTAATTAAAAGCTGTGCCTGATCCTTGATCAATGATCGCCATCATGGCTTCTGGACTGGACGCTCATCTGGAGACTTGCTGACTTTTCTTACGGAACATTCGAACCGTAGTCTTCATTTTGGTGATTACAAAATTGTTGCTCTACATATTTTAAAGGTCTTTGATACAGTGATAAAGAGTGATAGTTTGATAAAGCTGTTTCATCTCTTTGAAGGAGCACTGATTTACGATAGACCATCATTATCCATTCTTGGCAATAAAACTATCAATAAGTTAAGTTGGACAGATCAAATCACATCACAAAGAAACATCGAAATCTAGCGCTTCTCTATAAGTCCTATACCAGACCTAGAATTTATTACAATTTACTTATCTGGTCCGCGGCTGGTCGTACAGTCTTACCTTCATTGGATATTGTCCAAAAAAGAGCCTTCAAGCTCATTGGCATTATGGCAATAACTTGTAATATCGACTCAGTCGAACACAGCCGCAATGATAGACGCCTTTCACTCCTTTATCGCTATACGCATGGTCAATGTTCCGATGCAATATCTAGTCCGATCTTTTGTAGGATAATTCCTACACGCAATTCTCGCACTGCAAATCGGGCACATCCTTATACCGATAAAATTGCCTTTAGCTGTACAGTAAAATTCCGTCATGCTTTTTTATCCCAAACTGTGCGAATGTAGAACAGTCTCCCATCTTCTGTCTTTACTTCGACATACAATCTGCGACAAATTAAGGGTCACATACATCAGCACCTGTGCCATGCCACTCACCTCACGTTCCCTATTTCCTTTCCCTATCACCATCCTGTCATGCTGTGCTTTGCATCATAAGGTATCCCCTGAACTTGCCTTAATAATATAAAAAAAAAAAATCAAACTTTCTTGACTTTAGTAGAGGTAAAGTACGTAGCACTTTATGATGAATTCGTCAATTTGAACAGAATGTGTTTCCCTATTTTTACTAACTAAAACGGATGATTTGGAATTTTTACTTCCATTATTTACAAACCAAAACAAAATAAATAATTTAACCTCGTTTGACTTTCGCGAGTGGCAAAAGTTGAACGTTGAACAACTTTCTTCATTTCGAGTGGTAGCCACTGACTTATCTCTTCGACAGGTATCTTTTAAATGACAAATTTTGTGCATTTGACATATGCGAGTGGTAGCGAGTGTCTTCGAACGTTTGATCTAAATATTTCCAGCTTATACCGTTTTTAAACCAAAGTTGCGCCCTCCTCACAAGAATCCTAGATCCGCCCTGGATAACCGAGGATACTCCAACAGGGCATAGAAAGTTAAATCAATTGTCTACGCCACTGAACATTATGAACATAATTTTGAGCTTAAACGAATGTTTCTCTGGAGTGTTATGCGCTATTAGCGGCGGACAAAAAAACTTTATTGGCATGATTTTTTTTTTGGCGGTCATTGATCAAACATAGTATAAATATTAAAGGACATCAAATATAAATAAAAAATCTGAGATAGGACAATATCGTAAGTTGCTTCCGACCTGAAATATTTACTATTTTGTTACACACCTTTTAATAGCTTCAATTTTACGAGGGTGTATGGAAATCTTGTAAGCCTTATTTGACTCACTGCTACATATCCGATAGACTTCAAATATTGCATACATGACTACGTATGCAGTTCCGATTACAATAAAATATTCATTAAGAATAAAAAATAAAAACGCACTAAAAAGTACAAAAATTGTGATTGGAACTTTTGCATGATGGAAATCATTAGCGAAATGGGGACGTTATGCTGACAGCAGCAGTAGATGATGAACATAAAATGATGTCAATCAATATGTGAGCGGTTACCACTGAATGGATTGTTTAAATAACATTATAGAATATCTTACAAATGAAATTTATTACCTGTGAAGATAATGTAAACTTAATGATTTACATATTGAGTCAATCATAGTCGCCCTAATCATAGGTTTCATTCTTTACGTCATACCTTATTATATCGTAGTCTAAAAATAAATTAAATTTTGAATAAAAGTAGCGATTTCAGTATTTGCAACTTTTTGAATATGCAATATAAATATTAAAGAGAAAATCAAACTTTAAATTAAGGTAATCGCCTGCGCACTGGAGGTCAAGCTTCACTTACTGCCGCTGGACCTCTATTGCAGTGGTGTAGTGGCAATTAGTGCTGTCAGGCTATGGGCAGGAGGATGGTGGATGGAGAGGGGTGTTGGGCACTCTAGTATACTCCAGAAGATAGACTGCAGTTATTGCAGGGAAGAAACAGACTACCAAATACCTATCTTGAATTTTGGTGGGGTGTCAATTGGCTGGAGTGGACTCCAGAGATCTACAGTGGCATGAGTCTTATAGACTGCCTGACAAATGCAGTGTTTTTCAGGGAGAACTCGGAGCGATTTATCAAGCGGCAACATTGGTATATCAATGTGCAGAGCGCCCTCATGGCACATAGCCTGGCAGCCATTAAGGCACTGGATGCTATGCTGGTAAAATCAAAATTGGTGCAGTTGTGCTAGACTAACCTTGAGGTATATGCTGGGTACCTGGCCATAAGGATATCTCAGACAATGAGATGGCTGATGAGGTGAATTACGTGTATATTAATTGATTCGCTCATTTTATGTATGTGTCCGCTATTTTGCTGGGCAGTTTAAACAAGATTTAGTTATGTAGTATGGTGCATTGAAAGCATTTATGATTTATTGTAAACGCTTTATTGTAGTTTAGTACGAACTGAATTGTAGTTATTATTTTTCGTTTTTTAAATTAAATTACATAGATAAATGCAATGTATTTAATGTTAGTTAGCTCTGGATTTGTCTTTTTCATAGGAACATATAATTATATATGTTTTTTCTTAACGTGTACCTACTAAAACATATTTGTCTTACTGGTGCATTGCCATTAATATATGTATACTAGTTATATGTATATGTAAATAAATAAATTAAGTGAATTGAATATGTGAGTCATCTTTTCAAAAAAATAATAAAACATAACTTATGAGTCAGCCTAAGCTGAGCGAAGAGATCTGCTTCCGCAAAGCCTTCTTTGGCTATGATAAAAGATGTCTTTGGAAAATATTGAAACTTCTACGACGCTTTCAGATGCATATGATTCATCTTTTCACAACAAAAAACGAATAAGCCCAAACTCAGGGAAGAGATCTCCTTTCGTAAAGATTCCTTTGTCTATGGTAAAAGAGCGCATCGGAAAAGATATTTTTGGCTATGTTGTGGAAGCGGTTCTCATGGCAAGCGCTTGACATATTTCCAGCGAGTTATTGCATTTCCATGCTCAATTTCTTTCTTATACGCCCCAGAAATCAAATCTTTTCAAATCTTTTTCGCTATGTTTTTTCACATATAATCAAGATCCCCGAATTTAAGTTGATAATCAGATATGTGCGAGTCTCTATCAATCGAAGCACTTACATTCCTTATGCTGAGTCCAATTAATATATAATTCAACAGTGTCGTGGAGTTTTCTACAACAAAAATACTTGCGATCACAGATTGTTTGTTTTCTTAGAACTAAATTTTAAAATCTCTTGAAAAGTTTTATTTGTAAAAAAAAAAATTTTAATCATGTAATCATGATTACATTACATTTTCTTAAGATTAATTTAATGATTGATGGGTAATCATTATTGATATGTAATCATGATTGATGTAATTATTAATCTGATTACAAATATAGTTGATTACGCCCAACACTGCACTCGTAAGGGTCTGTTACGAGGGCTATTAGATCTTTTCGCAAATTCACCATTAAGAAGATTTCTCTTCATTCTATCCATTTCTTAGAAAAGCGTTTTATAATTCGAAATTTGCTTTTCCTAATTTTATCATATATATTTACACATCTGTTTTAATCTCAGCTCACACTCTAACCACCTTTAAGAATATACCTACATACAAATTTTGCAACGGCTTTACTATCTTCAAGCAATGTATATTTATATGTATGTAGGAATTCTTAGACAAACGCGCTTTACTATGAACTAAACACTAACAATTTGATAAAACAAGTTAAATGGATACTATAATTATTGTGGCGGATGATTTGGGATCTGGTTTTCTCGTCTCACGATGGATGGTGTCCCCGTCTTTTTATATGCGCTCGCAGCTGATTCTCCACTGTCATCTTCACTTCGCTCGCCGTCAGTTCAGTGGCTCGGTTAGGTTTACACTGTGTGTGTTGCGTTCAGTTCCTACAACTCGGCCCTCCTGATAGGTGTTCGCCTCGAACACGTGAATAGTCATGCCATCGATCATCATCTAGATTCGTCTCATTTATTACATCTCTTTTCTCGGTAATGTCTTCTCTGGGTAAAGGCCTTCTTCTGGGATATCATCTTCATCGGGATTCGTTGCAGTAACACATCTGGGATTCGTCATCATCGGCATCGTATTGGTTTTTATAGTCTTTGTTGGGATCAAACTTCGTAATACGTCTAAAATCATCTTCGGCATCGTGTTGGTTTTTATCGTCTTTGTTAGGATCAAACTTCGTAATACGTCTAAAATCATCTTCGGCATCATATTGGTTTTTATCGTCTTCATCTGGGGTATCGTCTCCGTCAGGATGTTTTATTGGCGCGCCTCAGCAGCGCCATCTTCTTGGAAATCGCTGTGTACTTGTAAAACGTCTTCAACTTGGTCATCTTGATCGTCTTCAGAGCTACTGTAGCTCTCCTCGTAGGTACTCCAGAGCTTCATGTTGTCGCAACTGACTGTGGTTTGCTTGGGTCCCTCGTGCTTACCAACTTTCTCCACGTCATACCTGTCATTTCTGCCAATTCTTGCTATCCTGTAAGGACCTAGAAAATTCGGAAATATTTTAAGGACATTACCGAATTGAGTGCGCTTCACTGCTACAAGATCTCCAATCTGGTACTTCACTGGCTTTCGCCTTTTCTTGTTAAAACTTTTGATGTTTTCCTCTTGGACTGCAAGTATTTTTGCCTTGACTTGTTGACGTAGTTCTCGTCGTTCTTCATCAAATAAATCCAGGGTTTCTTCCTGTATGGCTTCTAAGATGCGGGCGTCTTCAGGGTTTCTCATCGTAGTTCCGAACATTACTTCGAAAGGTGATTTGAACCATTCCTCGGGGTTTTGAACTGACAGTTTGCTCAGTACTGATATTATCACCCTGTTGATTCTTTCAACCTGCTCATTGCCTCTGGGCACTCCAGTAGTTACTAAAGTGTGATGAACCTTCTCCTGCTTGCAATATTCTTTGAAGTCGTTGGAAGTAAACGCTGTCCCTCTGTCCGAGATTATGTGTTTGGGACTACCAAAAATTTCCTTCTGAAACTCGAGTTTGTTAACTACTTCGTTTGTCGTTAGTGATTTGACTGGATAAATCCACGTGAATTTGCTAAATGCATCAATTACGGTAAAAATATAACGGTAGTTCTTCTTCGTAGCCGTGAGAGGACCGAGGTGGTCGATGTGATAACATACTAGAGGATACTCTTCTTTTGGCAGTGGGTGCAACAAACCTTCTTGTTTGCCTGATTTCCTATCAGCGAGGATGCAAGGGATGCAATTTCTTCCGCAGATCTCAATCTTCTCCTTTATCTTTGGGATACTGTATTCCCTCGTGAGAAGTTCTTCCATTTTACGTTGACCGAAATGGCCTTGGTCATGCATGCTTTTAATAATTTCTCTCTGCATACCACTGGGGACACATAGTAATTTAACTCCATCTCTTTATTTGTACAAGATTCCTTTTTCTAACAAATAGTCTTCAAATTGACTAGCTTCCAAGAGCTTTGCGATTACTCTTAAGTGTTCATCTTTCATCTGAGCTGCTTTTATTCTATCTAGCGATTCATTAGTGATGGTCATGGCAATAGGTCAGCGGCTTAGCGCATCTACGTGTCTCATTCGATGACCGGGGCAATGCTCTAAATCATAATCAAAGTCCTGGAGATAGCCCACCTGGCTATTCGTAGAGGGAGATCATCCTTTTCCATAGTCATCTTAAACGCTGCGCAGTCCGTGACTATCTTAAATTTAATTCCGAGCAGGTAGACTATCATCTTTTGTAAAGCCGACACAATAGCAAGAACTTCGAGCTCATAGCTCGTGTATTTCTCTCGAGCTGGTGTAGTTTTTCGACTATGGTATGCTACTGGATGTAATTTGTTATCCTCGTAATTCCGTTGAAACAATACAGCGCCAAAACCTATTTTAGAGGCATCTGTATGAAGTTCGGTTTCGGAATCGGGACTATATATCTGTAAGGTAGGTCAACAGCTTCTTTCTGTTGCTGGTCAAAATGAAACTTAGTTTCACGTCGGAGTAGATCTGTAAGTGGCTTCGCCTCATACTGGGGAATAAACTTCCGAAAATAGCCTGTTAGGCCCAAAAATCTTTGGAGTTTTTTCAAGTCTCTAGGCTCTGGAAACTTCTTAACTGCAGCTGTCTTCAGATATGACGGCCTAATATTGCCTTTAGATATCTCGTAACCGATATATTCAATACGGTTACATAGAAATTGACACTTCTTCCATTTTATTCTTAAACCGTGTCTCGCGGCGACGTCCAGCGTTTCTGTCAAACGTCTCATAGCTTCCTCTTCATCATTAGCTAGCACTACGATGTCGTCCATGTATACTAGTACAAATTTCTTTTGTACTAGTGGGCGGAAAACTGTGTTAACATATTTCTGGAATATTGTGGGTGATGTACATAGCCCGAACAGCATTCTGAGGAACTCGTATTGTCCTGTTGGAGTAACAAAACTCGTATACTTCCGGCATTCTTCCGCTATAGGCACATGAAAAAACTCGTTTTCCAAATCCAGTGTTGAAAATAGTTTAGCTCCGTGCAGTACATCTATCTGGTCCTCGATTAGTGGGAGTGGAAATCTGTTCCTTATTATTTGTTTATTTAACTTGCGGAAGTCAATGCATAGTCTTTTAGTGCCATCTTTTTTGTCGACTAGCACAACCGGACTCGAAAATGGAGAGTTACTGGGTTGTATTATGCCATTCTTTAACCATTGGCTAATCTGCTCGTCAAGAATCCTTTTCTCAAGGGGAGCCATTCGTCTTGGCTTTGAAGCAACTGGTGTTTCATTCTTCAATATTATCTTCATCTCGAAATCTGACGGTGTTCTCTGTTGAGGTTCATAGTCTTTAATAAGACCTGATATTGCGTCTTCGTACTTGGAATTTCCTATGCACGGGGCGTCCGTATCATCAACGAAATAGCAGTGTGCCATATTTCCACAGTTCTTTGTAATTACCACTTGACCGTTTCTGAAGGAAATAATCGTGCAGTCGAGAATGTCGCGACCGACGATCATACCGATTTGTAGATACTTCTCGGATAATACGTGAACGTCTGTCTTGAATAGCTGGCCATCTACTTCAATTTCGGCTTTAAATACGCCCAAAGTTTCTGTTGTGGAACATGATAACCCTCTTAACGTTGTCTGTCCTCCCGTTAGCGTAGGTGATCCTATTTTTATATATTCATCTGCTCGCAACAATGTTAAATCACTGCCAGTGTCTATTAATGCTAATACTCTTTTCCCGTTTAACAATACATCTTTACTTGCTGAGTTATTAGTTGAATTTGTTGCAAAATTGCTTTGACTATGTTTACGTGGACAATTGGGTGCCTTGTGTCCAAATTCTGAACAGCTGAAACATTTTGGTCCTAGTGCTCGCTTTTTACAAGCATTTGACTTAAGTCCCCTCAATCCGCAATTAAAACATATTTCACCTTTATCTCTGACTCGCAAAGGAGTCGATTCAATATGCTTCATCGGCTGATTTCTCTCCCTGAAACTACGATAAATATCTAGTTTAGATTTAAAATCTTTGCAGTTCGTTGCTCCATAGAGTAGGATTTTATTTTGTTGCACATCGTTGATACCGCCTATAGTATACTGTATGATAGATCCTTCATCTACGTGGCCCTTAGCACCGAGTTCTCTCATCTTTAAAAAATATTCGTATGCTGGTTCACCCCTGTACTTCTTTCTACTAGCCAGTCTTCGGTGTACGTCGGCGCTACTTATCCTTTCTGAAAACTCGTCTATTAGGAACTTTTTCAACACTTGCCACGAATTTAAATCAGATTGAGATCTCACCGCTAAAATCGCTGACCCAGTTAAAAGCCTTCGAGAATACAATAACTTTTCTAAAGGCGACCAATTCAAAAGAGTAGCCACGCTCTCTACGTCTTGAATCCAATTTTTTACGTCATAATCATCGCTTCCCGAAAACTCGGATAATGCATTAGATACATCCTGAAAAGACATCGTAGGTTGAACAGATCTATTTTGTCTTTCAGTGTCCCGCTCTGTGGTGTTTTCTATACCCGCTCTTTGTGCCCCTAATCTATGTTCCCTCTGTTCTAAAACACTTTCCCGTCGGACAAGAGACGCTTTCCTTTCCAACATCATGTCATACATTTCTTTTGTCAGTGTAAACAATTCCCGAACATTAGGTTCTACTGGCGTACTCGTTGACGCTTTGTCCATTTTTCTACCTTTGCCCATAATATGGAACAATATTTAATATGTGTACTTCAATTTAATTAGATCAATATAATAATTCAGTTTATTTAATATATAGTTATTTAATATTGGATATATATAATAAATATGGAAAATATATGTCATTAACTTATCTCTCAGGGTGTTATTAATGCCAAGGATAAAATGACTTCATTTGCCTCTACCGTCACTAATTATATGCAGGTCGTACTTTGGAATTCTGATATATGCAGCAAGGAGTTACTCAATAGTGTTGTTGTATCAACTCCTTTTCACACTTATGATAAATAGTTCAGCCTACAGTTTTCAGAAAATTATTTCATAAAATGTCGGAGTTATTTGCCGTAACTATTTAATGTACTTTAAGGCAATACTCAACCCTGCATCTGGTTTGAAAGATTAATTGGGCGCCTACGCGTAGGCAATTAGAGTGTACTTCCAGTTGGAATTATTGACATCAAAGATCAAAGTCAATTCCCTTTATAGAAAAAATGCACTTTCGCTATATTTCACTCTATTGCTTTTCTGCTATTAAATTTACAAATTCCGTATATATAAAAAAACGTTTGCATCACTGAATTCTGTGTATTTTATTATGTATTTGTGCCCTCGTATGCTATCACTCGATACTTCTTTTAGAAATCAGATTGGAATTCCTGTTTCACACTTCTTGGTGAACTTTGACTTCGTCTCGAATATCGTCGTTGAAATTACTACCCAGCTAATTATACTAGATTATGTGAAATTTACCTCGTTACCTCTCACGTTTATTGCATTACCAGAAATTCCAGGAAATTCTGGTTCTCATCATTTGCCGTCGTTTTCCCACGTCGAAATATAAGTCGTAACTTTAATGGCTTCTTAAATGTTGTCTTTTCCTGTTAATTACTTCTATTAGGAAATTTGCTGAATCCCTCGCTGCGACACCATCCATCCCATCCGATCCTATCTGATCTGATCTCTATCCCGGTGGAGCCCCCAAATTTGTAGGAATTCAAACAACAAACGCGCTCTTCGTGATAAATTCAATTGATTTTATTTACTATGAACTAAACACTAACAATTTCATAAAACAAGTTAAATGGATACTATAATTATTGTGGTGGATGATTTGGGATCTGGTTTTCTCGTCTCACGATAGATAGATGGTGTCCCCGTCTTTTTATATGCGCTCGCAGCTGATTCTCCACTGTCATCTTCACTTCGCTCGCCGTCAGTTCAGTGGCTCGGTTAGGTTTACACTGTGTGTGTTGCGTTCAGTTCCTACATGTATTTATATAGGTAGGTTCTGTTAATTTAGTTATTATGAAATTATAAATCAATAATTATTTATGGCCTTATAATGTTTTGTCTGCAGATCGATAACAATTTTTAGAAAGCTATTTAATAAAATTATTGAAATTCAAAATTTCAATTATCGTCTTGCTGAGTATAAAACAAAATTTCCAACAACTTGAAGTGTTTCTTATCTTTTGGTTCAGTATTGATCAGCTTATAATTTGATTATATTACTTTTATTTTGAAATTAATAAATAATTCTTGAACTAAAGAAGGTAAAGCAAACTGATATGAATCATAAATAAAAACTACTGACCTACAGCCATGCTTTGTTCTCTAGAGCACTATTCAACTTAATGATGACAGGACTTTATTTAATCGCAATTTCTATCCACAGCTAAATTAATTCCAAGTATCTAGCACATTATTTACAAAGTTGATGTTATCAATTCAATAATGTATACAATGGCTTTAAGATAAACGATCCGCTATTTAGGTAACCTGAAGGAAAACGTTTTATTGTCAGGGCCAGAGATAATCTCCTTCCCAGCGTAATAATGATAAGACACATTCAAAGCTACGAAGAAACTAAATAAACACTGAAGGGAAGAATGATTTAAATTACTTCGGTATCCGCCCAAAGGTCGTGGGGTTTTCCTTGCTCCAGTAGTAAATGCTGCTACTTGAATTAATTAAAATCATTCTTCATGGTGAAAAGGTGAGCAAACACTTCAAAGTGTTGTTATCAACATTAAAGATCAAATTTATTCTTCCAAGAATACTCTAAAACGACTTAAAAGGCTTTGTTAGTAGTAGAAAATGCGGATCGGATTCCGACGGAGATTTACAGAGTTTTGTTTTGTGGATTTTCACTTTTCGCAGCTTTCCCTCTTATGCATTTATGGATAATTTTAATTACCTCGCTAATAAAATGTGATAATCTCCTGATTAAAGTTGTTAATCAGCTTGTTAGGTATAGAGATGTTTGTAAACAAATTAGTACTATGGCATCCAGGGAATAAATTTGTATACTGAGCTCATTTGCTATCATCTGGTAAGCTTATTAGATATGGCACACTGTGGAAATGCAGTTGATTTAAATTCACATTCGTAAAACTTTTGCAGCCAACTAGTTAACATGTGGATGGGTGAATATGTTGAATCCTAACAAGTGATTGCTGAAATTGTATGGAAAATGGATAAATCTCGTAAAATTATTAGAAAACTTTTGGTTAACTTTTGGATTTTCAAAAATTGCGGTCGTTGTTGGCCACGCTAATAAAGTTGAAATTTGACAGCGTAAAATAAATTAAATGAACATAATTAAGTAAATTAGATCTAATCTGATATAATTGACTGTTGCTGTTGGTATATTATAAGTATTGGTTACGGACTACATTTATCAATCTTTATTTTCAACGTACTTACTCTGCTCTGAGGTTTTTCTGACTTACAAATCACGCGTCGCCTACTAAGGCTTACTTTATAATATGAAAATAACTAAAAAAAAAATCAAACCAAATAAAAATCAAAAGTATTAAAAGCAAATCCAAAAGAAATAAGAAGAGATCGCTCTAATTGCTTGCTGTAATGGGAGGAAATTTATTTATTTATTTAAGCTAAGCAACATTAACATAAATGTTGTTATAACTAAATACGCACTCGGTTCAAGACCATATGGCGACTCTAAACTAATAATATGGGTGTTTTTTTTTTTTATATATTTAGCAGTTTAACTGAGCTTGACACCTTACAATTACATAACTTACGTCTAGATGGGTGGTGATATTGTTAGTGCTTCAGAGGGTTAGGTAAGGACGGGCTTATTGGTTTAGTGGGGCTGGTAGGACAACTTAAGTCTATATTCCTAGTATCCAACTTATATTTAAATGGGGAATGGAGGGTTAAGCTGGCTCGGCAGGCGAAATATGGGCAATTCCCGGTTGGGAGGGGTCGAGGATCACTACGAGGTCTGTGTAATTGAGAAAATTTGTGGATATCGGGCAAATGGCAATTAGTACAGAGGGGTCTGGGTGTCCTGGATATTATGTGTCCGTGCGCGAGTCTCGTATGTCCTAGTCTGAGTTTTGTCAAGTTTCTTGTCTGTTTTGTGTTCAGTGTCCTGTTATAGTCAGGTTGTAGAATTCAAGGTCAGTGGGTGTGGAGGAAGGTGCTGTAGTTGTCCCAATTGGTCTGTCTGCAGCTTAACTTCACGATGAGAAAAACACAGTCCTTTAGTGTATGATGTTAGGCGACACCCTGTTTTCTCTCTGTCCTCACTCTGTTTTGTTTAATTGATTTTCATAGCTAATTTATACACATTAATATTAGCTTATGATTACTTTATTGATAACAATCTTATGGCGAAGCTCTCATGCTAATTCGCGGTCAGCAATCGTTATTGCATTACCGCTTGTTTCTTGTGCGCCACTTTAGTGGGTCACATTATTATTGATTTCGTTTGTTCAGGTCGATACATTGTATATTGGGTAAGAGCATTGATTTTATACATATAGATATGCCACCAAATCAGTTACCTCTTCTAAATAAATGCATGTACCAAATTAGAAAACAAAGGCGAAATTTTTAACGTATAATTGAAATCATGTTTACAGATGGCGCCAAATACATATTAGAAAAAAATCGATAACAAATGTTTTTTTTTTCTTTCCTATCTAACAATGTATAAGAATGTGGAAAAAATATGTAATGAAGGAATTCAAAGGAATTTCAGGCTTTTTCTCAATAAATTTGCTTTTTATGAGATATAGGATTTGGTAAACGGATTTAATAGAGAAGTACTTCGTAAGAGATTTTTTTTTTTTGAATTTTGTATTCCTTCTGTTCTACAAAAAATTATTATTTAAATTAATACATATTTCATTTGGCAAATTATTTCAGTAACTTATGTATATTATAGATTGGAGTGTGTTAGGGAATAAATGTGTAACAGTACGGCCGACAAGACGTTGGTTTTTGACGAAAAAAAAACCAACGTCTAGCACGACGCTAGCAACTAGGAAACTGTCTGAGAATAGTGCATTTATATTGTTCAATGATTATGATAATAGTAGATGAAAAAAAATCGAACTAAAATCATTTTAAAAATTACTTTTTTCACCTGTACAACGGAAAGGGCACAGGTAAACGCAACCCCTCTCATCAGCCAGGCGGGTTGCATGACTATTGAGATACTGGAAGGAAAAGCATATGGAAAAACTAGCCGAACTAAAGTAACTTCTCGAAAACGTTGCTAGCTCTTAGGAGCGGCGCGGCACGGCGCTGTGGCACGCGGCAAAATAGAGTGTTCACATCGAGAGCGGCAGATTTTATCAAATGTACTCACTCTAGTTGCGGTGAAGAAATTCTATAATTAGTAGCTCTGGTTGCAGAAAAACAGAGAAAAGCGACGAGGTTCGAAAACAACAAATACTTAAGAATGCAATAAGCCTCTTTTAACGAATTGTGTAGACTTATTTCGAATGAAAAATAATATGTCATTGTACCCTTAAATCTAGTTGGATGTTTTTTACAATAAAGCAAAATTAACAAAGAGCAAATATCTAAAGTCAAAGAACATCTAGCAGTTATATGTTCTTTGCTAAAACTAATACGGACAGACATAGCATTACGTTTTTATATTTTTACTACAGTAACATGTTTTAACAAATCCCCTTGTTTTTTTTTCTAAAAATTGAACTTTTGAACTTTCACTTTTCAATATCCGTTGTCACTGATATAATCTTTGAAGTGCTGCTTTCACATAAACCTTAATTTTATCCTAAAATTTGATTTTAAGACAAGTTCCCCTACTGTTCGGTTTTTGCGGGGAAATCATAGTTTTCATCGGATGAACTGAAATTCTCCCATTATTTTGTTAATTGTGCATGTTACAAGGGTGATCATCGTTGCAAAGTTAAGGAGGAGCAAGACTACAAATTATTCGAAAGGAATTTCCCTGCATGAAAAATAGTTTCGGCAATAGGATGGTATACATTTTAATCGAGTGTTTATTAAGAAGTGCGATGTTGCACGAATTCTTTTCTTACAGGCAGATACAGCAGTCTCTTAGTAAAACCATTATAATTGACATTGAATAAACTGAGAGTAGTAATCGGCAATGGTCTTGTGAACAGCTGCCTTTCGTGGGATTAAAAATTTATAATGAAATGATAATAAACCCATCCTGAAATTTATGCCAACTGGCTAAAATATAAGTGGACCAATTACACCTAAATATTTAACTGGCTCAAATTTGAATTTCATACTATGACCTATGATTCTTGAAGCGTGCTATACTTTAATACTTATTATACTTATAAGTAAAGAATTTTAGCAAGTCATTACAGATGTCGCTGCAACAAGTCTAGATGATTGTCGTAATTTCTGCCATCTCTGCCAAAAATAATTTTTACAATGGTGGTTTAACGTAAAGAATGGCATTAAAAAAATGCAAATAGAGCAACTAGAAGAAATTTTCACATCTTACGCCACAAAATGAACTAATAAAAAGCGCAAATTTTCTTAAAAATTAATTTCAATTACCCAAATGCTTGTCCTTTGTGGAACAAGGGGCAACGATAAAGGAATCTTTCACATTACTCAATTAAACAAACGGCGAAACGCGTTGTTTTCTCCTCCAGTGGCCTCGTTAAAAGACTAGGATTTAATCTAACTTTATTAAATATGAGACTTTTTAATGTGCCATCCTCATCCTGATGAGATTCTTTAATTTTTTTTTTTGATTTTTCTTTTTTTTACTTTTACCACGTTATGGAGCAAAAGGCGTCCAACCAAGAAAATTCGCTTGGTAAGGCGGGTCTTCAACAAATAATTTTGGTCTAGGAGGGTGCTATATACCTTCATCGAGCGTGTCCTTCCCTTTAGCAAGAAACCAAGCGCTCTATCGCGTTACCCTCATCTAACACAATAGGTTAATTTTACAGTCATCCAGCTAGAAAATTAAAATGAATATTTTTGATGCTATAAAGTCCCTGAAAATGAGTCTTATTTGCGTCTGATGGCAAAGTAAAGGAATAATTTGCACAGGAATTTTCTACAGATTAATTTTTATGGATTTTCTTCATCTTTGTCATCCGCTTTTAGGGTTCTTATTCCCTTTATCTTTTTCTGTGTGCTGTCTTAACTGAATTTTACACTCTTTGTTAGCAATTTGCGGCTTTCATCACGGTTTGTGATAAAATTATAGACTTTTTCAATGAAATATAGCATTTTATGTGTAAAGATTAAGGACTAATAGGACATTCTATGTTTAAGAGTATTATTGTAAGACTCGTCTGTATAGTAGGTTATCACTAATTTGACTATTTACGTTAATAAATAAAAAACTTTGAACATAAATTTATTCAGGCCTAATATTTCAAGTCTTTTCATATAATAGTTCTTATTTTGTGCTGAAAATATATGTGGCGTACATTTTGCTCAGGATATAAGAAAATTAATAAGTACTTAGATATACTTAATGCTATTTTTAAATAGATCATAATTCACTTTTTCGAACACGGTAAATTAAATCGAGATGGGGAGAGTAAAAACAAGACCACGTGTTATAACTTCCATTTTTATATACCTATATTTACAGGTTTTTACAGTTTCAGTGACGCTAAAGATATGATACCTTTTTAATGTGGCCAAAACGTTATGAAGTTGCCTTTGATATACTTGCAGGCTCTTTGCAAAAAGGAAATTTGGGTGAGCGAATAACCACAGAGCCATCATTCCTGATGAAATTAAGAGGTGACCATTTTCTCAGAATAGTGAAACCAAACAACAGGAATAATGTTATGCCTGATTGCTGCAAACCGAGTTTCGTATGTGCAATATTCTTACCGAGATATTAGAAAAATATTGATCTAACTAATTACGACTATGGCTAAATTACCTTAGTTTAATCACTTGGCTCTTCTTGTACATTGATATAAGCAACGGGATGAGTTACAAGGTTATTTGTGGATTCTCCGGTACAGCAGCAAAGAGAGAATTTGTTATTTATCATTTCATAACAGAACTTATTGATTTTGGGTGACAAGTTTCAAGTCTTGGTTTTGACTTATAAACAGGTCCCAAGTAGCAAAATTGAAAGACGTGAAAAAACAAATGAAAAATTGAGCAAAATAGAAAAACAATTTTATTAGAAAAAGTTGACAAAACCAGGTTAAATAAAATAAATTAAAACAGCGTAATCTCGGAGGCTGACAAAAACAAAATTAAGCATTTGGTATTGTAAAAATCTTATACCCTTCAGTATGACTAGGTTTCTGTCTGCCGTAGACGCTTGGAAAAGATCAAATTGATCTCATCGCAAACTTTATACTTGCTCAAGAAGGTAATTTTTTGAATTCTCCAGTATAGCAACAAAAGCGAAAAAAAGGTTCTGCGGCACGCAAAAACCAAGCCGTACTGAAGAGTATAAGGTTTCTGCCATACAAAACGCATATTTTTCTTCTTCTTTTTTTTTTCTTTTTTCTTTTTTCTCTTTTCTTTTTTCATCCCATTGTGGGATTACGCAGTTTTTTAATTCGTTTAAATTAATTTGGTTTTGTCATCTTTTTCCAATGAAATTTGCTCAATATATTTTTTTTACAATTTTTTCATATCTTCATTTCATTCCATTTTTCTATTTTTATTTGCTTTTTCAAGTTACTCATTTTCGCTATTTGGCTGTTGATGAGTCAAAACCAAGAGTTTAAGCTTGCCACCCATAATCAATAAGTTGTGTGATGAAACAACAGATTAAAATTTGTTTTGGCTTTTGCAGCTGTATCGGAGAATCCAAAAATAACTTCTTGAACAAGCTGTAAGCTCTTCATAGGCCTTTTTCGTTACTGTATATCATCGCTACTTCAAAGACCGAGATCGCTCCCAATTTTGGGTTCGCCGGTAAAATAAAATTGGTTAAATTAATCAGGGCTATAGCATATACTGGCTGGATTTGAGAGGTGGTTGCCCGCATGCCAATTTGAGAAGGAGCATTATTCTAGAATATCAAGAATAATTACCATTCAAAGTTCTGAATGATAGTAGTGTAGAGAGATGTAGCAGGAGTGCTTCTTGGTTGAGGGCAGAGGAGTTTGATAAACATAAATAAATACTAAAATTCATGTGGAGAATTGTCGATTATTTGGATCGAGATATTAATTATAACTTCCAGATTATATACTGTCGAAGAAACTTAGGGCGGATCCGAATCCAAGTCTTCGTCTTCGTCTTGTTAGTACAGCTAGTGACGTAGCATCGAGTCAAGCTCTATCCGAATCCATGTCTATGCCACCGAGCTTTGCTACTTTGTATAACAGTTTAGACATTTGGTTAGCTTGATCATCAAGTCAAGGTTCGAGTTGACTATTTTAACTAGACAAGATATTTTGAGGTTGCTATCAAGATCAAGCAAGCTAAGCAAACGAATTCGGACAGGTTAGCTTCGTCTTGAGCTTGATTGCATTTATTTTGACATTATGGCGGACGCGGAAAAAGTGAAGTGTAAATATTGTGCATGCTTTTTACAGTTGTAGTAATTTTTATAATATGATTATCTATTTTAGGGACAAAAGAACTTGTACCTAAATTAATAAAAGCACGGAGGAGGATTGTAGTCACCTATTTAAAGGAAAATCATTCAACAATCAGGCGGCATGGAAGTACGAGTGCTGGATACTGATTTGGTTCATACGTCACAATTCTTCTGTGCAAAATAAGCAGTTATATCTGTACCAATTATAGATAATTGTAACACATTTTTATTTCAAATTAAATTAAATTTTAAATCATTAATAATAATATTATAATTAATTCCAATTATTAATTATGACAAACAGTAGGAACTGGCTCTAAACGTCAATTATCAAGCTAAGCACACGAATTCGGACAGGTTAGCTTCGTCTTCGTCTAACTATTATAATAGCTGAGCTTGTCGTATTACGTCACAAGCTGTACTAACAAGACGAAGACGAAGACTTGGATTCGGATCCGCCCGTAGAACTATATTGGGAATGCTTGAGAAGAGGGGCTTAGACTGACAAGATACCTGATACTGGAATGGAAAAAATAGGAAATGTCACTTCCAGTTTTATAATAAAAATTATTATTTATGAGCTTTTTACTACTTCTGAAGAAGTAATATATTCTGATAGCGCCCACGACCTACTTCAGGCTCCTTCGTAATCAGAAAAGTTTACAATGTATATGAATGGATTTAAAAAATGGGCAAAAGTAATGTTATAATATGAATTGGCTGCCATTTTATTAGAAATTAAAAAAAGAAATTGACTCTTTTCACGGAAAGTTTAATTAAAGGTGTAAAATTGATGACATTAAATTAAATAAATGATATCGGTCAAATAACCACCTCCTAAGTTGGTGCACTTTTGTGCTCGTTTTACAGCATTTTGAATTGTTGCTTGCAAGATATTTGGCTCCATATTGGTGATTTTTTCTTCAATGTTGGCTTTCAAGACTTGCAAGGCTTGCGGTTTGTTGTAGTAAAGGCAAGATTTCAAAAAGCCCCAAAGGAAGAAGTCTGGCGCCGTCAGATCTGACGCTCTGCCCGGAGAACTCAAATCGCCAAAACAGGAGATCACGCAGCCCGGAGATGGATGTTTCAAAGCCTCTGTCTGTAGCGCTCATCAGGTTCGGTTATGGTTACGATTACGGTGGTGCCGTCGTCATCCTAAAAACCTCACTTGACCGTCAGCAGGCAGCAATTGGTGAACGGTTTGCACTTTGTAAGGAAATATCTTCAGGTCTCTCACCAAAATTCGACGCAACGAACGTCTTCTGATGCCAAGTTGTGTGCTTCGTTGCCTCGTAGATGTTTGTGGACTCTCTCCGACGTCCTCAGACACAGCAGCCGAACGAGAAATGCAGTGCCAGGCACTTCTTGCGACATATCTGGTTTACACGGGACGATCAGCCAAACGCTTAATTGCTTGCGCACATGGTGCAGGACGACGAAATTCACGCTTCTTTAAAACAACAGACCGGAAATTGATGAAATAAGCAGTAACAATAATTCGGCGTTGTTCAAGTGTGTATCATTGCTTTGCTTGTTGCTAACTAATTCTCTATCTGGCTAGGGCATAAGTGTTAAAGCACAATGATATTTTACGCCATTTGCAAAAACTATGGCACAAAACACATTATGACATTACTCTTGTCCCACCTTATACAATAGCAATAAGCGCCATTACGTCTGAGACATTTCGATACGTGGTTTTCTCACTTATCTTAGATTTAGGATGGGATGGTAAATTAAATGGAAAGTAATAAAAAACAACAAAATTGGAATGGTTACTGGAATATATTTATATTTTATTAGGTAGGTGTGTATTCGACTAGAGTGGTTATAAAGCTACTGTTAAATTATACAAGCATGCATGAAAATTCAATAAAACAAAACAGTTGCCAGCGATCTGTTGCTGACGCAGCTCCCTGGTCGGTGTCTACGGACATAAAAAAGCCTTCGTTTGGCCGCTGCTGCAGTTACCCGGACGGAACCCTGGTTCATATTCAGGCATAGTTTCGCAACAGATATTAACAATTTCCTAAAATTTCCTCTATTAGTTCCTACGACTTTCACCTTTTGAATTTTTTGTAGAAAGTATTTGGAAAGCTAAACCATATTACACCTAGATTCGAAGAACATTTGCTCAGCTGCTGAAGTCGAAGATGTATTTTCCACAATGTTCTCCAAGCGAAAAGTGCGGTAAATTTAAGGTTTCCTGTTGCTGGCTCACTTGTTTACTAGCTATCTCTGCTAAATAATCTATAGCGCTAGAATTCATTTATAGGTCGATGACATTCAGATCTACTGAAGGCAGTTTATTTTGAAATGCATTTCAATTGTGAGAGATTTTCATTTAGAAGATTATGGTTAGGGTAGTAGTAAGAGTGTAAGAGTTTCTACGAATTCAGTATTAAATTTCTGATTATGATTTTTGAAGCAAAATTAAACTTCTGCCTCGATCAAAGGAGAGATAAATTTGAGTGTTGAAGCAGAATTAAATTTCTGTATACCTATGGAAATGCGGAAAATGGGATTAAACTTATATCAAGTCGATGAGGAACTCTACGATTAGAGTATGGGGATGACGGAACCAGATCAAACTCTGAACCGGGAATGGTAATTTTGTAGTATCAGTATCAGTTTTGGTTGCACTTTTTCCTCTTCAGCTTAGCGTACGACATTTTATACTTGAAGTCGTGTTCAAATATGCATTTTACTTAACCATATCTTTTGTAGTGAATATTTGCTTCTTTTTATCTTCTGCTTGCAAAGAGAAAGTAAAGCTATTATTTAATATCACAATCTTCTATATTTTCATGGATTAGAAAGACCTCATCCCTTCGTCTCTTTGCCTTTTTCTAGATGAAGACATATATAGCCGAAGAGTTTTGTTATATATTTATCACTCATATTATATGGTCTAATTGCTTGTACTCTGATTTCGATTTTTTTAGCTCAGATGGGCGGCCTTCGGATATGTATATCGTAGCAACCATCGAATCTTCGAACACTTTCAACATTTCTTTCATCACTTATTTTTGGATTAATCATAAAAAAACTTCTAATGAAGTAGCAAATGTATTTCGCTGCTTATAATCATTTGATATTCAGATCTGAGCTACTAGGAGACTTTCTTAATTTCGAGTGATGGTCTCCTGTACTGTACTATTTAGCACACTTTATGTGTTAATGAAGATTTGACTTGTTGGTTGGACATAAACTACATTAGGAATGCCTTGAGATGAGAGTAAAGAAACTAAACTGGGCCGTTTTTATCGTATATTTTCGGTTAAATTAATAAACTGAATAAGATTATTTTGGTAAGAGATTGATTCATTTACTTAGAAACATTAATTGAAAATAAATTTGAAAAAATCTACAAACTTATGTAAAAAATTAAAGTTTCTAGATTTTTTAGATCCATGAAAAATTCATACAGATGAGCATAGCCACATCACTTTTCCCATTGCGAGGAGATGTGTATTGATATCACAGTGAAAGTTACTGATAGTATTTGCATATCTGAGTAATTGTCGAGTGTCCGATGAAAATGCTGTAAGTGCCAATAATTTGAAGTAGGAATAAAACAAATAACTGTGTTTAGTTTTCACAAGGAATCATATTTATTTAAACGTGTAGAAAAAAAATGTATGACGGAATATACATATATTTCAAAGTTTGGGAAAAGAAAAATATAATTCTTTTGCAACGAAATATTGATAATATATATATAGAAAATGTACTTTAAAGTTTCTACGAAATGCTGTAAGTGCCATTTGTTGAAACCTGAAAATGTGGTAAGTGCAGTGCAGCTTAACTTGAAAAGATGAAAGTGTAACGAAGAAATATCTCATAATGATGCACGAAAGCGTAGTTCAATGCCTATAAATATTAAATTCTAAGTAAATGCTGTTATTAAAACATAAAGCAACTAACTATTTAAGGTATGCTTTTTCATCCAAGTAGTCGACCTTTACGCAAACTAGGAAATATTTTTCATTCTTCTATTTCGCTGAATGTTTCTTTTGTTCGAATTTCATTTAGATTGGATCTTCTGATTTGCAAGTAAGCGGCTTTGCTAATATTCGGCATCTTGGGCAATATTACAGAAATCCTGAATCTCCATGGTAACTATCTTGAATGGATTGCGAACTCTAGCTGAACTGCCCACATCGTATCACTATGAGTTCAAAATCACTATCATATGGCATATAGATTATAGCTATGACCGCTTACCAAAAACTTCATAGTATTTTCAATAAAATATTTTTTAACATCAAATACATTCTTGCGAAAACCATCATATGGGTTTTATTTTGGCCCGCGCAATTATCACACATATGTTAAGTTTTTTCTTTGGCAGTTGGGCTGTGGTTCATACCTTTAGAGGCATGATGCTATTTCGCTCCCTCCTTTTCCAGCTATGCCTTCATGAAGCTATCGTCTGTGTCGCCAAAGTGGATACACAAGTTGTCATTTGAAAGCTGTCTGATGTAGAACATATATTAATCCTGTTTTTACACGG
Organism: Dioctria linearis; assembly: GCA_963930735.1. Classification (NCBI taxonomy): domain Eukaryota; kingdom Metazoa; phylum Arthropoda; class Insecta; order Diptera; family Asilidae; genus Dioctria; species Dioctria linearis. The sequence continues at coordinate 288,258,505 of OZ005740.1, read as the reverse complement.
TACGTACGTTCCAGAGAATGTCGTGTCAAAAAAGACACACAGTAATGGGAAAATATATTTTTGAGATTGGTTCAACGACCTTAAAAGGCCTACAAAAACTAATAATTCGGTAAAACACACACAAATTTTGTTCTTCAGTTTACCATGTCCATTTTATTGCATATTCGTATAATAATCATTTTACAATTTTTAAGAAATAAAACTTAAAAATAAAAAAAAATCACATATTCAAGGAACATAAAAAAATAAGGATAACGTTTTAATCGATGTCAGTTTCTGATATTAAGCACATTCTTTTGTGCTGCGTTGGCTCAATAACATTTTCATCAGTAGAAGTGCTTAGTAGTACGTCTCCATTTTCAACTGCGTTCAGTCGTAACTGCCTATCAGAAACAGTTTCAGCCACAGGTTTATTTATTTTAATAGCAAATTCGGTTATAGTACGTTCTGATCCTACCTTGGAGAGTTCTTTGTACAGCTCCTTGTGTCGAGCCATACAGGATTGTATATCTGATTGAAATTTCACAGCTCTTTCGTTTATGTGATCATTTCTCAGAAAATTATCTGTCAATTTATTTGCCATTTGAAGGCCATCAAGAATTGAGCTGGTGGTTATTGAAGACGGAATTTCATCCGCATCAGTGCTATCATTTAGGTCAATTTCTTCCAGTGCAACTTTTAATAACTCGTCTTCATTAAGAACTCTGTCGCCAATTATTTCGTTTATATCATCAACGATAAAATTATCAAATCCTTCACCTCCAACTGCTTGTGCCAAAGTGATTATTTCTGTACACACTTCATCGACTATATTTGGTGTCACAGCAGAATTGATGCATTCTAGCCATATGACCTTCCAACAGGCATTTAAGGTCGATGGTCTTATTTCTAAAAAGGCCAAAGCAGCATGCTTTATGCAATCCACGATGGAATAACAGTAATGCTAACATCATTGTCCATTTAATTCAAAATTAATTGAAATGATCGCTTTATGTAATATGTTTTCAATGTCGCGATAATACCCTGGTCCAATGGTTGAATTAGGGCAGTAGTATTAGGAGGCAAATATACTATTTTTACATTAGGACGCTCCAAAATTGGGTAACCAAGAATATTATCTATCAACAAAAGAATTTTAAATGGCTTGCCTTTATCATTCATATAACATTTTACTTCTAGAACAAAACAATTGTGGAGCCATTCACTAAAAACTGATGAAGTAACCCATGCCTTTTTATTTGCCATCCAATGAACTGGCAAACTTTTCATATCGGCAACTTTCAAAGCACGTGGTCGGTGAAGCATTACTGCAGAACAAAAACGTAATTCTTATTTTTGGCCACCTTAAAGCCACTAGCATTTTTTTCGTGTTTTGCTATATACGTTCGGTTTGGCCTTCTTTTCCAGAAAAGGCCAGTCTCATCGGCGTTAAAAACTTGGACACTACCGTATCCACTTTCTTCAGTTAATTTGGCCAACTACGAAGAGAATTCTTTGGCAGCTGCAATATTTCCATAAGCTATTTCAACCTTTCATATTGACATTATGAATTGCATGCCTTTCTAGAAATCCTTGCAACCATCCATTACTAGTAGCAAATTTATTTTTATTGTCGTCGATAGGTTCTTAAAGCCTTTTACTTATTGGTATTTGTATCAAGTGGTATACATTTTTGGGTGTAATCTTCTATCCATGACAACACAGCCTTTTCCATTTTTTCTAGAACTATATTTCTCGTATACGAAGACGACTTAGTACTCAACTTGGTACCAGAAGTCACGGCTTGTCTAATAACTTTTTTTTTTTAATTCTCCGGATTGTCGCTTCGTTTAAATTTAAATATTTTCCAACGGAAGTGGGGCCTTCAACATTTCCAAGTCGGTTCAGAATCTGTATCTTTGTTTCCAAAGAAATACTTGTTCGTTTTTGCTTTTCATGGCTGAATTAAAACTTTTAAATTTATTAAATAAGTTATGCTTTATAAAAAGTATTAACTTACCTAATTATAATCAAATAAAATACAAGTTGTTGAGTTTCAATAAAAAAACAGCACCACAAAATTAAAAAAGTATTCTAAAAATCAAAATTAAAAAACATTACTTTTATAAATTTTCTTTTCACTAAATATTACTTTTCACTTACACCTTACACGTTCAAAACTGAATAGTAAATAAAAAAATGTAAAAAGAATTGTGTTAACTGTAAATCCTCTAACTATATAATTAAAGAAAAAACAAATGTGTAAAAACAGGATAAGTTTATTTTTGTTGACCGTGTTATTTCACAATGGTGTAAAAAAAGACAGTGTAAAAACAGGATTAGACTTGACTGAGTTAAAGTTAGTACAAACATCACCCTGCTGTAAATCCATGGAAATCAGTTGAGGTTCAGCCGCCTCACTACTAAGAAGGTGTTGCGCTCTTTCCGCCTTACTTTGATGGATGTCAAGATTTTTTTTGAAAGGCTTTTATAAGCTTGGGAAATAGAAGCTTTAATCTGCCCGTTCAATTTATCGTAATCAGAAATTTTTTTTTAAATATTCCGCAAGAGTACCTGTTTGTATGATATCGCGTTTGAGGGGTACCTAGCTGTGAATGCTTGATGTAATCTGCTCATATTCAGACTTGGACTTGATATTTTTTCACAGATTTGGCACAACCATAGTGACTTTTTTCCAACGGAAAGCACTTGATGTGGTTAACAACCTGCTTGCGATCATCGTCTGTGAATTTTCTCCATCGAGAATTTGTGTTAGTACCTCTCACATCTGTGTACGTACTAAGTCCAAGTTTTTTTTCTTTAGTTTGAAGAACTTGAAGTTTTCCACTTGGCAAATCAAAAATATCACGGAACGTTTTACAGCAGACTTGGACATGCTGACCATTTCCGTCAGGCACATGGCAAAATTTTTTTTTCTTCTGCGACTCAGGTTTTTCATATGAACCGTAACGTCTTTTCTGCACTTGCACCAATTTAATGAGATTCATCAAGTAGGTATCTTGCTCTTGGTACGGTATCCTACACAACTTCTTGAAAGGCAATTTATTTTGCGCGACTTGCAAGAGACTGCAGGACTGCGAAAATGGGACAAATCAGGTAACTCTTTCGTAGGGTTGCTATCGTTTATTACTATATATTTGGACATTGCCTTACAACGCGGCAACGTAGAGCGCTGAAATTTTGTACGCCATGTTTTAATAGTAATAGTAAGTAGAGCTTCAGAAATGGACTAAATTGAGAAGCCCCTTTTGGTGTTGCCATATTAACAATTGAGGATTCTTACGTATACTGTGAAAACGATAAGTCCTATATGGTTTTAATGTACGGAAGAGTTCTTCAGAATATGAAGTCCTATTAAATTGGGTATAAACATTTTTACTGTCCAACGAACCGTTTTAGAAATATATGCAAAAAACCACTTCGAAAATTATACTTGCACAGAGAGGAGACTATACAAAATTACATACGGGCATTCATCTAGGGTATCATTGGTCTTAGACCAATTCTAGCTTCTTTTTTTTTTTTGAAGTGGTTCTTCTTGATATGTTCTGGAAAAGGGGCACCTGTAATGAATATGCGTATCATATCTATTTGGATACTTTTCATAGGGAAAAGTTTTGCGTCTGCTCTAAAATGGAAATTTCGCTTCTTAAACGCAAGACTTGTAGTATACTTAAGTATTACCTAATAAGTTATTATCTTAAATGTTTTAATTCCAACTAAGACAAAGGTTAAATCGGATTCCGCATATTTATCTATGGATACTTAGAAAGCTCTGTATATAGTAGGATCATATTTTGCAAAACATCTGGTTGTGTTCATCCGTGCGATTACCTCTGAATAAACTTTAAAACCATCCTTAGCTTACTCTATATATTCTAAAGACGTGCACCTAAAATTCTTGATGTTGGCTCAAAAGATTTACCACAAGATACAACTTTCATGCGTATTTAAAGTTCTTCTTCGACATTATAACCTGAGACTGAGTGGCATCAATAATCACCTGTATAAGGAAGAGGCAAATTTGTTATCGCACATAAAATTGTTCAAGATTATTCAACGTCTCTATCTTTAACAAAATGTGACGTAATGCATTATTTTTCCACTAGTTTCAGGGGAGTCAGTATTCAGTGGTGGGTTGAATATGTCTTAATTATTCATAATGAAATGTGAAATGAATAATTGAAAAATGTATTTAAAATTAATTTATAACCAGTGCAGTGGTTCGTAGTCGAGATTATCAGCTATTTGATAATGCGAATTATTAGCCCTAAGCTGAAGAAATTGTGTTAAATATCAATAATAAATCAAATGTATTGTGTATAAGCGATAATAAAGAATTAACAGTAAATTACAATATTGACAAAAGTCGACTCTGGGGGGTGATTCTGATCTTTTGTCGTACTATTTAGTCGTGAATTTTGACATATTTTGTCGTACTTTTTCTTTTAACACAGTTCATTTTGTGTCTTCACAATTATCTACTACATGAACTATAATGAATTTTCGGTGAACAAACGTCAAAAAACACGCCTAAATATACGACAAATTAGTCAACTGCCCCCAGAGGTTGTGACAAAAATTTTACACTGGTAAATGGAAATTCTACACCTAATTAGAGCATTACAAGTGCTTAAATTCGAAATATTATCGTCGTTGGATCTGTAAGAACTCCTATGTGGACAATTTCCCGATTCTCAGTTTTTGGTACCGTTGGAAAAAGATCAAAGAGACACATCGCATGGAAATTTCACCGATGTAATAATGGTACTCAAAACGCCGTAAAATGCTAAAAACAAAACCTCTTACATGACATTGCAAATAAATTATCTCGTAAATATCTCCTATGTACAAAATTTACACATAGGATAAATTACCATCAATCGTTTATAGTTGTCATAAAAATATAACACAAGGGAGATATTACCGTACAAACACTTAGTTGCAGTAATATATCTTATGTATAAAAGTTACTACCGTTAGTATACAATAGATATACAATAGATTCAGCAAGCACATTTTGTAAAGAGCTTTTGAAGTGCAATATTTTAGTGCAGTGTGTAAAAGATTTGTGCGTGAATTGAGAATTGTAATTGCTTTTAGATAAGTACATTATGTACATACAAAAGAACATATTATTCTTAATTGCTGTTCCTTTTTAATTTGATAATTGTCTTGAAATGTTGTGACCAATATCATTTGTACTAAACATTTTTTCGACTATAAGCACGTTTTTCTTTCGCCTAACTCTCTTTAGTAATGTATTTCACAAGAGGTAGGAAAATGGTGGCGTTGGCATTACAAAACGCAAATCAAGATTCTCTGGCTTCAATGAATCAAAATGAAATTCATCCAGTAACATCAAATCAGAAAGTAGCCATCAACCGGATAACATTATTGACCAATCTGTGAGTGAACCACATGGAAGTTACACTATTCTACTGAATATTGATAGAAATATTGGTGGGTGTGTAGAGGAATCATTAATAGAAATAACAGACGGCGAGCTTCTTACACTGATTAATTCTGCGCTACCTTCACAGGGAAGTTTAGAAATTTTTACATTGGAAAATGCAGTTGCAGAAAGTGACTCATGCCATACATTGCAACCAAGGTATACCATTAATGTGCAACATAACAGTGAAGCTGATGACTTTCAAATGTGCGAACATAGCCACGAAACGCACTTGCCAAAGATTATATCATCCAAAAGACAACAAAAACGGACGAGAAGAATTTCAGGTCAAAGTTACCTCGGTTACAAGATATCTAATGGGAAAGGGGAAGGTACTTCAGATAGTAGAAAAAAACGAAAGAAAAGGGACGATGTAATCATACCCACTTGATTAAAAGCACGAATCGATCCTTCAAGTGTGCTAGTATATCAAATGAAAATCAAAAGGCTTTATTTAATTTTTTTTTGCAGGATTTAAAAACATGGCCGGAGAAAAAAGAAAAAGTGAACGTCTCAAATTAATAGGACATGATATTTACCTTCCGGATGATGTAGGTAATAAAATCAGAGTTTGTCGTACATTTCTTTTAAGTACACTATGCTTGGGTGAAGATGCATTCAAACGGTGGGTAAATGATGAAAATATTATGGAAAATTTTCTCAACACTGAGAACTGCGATTCAACATTGATGCACAAACTTTCAGTAAATAATACTAGAAACCCAGAACAAGTCGACACTGAAAGTACAAAAAGTCTACGAACGGAGCAAAAGAAAACTTTAAATAAAAGACTTCTGAAAATAAAAAACGCAAAACAGGCCAAACTTATGAAACAATTAAAACAGATTAAAAAGAGTGAACATCCAAAAATTACTAAAATAAAGGAATGGCTTGAACTCCTCCCAAAAGTGCCTAGCCATTACTGCCGATCGTCATCAAGCATAATTTACGTTGAATCTTCATTCCGGTCAAATTTGCACATGTATGAAGTACATCGACACTGGTCCACAGAACACGATGTTTTGTCGGCAGGTAAAAAATTGTTTAACGATATACTCAAAGGAAATAAAATTGCAATACATAAGCCGCGAAAGGACCAATGCGACACTTGTTCAGCTTACAAAGTACACAGAATATCTAAGTACGAGTATGAAGCTCACGCTCAAAAGAAGAACGCAGCCCGTGATGCAAAAAGGGCAGCAAAAGATAGTGTAAATGAAAGAAAATTGGTAGTTACAATGGATTTGCGAAGTGTTGTGCTTTGTGCAAAGACCTTAGATTCTTCTTTGTATTATAAGCAAAAACTTCAAGTTCATAACTTCACTATTTACCAGCTTTAATGACAAAGAAGTGTACCTGTACATGTGGTACGAATCAAACGGTGGAGTAACAGGTAACGAATTTACATCATGTATCATTGATTACTTATAAAATATAAATGACAGTTACAGAGAAGTCGTGCTAATTTCTGATGGATGTAATTACCAGAATAGAAATAATTGGTCTTGGTAAGCGCTCTGCGTGATATTTTAATAAAGAAATCCATAAAAATTCAACAACTCTTTCTAGAGAAAGGGCATACTATGATGGAGGCTGATAATGTCCACTCCGTGTTAGAGCACCTTTTCAAGCCACCAATTTACTTTCCTTCAGACTATATTTCAAGAATGCTAGTCGCACGACCATCACAGCCGTAAAACGTTAAGGTCGTCCATTGCGACTTCTTTACTAATTATGAAAGCTTAAACACAAACCTGTCTTCACTAAGGCCGCGGAAAAAGGTGGAAGACACCACTGTGCCAGACATTCGTCAACTGCAATATGAAACCATAGGGGAAATAAAGTATCGTCTTTATTTGCAAGGAGATTGGTTACCTCTACCCCTAAGGAGAAAAATACTTCATTCTACTCCTAAAATGTTATACTCTGCTTCCCTTCCGATCGGTGAAACAAAGTTTCGTCATCTACAGGAACTTAAGCGGCTCATTGAAAAGGACTACCATTCATTCTATGACGGTCTTACTGACAAACCAGATAAAAGGAAAACCACTGAATTAGATGCTAAGACTTCCAAGGAAGTTTTTCATAAAAAAACATACTCCGCTTTTTTCTCATATCACTATACATAAGTGTTACTGACTGTTGAATTTTGTCATTTTGCTTTACTTTGACGTTTTATATATCCGCAGGATTTAAGTTTGGAAGTTGAGATTTTTTTTTCTATATTACTTTGAAATATAAAATTTATTTTTATCGAAAATAAATAAAATTAATTAAATATAAATCTTTAATGTTCGGTGTAAAAGTAGGGTAATACATCCTAACAAAAATATATCCTATGTGCCATTTAAACATTAATCGTATAAATAAAGAAATACATTTTTTTTATTACTTAGATAAGTATTTTATTGTGATTCCCTTCTATTAGTACTGTTATAAAATCAAAAGTGGACCCCATTGATATATGCCTATAAAAATAAACAGTTTTTTGCCTCTCCTGTAAAATTAGTATTTTTGCATATAGGAGTTCTTGCAGATCCAACGACGTTATGTAAAGTGTCATTTTCAGTTCATGATACGTCATACAAGGTTTGCAGACCTGAATAAAAACACGAAAAAATCACTAAAAAAGTTCATTTCATTTAGTCGTATATTTTGACATTCAAGTACGACAAAAGATCAGAATCTCCCTCCTGATCCTGTTCTGTTTTATAAACTTATCGAATTAATGTCATAATGTAATTAATGTAATCATACATAGGTGTCTCAATTTAAAAATATTCTCCTTTATGCCCTTTTTTACCCTTCAAACATTCATTACCAACCGACACATCATCTGCTGATCATACATATCCGCATGCTAAAGGACGGTTTTGTGCCATTTGAGTTCTGTTCTAAGAATCAGGAATGCGCCAAGAGTCAAAAATGGCCAATACACTCTCGGATAGTCTAGCCGCTCTCAAGGCCTTAAGGTCCTTCACTATTAAGTCAAGAATTGTCTGGGAGTGTCAGCAAAACTTTAAAAATCTTATCAAGGAGAAACAAAGCTATCCTAATGGATACCTGGACATGAGTTCCATGAAGGCAATTCAATTACTGACGCCTAGCCAAAAGAGGAGCGGAAGCTCCCTTTGTCAGACCAGAACCATTTTACGGCTCTTAGAAGTGTTACCTCAGAGCTACCCTAAATAACTGGGAGAACAAACAAAAATCCCTTAATTGGTAACGACTACAAGGACTTTCCCAAGCAAAAAGGTTTATCGATACTTCTGGCAGAAAAACAAACGAACTGCTACTCCTTAGGAGAACAAAGTACAGAGCTCTTCTCAGGCCACTGCTCCTTGTGGTATCACCCAACCAAGCTGGGCTTGGCTGGGACTTCATCCTGCTGCTTCTATCAAGAAGCTCATGAAACCCCGGAGCTCCTGCTCTGCAATTGCGAAACAGTTGTCAGGGCGAGATTACTCCACCTCGAACATGCTTTTCCTCCACCAGCTTACTTGTGGAATCTCAATCCCAGAATAACTCTGAACTTCATTAAAGTCAAAGTCTAGAAAAGGAGTAAGAACGGGGACTCAGAATAGATATTTCAGGTCGCAGTGAGTGTTAGGCTTCCGCCTGAACATCCCTCTACAAATATAATCTAATCTAAGAAACAGGTCGAAAGGGAATGGATGAATCCTCTCAGAGGAAGTCGGCCACTCAAATATACTCAGCATGTTACCTCAGTGTTCTTATGAAAGGGCGCGTTCACTGCCACTTTGGTAGCTTAGTCGTTGTCGTAATGTAGTTTTGTCCTCTTGAGCGTTGTCGAATGTAGTCGACTAGTTGGTACATTCAAAGGGCGGAGTGAACGATAGTCGTAGTCAAGCGTAGTCATTTACTGTAAAAATTTGGCAGAGTGAACGCTCGGTAGTGAACTCGATGTCGACAAAAAGCAACTATTTTGGTGGCAGTGAACGCGCCCAGTGTATTTTCGTCGGCCGAAGGAAGTCTGTTAGATTGAGAAGCAGGCAGGTAAATGTATAGAAAGGACCAAATGAAAGGTAATATCCCGAAGTTTCCAAGTCTTAGAAGAAAGTGCCTTGGTTATCCTGCATCTCACAATACAAGCGCATGAAGCTTGTTGTAGCTCTCGCGCAGCCCGATTTTGAAATGGTTAGTTATTAATATTAGAACTTTAAATCCTGTTTTACACATACATCGGCAATCATTCTTGCCCTCGAAAAAGGATTTTACCCCAGTTTTACGAAGTGATAGACACGTAACTGGATAAGCGAACCGGTCAAACAATTTTAATATCAGCAATGCATTGCCTTCGTTTTACGAAACACCCTCCAATTAATAAAAGTGGTACAACTTTTAAATGATTGGGCCATTTACTATAGTAGTAGGAGTAGCCATTAGAAACCTAGCGGTAAAAATGGGAATGTCTGACTTACAATTAGACAAAGTTTACTGTCAACATTACCTTGAATGCATTAGTAATGAGTACATAAACTTACCTTATGTTAACCTGATTTAGGAAGGCAGGAGTAATGTATTGATGCATCGTATTTTTGAGCATGCTATGTACCTTTCAGGGAATATTTAGAGAAGGCAGAGGTAATCAATAGATATCTTCATTCGTGTTGTTATCGAGATAGAAATTTGTACGGCTATATTTGCACAGGCTAGTTCGAGGGAGTTCGTGCAGGTCGCGAAAGGAGTCATATAGTTTCATTGTTTTTCTAAGAACAAAGAAGGGAGGAAAGTGCGTACAAATGGAAAATATTCTGATTTGTGAATTATTTTCGAGATTCGAATACGTGAAGACGTGTTTATTTTCTACACCTTTCTGAGAAAGCAGGTAAAGTTCTTCCCTTTACCTCTCAGTGAAAACAGGACGAGCGCTTTCCCCGATCTTCCTGAGATTATAAATTGAGTGGTTCTTTCCAACTTACCGGAAAATTCATGCTTATTGGTTCCGTTCACTTTGCTGAAATGGCGGAATGAATGCTTTCACAGAATTGAAAGCGAATGCTTCTTTTCGCTTTCCAAAAAATTAATAAGGAAGGCTTCTTTTCATCTTACTAGCTGCAGTAGTAAGGAGTGCAAGACACCTTTTATACTTATTCCGTTGCGGAGCAACCTTTTAATTCAAATAAAAGAAATTAATAAAATTAAAAAGTAGAGCCATTAATTTGACTACCAGAGATCTGCAAAGATGTCCCAGTAGCCTGAAGCAAAATCTAAAAAGAAAAACAAAAGCACTTATAAAAAATAAACAAATCGTAAAATCTCAGATCATTTACGATCTGAAACTTAAACAAAGATTACCCATTAAAAAGAACTGAACTCCAGTACAACACCGGGTTGATCTAGTTGTATATCTGAAAAAAGAAAAAAACGAAAGCAAATCATTAATAAACAAATAATATTCAACACAAATTACAATTCTTACCTGTCTTTATCAGCTGCTATCGAAGGCTTTGACATTTTCAATATGGTAGATGATATTACAGAAAACGATTTTAATTAAGACCCGCGATGACGTAGTTGCGTGCACCAATGTATGCATTGTCACGAAATGACGTACTTTTGAGCTCAATATTGCACGCAGTTGCAGGGATTCATTTCCATTGTGTTTCTGCCTATAAATAGCGATCTGCTGGAAGCTGCAATTCACTCTCCTTTTGACTGAGCCACAAGGCAGATCGGTAGTTCTGACACCAAAATTAAGCTTTGCTTAACCACATCCACGGGAAGTATTGATCACATATTACTAACCTTTTATACCAAAATTAATTATTTTATTAATATTTATTTTCAGCATCTCATTGGGAGTTTTTGACCCCAACCATATCCTTCATGAGCAGTTCTATGATGCTCATCTTTTTGACTTAACCTCACATTTTTGGTCTCTATTAATATAATTATTTTCTCTATATTCCAGATTGAGAAATTAAAGACGCTACTGACGGCCCACAATCATTATATTTGGATTCCGTTTTTAGAATATTATAAACTTGAATTGTATAGAGGTAAAATTAGCATTAGTAAATGAATTAAGTAAGATCTGAATTTTAGCCTACATTAAGTCTAGCTTTAAGCATAATATTGCGATAAAATAAAAGATTGAAGTCTGACATTTGGAAAAAATTCCTGTCTTGTCATTTCTTAAACCGACACCTACCCCTATTTTATGCTACACCCACATTGGGACTTAACAATACCTTCCTCTCATAGGACATCAATGTATTAAAAGAAATGTGTTTTGTAATGTAGCTGCAATCGATAACTACAGCTATATTACGGCATTTAGGTGGACAGTGTAGCGGTATGAAAAAAAAGATATGTGTGCTTATGTTTAATGCTGGATTTATTGAATAATTCCAATGTGATACTTCAATTTATAAATTCACTACAATTTTAATTTTTTCACTAATTTAATTCTGTTTATTAATTGTTCGATTGCATATATAGTTATTATACCGTATTTTGGCATATATTTAACTAAATGCAATTTGTAGCCTTTTCTAATTTTACGCGTTATCCACTTATTTTAGTTCACTTTGCGCTTAATTTAACTTAATTACTTAACTAATTTGTTTCTTTGCATGTATAATTAAAATGCCGAAAGCTGGCATGTATTTAATTTTTATGCACGAAACTTATTTACTAAATTAATTGACACAATACTTATCTGTAGAACAAAACTCAAAAACTTCCTGTCCTTTGCCAACACCCACTGCACACAACCTTTTAGCATGTAAAAATATTGTACCTTTAATGGCACGTTATATTTTATGCTTATTGCTGAAACTAAAATAAAATATTATTTGCTAAGAAAAACTTGTTAGATATTTCACTTGTGATCGCTGTCAAAAAACTGAGAGAGATCTTAGGAATTGCCCCCTTTTTTATAGGCTCTGAGCGGCCATTTTGACATACGTTCCACACCAAAAATGCAAATTAAGCATATTTTTCGACTTTGCTTGACTTATATACTTATGTCAAAATGTGCCAATTTCCTTTAACTAATTTATTCAAAATTATCCATGAATTTTCGTAATTTATTTTATGAAATATGTTAACTTTTCTGAAATTTATCAAGATGGCGGCTTCCTGCCATATTATGACAATTTCCAATGTGGAACGCAAATATTTCTCATTTTTCTTGCATCTCGTTTTCGCATCTTTGTCTTTCCCACTTATTATGGGAATTTAATTTAACTTTTTTCACGAATATTTGCTTACCTGGTAACTTTCGCGGTTTTTAAGTATTACCAACAGGTAGCGCGTAGCCAACTTCATCTAATTGACTTTCTCGCGAGTCAATTTGACAGTCGCGATCGCGGTGTTTTCATTCGAAAGTGTCGGGTTGTTTTTCGTGTGTTTCATGGCAAATTGTGGATTAATTGTCCAGGTAAGTGTCTTTTATCACTATTTAAGTGTTTAGTTTTAATTATTGTGAGTTCCAGCATGAACAATTTGCAAGAAATATGCAAATTATGCAAAATTGTTCATGTTGGCAAAGTGATTTTTGAAATGTCAACAATAGTACAAATTGTTGCATTTCACTAATTATAATGTATGTACGTGTTGCAAGTTTTTATGTTTTGCATATTTAAACATATTTGCTACTTTGTTATATTAGTTGCTTTAAACTAATATCTGTTTATCTTTTTCATTTCAGATGTGTTCCTGTGTTGGTGGATATGTGCAGCTGAAACTGGAGGAATCAGGAGACTCTAAGGGCAGTATGAAATATTTAACATATTTGTTTTTTAATGTTTTTTTTATTTTAGCTGTGCTCAACAAAATGAACTGGGTATCCGAGCAATACCTTTCAATGAATGTTTTCGGAATGCTTCCATTTCCCGCTGGGAAGCGATGCATTGGTAAAACTTACGAAATGCATTTATGACTTATAAGTATACATACAGTGGTGGAAATTTACATAAAAACAACATGATGTGTCGTAAATAATTTGAAATTGCATTATTGTTGGCAACACCTTAAGTTTTTTTTCTTATTTAGATCATCCGTCAGACTCTTACCAAGAATTCCGTTATGACTTTTTCTCTCTCTCATATCATTGTTCATCTCCACATTTACTATTTGAACGCGCTAATGAATATTTGTATAATTTTGGTGGAAATTTATATAAAAACAGTTGTAGTTTAGTGTTTTCTTGGTTTCTAGCATCGAAAAAATTCCTGGAATTACTTTTAAAAGGTAGTAATATTATCTCTGATTATATATAGATTTAAATATATAAAAAAAGATCCAATTTTATTGAAGATTTAGTTGACAAAATCAAAAAACATTAGTGTTTTTATGTAAATTCCCACCACTGTATTTGAGCAAATATAACGAAGGTATTACTATTATTTTTTTTTTAAGTATTACTATTATCAATCAATTATTGAATTCGAATATATTATAATTAATTTATTGCAGTTGTTATGTTTATGGATTTTTTCAGTTTCGTAGCTAGAGCTTTTGCCATCTGGCGCGGTATTCAATTTGCCGCTATTTCTAAGTTAATCAAAATTAAGAATTATTAACAATTACAATACAACAAAAAATGATTTCTTTTATTTCAACACATAATGATAAAATGCAAGCGTGCTTAAGTATCTATTTTTCTTGCTTTTTATGTATTAGAAAAGTCTTGAATAACATTGTCAAAATTTATATTATCTGTTAGTTGTTCTTCTGTGGAAAGTTCCGCTAGAATCGCAATCTTAAGTAACTCATTGTCCTCTTCCTTTTTTCTTCTGTTTTTCCGATTTTGCTACTTCCTGTATTGATATAATTGTCGATATACACAAGACTTTATGTCTCAATGCCATTTTTATACCTAGATGAAATCCTTCCACGCTCATAAAACATTGTGCTACGTCAATCGTTTCTGTTTTGTGTCATTTATTTAATTTATCCTTAACGTGTGGTGTTTTTCCAAAACAGTGGAAGCTTTCTTTGATTATTCCTTTTCACAAGAAGGGAAATAGGTGCGACATTTCTAACTACAGACTCGTCGCTAATTTGCGTTGTATTGGTAAGATATTTGTAGCCATGCTTTGCGATGTTTTGTCGTTCCATTGCAAGCCTTTCCTGCGCTCTTTTCAGCATGGCTTTATGAAAGGTAAATCTACTACGACTAATTTGTTAAAGTTTACTAATTTCTGCATTTCTGCAATTGAAAGCGGAAAGCAAGTTGATTGCATTTTCATGGATTTTAGTAAAGCTTTTGACCGAATCAATCATAAAATCTTGATTCATAAGTTGACTCTTCTTGGTTTTCCTTCTGTCTTTGTCAATTGGCTTCATTCTTATTTAACAGATAATATTTCTGGTGTTCCTCAAGGTAGCCATCTCGGACCACTTCTCTTTATTATTTTCATTAATGATGTATCTCTGATTTTGACTAATTCAAGAATACTTTGCTATGCTGACGATGACAATATCTTTCGCATTGTTTCTAATGAAAACGAGGTGGAATTCTAAATTTGGACTTAGATACCTTTCATAAATAGTGTGCTATTAACTGTCTTCCTCTCAACATCAACAAATGTACTGCTATGTCCTTTTCTCGTAAAAGGGGGCCATTGAACTTCAGTTATACTTTAGATGGATGCTTATTAACTAGACTTGACAAAACCAAGGACTTGGGTGTCTTCCTTAATACACGTCTTTCCTTCGAGGATCTTATTAATACAATCGTTGCCAAGGCTAATGCTACTCTGAGGTTTGCAAAGAGACGGTCAAAGGAGTTTAATGATCCATTCATAGCGAAGGTCCTTTACTGCACATTTGTTAGACCTTTTTTGGAGTATGCCAGTCCGGTCTGGTCCACTTTTTATGCTGTATACATAAATCGTATTGAGGCTGTGCAGCGGATATTCGTTGGTTTTGTCCTGCATGGACTTCATTGGGATAACCCTCCTATTATTCTACCTCCATATGTTGATAGGCTTAAACCCTTTCCATTGGATTCCCTTGAAAATTGGCGAAAAGCTTCCAGAGTTGTTTTTGCGCTTCAGTGTATACAGCGAGCGATAAATTCTCCGGAGCTCTTAAATAATTTCAATATATCTATTCCTGTGCTGTACGCTCCTTAAGGAACCACGACTTTTTCGTCGTTCCTTATCATAGTACGAACTATGGTTTGCACGAGCCGATTTCATCAATGTCTCGTCCCTTTAACAACCAGTTTGATTGCATTGACTTTCATCTTTCAAAAAGCCAATTAAGAGATCAGCTTAGTTAAAGTTACTTTTCATTTTATTATTATTGTTTGTACACTTTTGGTCATTATCATTGTTTACATATGTAATATTTTTTTCTTCTATTTATTTGTAAATCTATTTTTTAGTAATCAGATCTGTGATGAAGTTCTAAAAAAATAAAAATATATAGATGAAATATAAAAGGTATACTAAGTTTGTCATTCCGTTTGTAACACCTCGAAATAATCATGGTAGAGCAAAATGGATTGGACACCCACGCATAATATTAAAAGTTATTTTGATTTTTGCAGGTCCGTCCGTCTGTCCGTCCGTGCGCACGATAACTCGAGAACGCGTTCACTTAGAAAGCTGAAATTTTGTACACGGACTTTAAAAAAAAAGTAATATTAAATTCGAAAATGAGACAAATCGGGCAACCCCACGAACGGTTACCATACCAAAATTTTGGTTTCCACTACATGTATTTTCTCGCGGACGGGAATCGAACCTAGACTTGTTACAATCGGTCAAAGATGAAGAATAGAAAAAATTGTAATAACTTTAATTTTTAACGATTCTAAATCAAACCATAAGTACAAGAGGAAGAATAATTTGTAACTAGCCTACTTAGCCACGTTTTTCCTCTTCTATTTATTATTTAATTTTGAATCGTTAAAAATAAAACTTAAAAATTCTTCTATTCTTCCACTATATATTTGGACACTGCCTGAGAACAATTCGACATAGAGAGCTGAAATTTGTTACATGGTGTTTTTATAGTAATCAGAAATAAAATTTAAAAATGGACTAAATCGGGCAATCCCTTCTTGGTGCTTCCATATAAAAATTTAGGTTCTTTACATATACTGTGAAAACGATGAGTCCTAGACATTTTTATATTTTTTATTGTGCTAAAAACCTTCTTAAGAAATCCTATAAAATTGGTTATAATAATTTTTTCTCTCCGACGAACCATTCTAGAAATACATGCGAAAAACCACTTCAAAAATCAAACCTGCATATCTCGATGGTTGACCATACGAAATTTCATACGAGCATTCATCTAGGGTATCATAAAAATTGGTCTTAGACAAATTCTAGCTTTTTACTTGTTTAAATGAACTTGCATGCAAGCTGATAAGACATCAACCGAACTGCCCTCTGCTGTCAAATATAAAAACGCGTTTTAAGGGAGACTTGCATGCAAGCTGTACTTCCTCGTATAATCCCCAGATTAGTTTCTTCTTAATACTGAGTTAAATGATATAGCAGAGGAATCCCTTAGAAGTTTTTAATTATGCAATATATAAGTTATTCTCTTTATAGAACTCTAGTTAATAAGTTTTTCTATTTTTAAAATGTTAGTTTATAAGTTATTTCTTGTTACAATGCTAGTTTACAAAACATTTTAATTTTACTTTTTCGAAAACAAGTATAATCCTCAGAAATATGACAAATATTTTGGCTAAAATTGTTTTTCTAATTTTTCTTACTTTTCGGCCTACTATTTGACACTTTCGCAAATCCCAGAGTACTTCACTGAATTGCATTATAAAACCATTCGTCCTCTCGAATTTTCTGAGGACCGCCAAATGCAATATTACTTATATTCACCGCCAGGTGAGCGATACTTAGCAGGCGCATTCGTAATTCCTCCGAGCCAGATAATTTGATGACGTATAACTATAACCTAATCTTTCGAGATGTTGTAAGGCATAGTGTTTGAGTTTATTTGTTCTTGTATGCTTCCGGCCGCTTGCTGGGAGTTCTGCGAAACCTCTGAGCAGTGATCTCACCATACTCCAATCAGAGTAGATCTGCTACCTTATTCTTGCCATGAGTTGTATACTCCCGAGTATCCGAATTTACTCCTTTTTACCCCATTTCAAATATTCCGCCCATATTCAAATAAAATAAGATAACAAGATAAAATCATGAGCATAAAAACTAATTTTCGATTGAAGCTGTGGCGGAAAATACAAAACTTACTGTTAATAAAGTTATTCCTTATTATTCATTTTAATCGGTGTTTTATTTGGGACCAGAGAGCTAAGTTCTTCAATAGGAAATTAAGTGGGACAGCAACACCATCCCCACAAAGCCATCCATTCTTGGAGAGGTTAAACTAAATGAACGCGAACGGAAAATTCCTTTATGAAATTTCTGAACTAATCTCACCCATGGATTATTAGGCATTCTTGTTTTTTACGCAGTTATTAAAATTTGTTTCTAATTTGTTTTAGTTGCCAAATTTCTTAGTAAGAAAGGTGTAAAACGTATTAGAAAGCTCTGTTTACAAATTGCAAGTAGCGCCACACTTAGTGGGCTGGTAGTGCTAGTCCATCAACAGAATTATTTATAATAGTAAGAGTATAAGATAATGTAATATGAACATTTGAAATTCTATTCCCTCTTTTTCAAATTTACTACTATTTTGTTCGATTCTACTACCCCTTTTGCCCTACCTTTTTTCAAATGCAGTGTTTCTGACGCAGAACTCGCAGCGATTTATCAGGCGGCAATATTGGTATCCATGTGCAGAGAGCCCTCACGGCATTATGCATATATACTGACAGCCAGGCAACCATCAAGGCGCTGGATGCTGAGCTAGTAAAATCGAAATTGGTGCAATTATGCAAGACTAGCCTTGAGGAATTGGCTATAAGACACAAGGTGACCCCATGGTGGGAACCTGGCCATAAGGATATCTCAGGCAACAAGATGGCTGATGAGTTGGCCAAAATGGCTCTGAGTTGGATAGCTCCGCAGGGGTAGCTCATGTGACGATCCTAATCATCAGGGGCGCCAATCAAATGTCAAGCCAACGATGGATCAGCAGGGATATCGGCCGTATTGCGTGGCAATTGTGACCTGCATATGACAGGAAATGAACAAGGGAGCTGCTTAATGGCAGCAGAACAAATACCACGAATCTAGTAGGGATCATTACGGGTCAATGGACTATAGGTTGCCATGCTAGTAGACTGGGAATAGCGGCGAACAATTTTTGCAGGAGCTATATAGACTCGGAAGAATTCGAATCCGTTCAACACGTGCTTTGCGAATGCCGCACTTTGATGAATAAAAGAAGTAAGCTATTGTGTATCTACTTCTCTTCAAGTCTGGGAGAACTGCAAAACAAAATATTCAGATTTATCCTGTGTTTTCTGAGAGAAGCAGGATGGATCTAGGTAAAAAGTCTTCATATGATATGATGAGTTTTCTGAGGGAAGCAGGATGCTTAAAAAGGTTATCCCATGGGCATTGGGCCTAGGGGCACAATGGATCCACTAGAAATGATGTATGCTAGTTGTTGTGTGTCACCCCTCTTACCTAACCTAACCGAACCTTGCCCCTCTTGGTATGATCACTGCCTCTGAGGCGTAGATGTTAGAAAAAGTAGTTTCCAGGTGTTGGCTGAGAGTAGTTCGATGTATCTGGTCAGTTAAATGGTGTTTACCTGAAGGAATTATTCAAGTTAAAATGTTGGTCATTGGTCTCGTTATTTGGTGAATCTGTGTCTTGTGGGTATATTTGGCACATTTCACAGTGTTTACCTATAGGAGCTTTCCGCATAAAAATTTTGGTCAGCGATATTGATGATCGAGCCCACCAAAATAAAGTTAAAGTCAATTTATTGAAGTGTTAACGTGAGATCTAGTCTCAAGCGGAGAGGGTGCCGGTTGATAAAATATAACTTAACTTTTAAAAATTCAAATATAAAATTCATTATTCAACATACACTGCTTACAACTAATATCCCAAATAAATTCAGTTAAAAAATTACTAACTTAATACAGTCAATTCAAATTCACAATAAAACGTAATCTACTAATACCTACATACCTAGTATTTTAAAAGAAATTCAGTAAAAATCGAACAAAAAACAGGAATTAAAAATTCAATGTAAAAAAAATCCCAATAAATTCAAAGGGTGGTGCTCCCTTTTATTTCTGAAACAACAAGAAGAAAAGGTATACAACTTCTGTCAACAGAACCACTATTTCTGCGGCAACTTCTAAGAAGATCCGATGGAAATAATTTTCTTCAATCTTGAGGGATTAAATGAAAAAAAAATGTCGTAAAGAAATGTTGCAGAGCTAATTTTTTTTATTCATAATTCTTTATCTGGAACACCGTCCCCGCAATTTGTTAAAGTTCTCTATAAAAGATCAGATTTCTCACAAAAAAATTCTTATATTTTGCTTCGACACACAACTTTCATTTCCGCCACTCTTGTCAAGAAATATTGGGATTTTCTTGATCTTAAGTAGTTCAGAAGCGAAAATTGTTATTATACAATATGTAGTAGGTACATATTATCAAAATAATACAAATGTAGTTCATTTTAATCTCAGAATTCAAATCACATTAGACTTATCTACTTTCTGGACACATAAAGTCGAAAAAGTTGCCACAAGAATAGAACGAACCACGAATGAACCATTCTAATAAAAACAGAGGCACACAATAAAGACAATTCCAATTTTGAGTCAAAGGGCAGACTGTATACTATACAGTGTCTCTCATAAATAAATAATCCATTGTACCTACTGTCTGTACCAAGGAACTAGTCTATTATTCTGGAAGACAGAACCTCCTCTCAGAAACTTTCACAGGCGATAAATAATTAAATCCCTTAAACTTGGATAAACGCCTCAAAGTTTACCATTGCTAAAAGCTATTTACTTGTATTAAACATTTACCTGTCCTGCCAGTATACATATGAACGTAACGTGTATATAAATGTATCATCGGGTGCGTAAACCAAAGGGGGTTGTTACCTCAGGGAACGTTTATTTGGGAAAACAGTTCAGATATACATACATATGTACATACGTGAGTATAGTTATTACACGTACTGGGAAGCTCAGGGCGTCTTTACATATTTGCCAGTCGAATACATCCTGGCATAAAGTCGATTAGGGGAATCGATAAATTTTTTATTTTCAAATTTCTAAAAGTGTGCGGCTCTTGGATGAAAAATTTTAAAAATCCGTTCACGTTTGCGAGAAATATAAGTAAGTAACGTCCTCTACCTTTGAATTTTGCGGAGGTAGAAAAGGAAGAGGTTCCCGAAATTCTTTTATATTCCCAAATATGCCATAAAAGCTTCCTTGCCACCGGCATGTTTCTGGTCTTGGCAGTGACAATAAAATCAGAAAGAGGCGTGATAAGGAATGTTACTGATTTCCTCCTCGACACCTCGCGTTGTTTATTCATCAACCTCCTTCTAGTACCTACACTTAGATAGTTGACAACATTTGTCATTAAATTTTAGGTGAGAGTATTCTGACACTATACAGGAATTGGGAGGCCTTCTGTGTAGCCATAGTCTCAAGGAAATTTATTATTTGAATAGGCGATCCAGTCAAAATAGCGAAACATAAAAATATTTTGTGTGTCTAGCGCAACAGGAGTGCTATAAACTTCATATTCCCAGTACTCCGGCTGGGTTTATTTTCGGGTAGGTTATATGAACTGAAAACAGAAAAGCTTCTAAAATTTTAAGGTGAAAAATGCTTGCAGTGTACTTTTATGACTGCGCCCAAATAACTCTGCCGTTTGCAAATAGTATGTAAACTTCTGTATCGTAAGGCACAAACGATTTAATTTTTTAGTAGATACTATTCCACCTTTTTTTCTTATATACATACGTATGTAGATGTATCTGGAGAATTGACTTTGTATGGTTTTTTTATGCTGGATAATTTATATAGATACATACGTTGATAAGGGGATGATATTTTATGGATCGTTGGGTACTGCTTCATGGATAAAATTTTATGGAATCTCACAATCACAAATAGCTACATGAAATTGTAGACTGTTGGAATTCTCACTATTTTCTTCTATTCAAATAAATAAAAATTGTAGGTACTAGTTTTTACATTTCGGTGGATATTGGGATAAGTAGTGGTTGTTGGTTTTTGAATATGTTGTTGTTGTATTTTTGCAATTGTTGTTGTTGTTCTAGTTGTTGTCATTTGTTGTATTTTTTAACATTTTTACAATTTTCGCGGTTAAAGCCCAGTGCTTCTTCAAATTTCTCTGTAGTTCAATATTATATGGAAATATAGCTGCTTAATGAGTAAAAAGTCCCCAACTCAGTCAAATTTCAACTGATTGTAGTTAACGAAAGCCTATTAGACGCGAAATCGAATTCACTATTAATAGAAAAAAAAAATTTTGAACAAAATTATCCATCAAATTGTTGTCAAAATTGAAAAAATTTCTAAAAAGTGACAATTTCAAAATGTTTTCGACTGTAACTTCGTGACTTTTCATCGCAACGAAATAAGAAACATATGATTAGAAAGGCCTATCTCTTTTCTTTTTATACCGCAAAAAAAAATCGATATCGAATAAAAAATGGCGAAGTTATAAATTATTATATACATGGACCTACTGAATAACGGTTTTTGTTTTATCAAAAATGAGATTTTGAGGGTGTATGAGATATTTCTAGTACACCACTACTTTTAGTTCCACTAAACCTACAACCTATACTATCTCTCGTCAAAAGTAAATCGAGTTTATCTTTTTTTTTGTAACACAGTGTAAAAGAATAGAGCATAATAAATGTAAATATATATTTAAAATGTCATTTTTGAAATAAAAGCTCTCCAATTTTTGTAACACAGTGTAAAAGAATAGAGCATAATAAATGTAAATATATATTTAAAATGTCATTTTTGAAATAAAAGCTCTCCAATTAAGTGAGACCATTTTAGTTACACGTGGCGCGGACTATAGTTTTTTCAATACTTTTAGCAATCCGCAACGCATAATTTCTTGATATGCATTTTGTAATAAACTTCTTCGTAAATTATTAAAGAAATGTGATTGCTCTTCAACGTATAGACCTCATAATCTGTTTGAGATAGAATTCAATTGATGTCAGATTCGTTTGAAGTTATACCATGATATTGCGAGGCTGGTTAATGTATAACACGTTGTCAAATAAATTAAGGTTAGGGGAACAACTTATTCTGCCAGAAGATGTTAAGTGGCATAACTTTTATAATGTATTTTCAATTCCAGCAAGCATGGAGTAGAAGATTGGAACAGCTTAAAAATATGCAAAGTAATATTTCTTTAATGTTTTCGAGTATTTCTACTTTTACATACCATACTTTCTATAACAGATGTAGCATCAATTAAGTACTAAATCGGTATATTATGCAAAAATAGTATTTGTGTTATGTACGTACATAAAGCAATTATTTTTCATAAGTTGCTGCGGTCTAAGCATAGTGAATATTTAATATTTTCAAGCTACTTATATTCTATGACAAAGACAGTTTCATTTAAAGAGAAGAATAAAGACGTGTTCCAAATTCGAAGAGAGCAATGAAAATCTTAAATGTGAACATCGGTTAAGTGACATTATTGTTAGGTACCCAAAACGAAAATCCAGTTGAAATTATGTAAAGTTCTAAACCACAATCTTTCGCCGTATGTTAGTGCTTTCAGACTCTGAAATAAAAACAGTGTTACTACTTCGAATAATAATTCCAATCCACACCAAGAAGCTTTTATTTATTTAAATATCTTTCATTGTCTAAATAAGTTGAATATAGGAACTTACATGAGTAATTTGCCATGCAGTTACTCTATACTTTCCAAATGAGGCAGGCTCGGGAATATATCTTATTGGAATTCAATAGTGTGTAATGAGGTAACTTCAATAGAACACCAAATGCAACCGAATTCAAATTTCTCTAGTGGCAGTCTTGGCATACAAGGCAAATCAGCGTATCAAGGCATAGAACCCAGCGACCGAGAGAGGAACACGCTTGCTAATTAATAGCGCAATATTGACATGTGCTGGTGACGTAATGCCAGAAACACGCGTTTTGCACACGTCACCAGTAGCTAGAATTTCTTTACCTGCACAGTAGTACAGAGCCTCTCGATAAATAATCCCGGCATCAAGAATTCCACAGAAAAAGAACTTCACCCAGAGGAGTTCATCACAACCCATAGACAAGCAGTTGGACTATAAGGCTTAAACACAATTGCGACAAATAGGGCCAGTTAAAAATATTGTTGCAAAACCTACATCACCCCCACGATGAAGAGAAAAGCCTGCTGAAGCCTCAGGTGTATGCAGTGACACCAATGCGGAAAACGAAGCAATGCGTCTGAGCGGGGACCCAAAAAAAACTAAAGGATGAGGCAACGAATTCCGGGCCCTATAGACCTGGCAATACGAAGGCCCGAGATAGCGCGGTCATGAGAGGTAAGTCCAGTGGATTAGAATATTAGAGCAGAAGTGAACCTTGCGGTAAAAGCAGCTAAAGTAAAAAAGGTAATGAAAGATCTGATAATTCATATTGTTTGTTTTTTTCTGAAGTATTGTTAGAATTTTCTTGATGATTTTTATAAAACTAATCAAAGTAACCACTTGGAATAAAAGTGGATAAAAAAAAATTCTACTCGGGCGTTAAACTTCTTCAGTATCCGCAAATCAGGAATAAAAATATCGCAGGAATTTAGTCCCGCAACGGTATAGGCCGCCCAACGGCATAGAGGAATCCAGAATTCGAGCAAAAGTGATGAATAGCTGAAGCTAAGTTACAAACTTTTGTTTGAACTTCTATCTCCAATCTCAATTGCTTGACAAGATAATTTATTAGGTTTTTCATTTTGTTTATTATTTGTTGAACAATACTTGGCTCTTGAAATTTTACCTTCATTTCCTATAGCTTTATACAATTGAATATCTATTTCTACGATTTATCAGCTGCTTTCTATTTATTTAATCTGCATACCTTCGCTCGTTTCTGTCCTATTGGGAGGAAGCACCAGGACCTTGTATGACTAGTATACGCGACGACACTATAGACGAATAAGTCGCAAAGCCAGGCAACGTCCAGTGTCTAGTGGAAATCTTACATTCATTTTCCAGCATTCAAGAAGATTTCACGTTCATTACAAGTTCCTTCTCTGCGAACAGCTGTTCTTTCAACAACGGCAGAAGAATTTGGCAGCGATAATAGTTCAAAGACAAACTTTTTTAACAATGGAAATGCAAAGTTGTTTGACATTCTTTTCGATTTTAGAATGGTTGCCCAAAATGTTTCGACGTCGGTACTTTCATCAAGTTTGTATATAAAAAAATCAAAATTACGTAAATCTCTCCATTCTTCATCAATTTTTGGAATATCGACACAAGCAATTAAATTTGGAAAATGTTTACAGAAATTCGTTATAGTTTTTCGTTCTTTACTAATTACTACTTTTGGGTGTAACCAATAAAAATCTTTCATAATTTCATCTTGAAAATTAAATCGCTTAAAAATTTGCACACCTAATTCAACATAAAAATCGCGACAATGAATTTTAAATTCATTAATAGCTTCTTTGTTATATGATGCCTTTTCTTTAAGAAGGCTTAAGGAATATTCTACAGCACCACCAAGATAGATAGAATCTATTTCTAAATATTTAGAGGAATCATTAGGGTTTATGAGATAAAGTGGTGTGCTATCTATATATTCTCTAAGCATAAAGTTATCTATTATAGTAAGAACAATATTTCCAAGCTCGGAATGTAATTTAAAGATTTCAGGTGCTTCACTCTGAAAAAGTCTATTTAAGTTATTGACATAAAATAGAATGTATTTTAGGAATTCATAATATAGTTTGGTTGTTGGATCTTCTAATAAATTTAATAATTTTCGGACTTCTTGTATTTTGTCAATATTGGCAACAAATGCGAAATAAATTTTTAGAAGTTCAAATAATTCCAGGATTCTATTGACTACAACTTCTAGTGATAGCCATCTTATTTGGTGCGGATGTAGCAATTTTCTTGGTTTTAATTCTAAGATTATTTGAATTTTACTGAAAAACTCGCTTCTTTTGGGGCTATTTTGAATGTAATTAAAAATTTCACGAGTAAGTTTTTCAATACTGTTGGGTAATTTCATACATGCATATGATGCACATAAACTGAACGAGTGGCAAACGCACCTAAGTATAAAGAGATGTGGACAATCGTCCTTTAAAAGACTAGCAACAGAATGATTTTTCCCACACATGACGTTGGCGCCATCTGCTGCATAGCCAATTAAATTTTTTTTATAATTAATATTATTGGCATTAAAAATACCTATTAATGCGTTATATATGGAATCCGCATCCGACTTAGACATTTTAATTAAAGAGAAAAAGTAATCATTTACTTTGAAGTTGCTATGCAATCTGACAACAACACTGAGATGCTTCCATGTACTTAAATCCGTGGATTCGTCAATACAGACTGAAAATTTAGTTTCTTGAAGATTCTTTGTTAAATTTTCGAATTGTTGCTGCGCTAGTACATTTTTTACAATGCACGTTACCTTTGTTCGTCCACCCGTTATAGTCTTCGCAGTTTCGTTGTCTGGAATACATTTTATCAAATTTACCAAATGATCTGTTGCGGAAAAGGGCAAATTGTGTTCAACACAAAATGCGGCAATTTTCAGCTCTAAGCTTGCTTTGTTGTTTCTTGGAATTTGTTGGCTTAATGAATTGCTAATAGTGGGTTGCTTTTGTAAGCCCAAAAGTAATTTTAAATGTTTTTCAGTCTTTGCATGTAAAAATAAGTCTCTTTTACCTCCACAAGCTTTCAAAGTTTGGTCGCAAATTTTGCAGTGTGGAATATTGGATTTGGATGGCATTTCTATGAGCCAATTCTTGAGATTGGGTTCCAGCAACCACAGTGGACTAAATTTATTTGCATGCTTCCGCTTGTGCTCCTTATTTTTAGGATTTTTATCTAAAATTCAAATTGAACTAATAACATCCACACATACATGTAATTAATTCATTTACCGGATAAATTAAAATCTTCGCTTTTATAACTTGCACTTCTTTCCGCTTCAGCCTTTTGTTTTTTCGATGCATCTGTTGAAAATCTGCCCTTGTGTATTGAAGCAAACAAAATTAAAGAAACAATTCTTTACCTTTTTCAGTAGAAAGCGCATCCGCAATTAAAAATCGTTTCATTGTCAGCTTAACAGTTTCGTTATTTTTCCACACAGTAATGAAATGACACATCACACACATGACAATGACAGCCATTGATAATTTAAAGCAATTTAGGGAAAGTTCTGCGAGTTCAGTTTTGCCGAGAAGAGCTGACTGACACATAGATGTCGTTAAATTTACAAAAAGTCGAGAATCGTAACTTTTAAACAATGTTTATTAAGATATTTATTAATTTATTTGAATTGGATCTGAAAAATCTTGAATCTCGGGTCTAAAATCTTGAAATCTTGAATAGGTACCAAAAACCTTGAATTTCAAGATAAATCTTGAAATCTGACATCACTACACCAGTGTCCATCGGAAACTTTCCGCTTAATTTTATTTTTCCGAAAACTATGAATTTTCACGTTCACTACGAGCGGACTGCCTATTAACACGATTTCATACGGCGTTATCAATAGACATTCCAGGAGTAAAGTAGTCCATTTACTCGAGTGACGAACGGTGGCGTGTCTTTTCTTTTAGTTTCTTTTCCTTCATAGGACATAAATAGGTACTGAAGTACCTGCATTCCAGAACTGGTAACGACACGCCAATCATCACATATTCGCGTCTTCACGTGTGTGTTTTCAGATATGTTCAGCCTAAGTCCATACTATATTCCTTTTCAGAAATATATATGATAAGAGTTAAGAACTGTGCTGGGGCATTACTACCAATCACATTTTACATTTTATGTGGTGAATTTCCGATATGAGCAACTTTATATTCGGATGCAGTGTGCAAAATTAATGGAAAATTAGAGTACTTAAATCATGTTAAGTAAATAGGCAATTGTGGTACTGAATTCTGAGGAACTGTATTCTGTATAAGTCTGTCAGTTGTATATGTCAGAAGGAGATTAAGGCCAGTCGTGCAGACTTAGCTAGGGTTACTCGACCAGGTTTCGTCCCTGCCAAAGGACTCATCAGGAATGTTTAGTTAGTAGCTTAAGATAGCCGGTGTGTACTTAAGTACAATATTGATTAGGTAATGTCGAAGTACAATGTCCGTCAAGTCATTTTAGAGAGATGCATCTATAAGACAGGTGTCGCTCAGTCACGTCATCACCCTCTTTGTGGCAATGGCTTGTAGCAGATCTGTAATTATGTTTACCCTCCCGGATCCATGTTCCCAGAATCAATAGAATTGGGTCTTTGCAAAAACCGCGTGCATTACATGTTCACCAACTACCAACATTTACCGGACGTTCAAGATCCTCCAGTCAGGTGGTCTGCCCAGGTATCGAATCACAGAATCCATCCAGCCAAACTGCTTCTTTCAGCTCCTCTCTCTGCATGTAGTAGGGCGCTAAATACCTGAAAGTTGTAAATAAAAGAGCGTCGTGCAAAAAAAAAAACTTTTATGTGAAAGGCCCTACAGCTGAATTCCACTCTTCTAGTCGATTTTAGAAAGCGTGAAAAGGGACCTCGACAGACAATCCGGATATCTTAAACCAGCTATCTAGAACAGATTCCCTGAGTTCGACTTCCTAAGAAGTTATTGGCAATGAGACAGCGTTGATCAAGAAGTCCCTTAATTTCCAATTGATTTTTAACAAAAACTGTAGAAAACTTGATATTTTTGGTTT
This sequence comes from Dioctria linearis, assembly GCA_963930735.1. NCBI lineage: Eukaryota > Metazoa > Arthropoda > Insecta > Diptera > Asilidae > Dioctria > Dioctria linearis. The sequence continues at coordinate 288,230,220 of OZ005740.1, read as the reverse complement.
TACAAAATGTTTGTGTTAAAAAATTATAGTTGCATTATACAAGAGGAAATTTGTAGGATTTTTTAATTTTTTGTTTCACCAAAAGTTTTTTTTGCTTGTAATTCACAATATATAAATTTGTAGAAATAGAACTTTTTTGTAGATGTCTGTTTCATTAAAGTAATTGGAATTATAAAATTTGTGCAGTATACGAGAATATTTCACAAGTGAAAGGTGATGTGATAATTTTTGCAATTTTGTTTTACTTAATTTGGTAATATAAATTTCAATAAGAAAGACGTAGTAGCAGTGATACTAGAGGAAATAAAGATTTTGTTGTGATGCTTTGCCGAAAAGTATATCGGGCACGATTTAATTTTAATAATAATATTAACGATAATTCTTCCAAGGACATTGGAACTCAATGCTGTTTTCAGTATGGTACATTATCCCTTTTAATCAACAAGGACCTCTCAGCGGCTAATTTAAAGTGAAAACTCATTTTAGAATCGTCAAGAGTATTAGATCCCCTGAACTTTTTGGCACCTGCCTCAAATTCCAATCATATTTCACCTAATATGTGTCCACTGACTTTAATTTGAGAATAAGCTATTATTGGGTTCTAGCAATTATGAGATCAAAAGGGAACGGCTCATGATAGCTGGATTTGAAAAAAAAGTCGTGGCCAAACATATGATGCGACTATAACTATGAGTGGGAAGTACTACAATGGCCTGTAAGCTCAGAGATCCAGTAGTAACCGCCGTTTATGTAAATTGCGCACAATTGAATTTGATAGTGAACGATTCCGTTCAGAAGGTTTTACACTACTGTGTGGATAATTTATGTGTTTCTCAGTGAAAACTCATCAAGGTGGCAGGAATTGAATAATGTTTTGGATAACTGGAAAACCAAGCAAACGTTAGAAACATTTTCTACAAGCGATGATTTTTATGGAAAATATTGTTTTAGTTTCTAATAAATCTATGACAAAAACCGGAGGTTACGACAATAAAATAAAATAAATGGATTTGTTTGAGTTGGGTTGCGTCGCAAATCCAAACTCTCCAGGCAATTAATATTGTTTTAAAATATTTGCAAGATCCAGGCATTAATATGTGTTGATAGCCACTAAACTGCTGCACCAAGTAAAATAGAAATATTATGGAGCTGAGGAAAATTTTCGACAATTTTAAAGGAGGCTAAGGAAATCGGACTATTTTGGAAAAGGAATCTAATTAAAAAAAAAAAAAAAACAAGAAAAATTCCAAATTTTTGATTTTAACCGTTGTCTGGATATCATATTTCAACAATATTGACAGTACGCTACGAAAGTATGAATAACTTGACCCAAGTTCACAGCAGGATACTAAATAAACTGTGGAAAAAACGAATCGCCTCTGTGAATAGTATCCATGGATATTTTTTGGATTTATCTCTTACTTCTCCTCAATAATTTTTAATTTTCGATTCATGATGCTGGAAAGATTCGAGCAATTGCAACTATTAAAGGACTAGCTAAACTAATGGAGATAGATCTGCTATAACCAGAATTGTCCCGTACTATCATGCAGTAAGGTAAAACTTATAAATAGAATAGGCTGAATTCCCTGGCTATACTGAGCATCGAAAATAAAGTAAGTCTGAATATTATTATTAACAGAGCCATCGAAGTGTTGTCATGAAAATTACAGCGCTTAAGGAAGTTGTGAAGAAGGTAAGTTCTACTCATTAGTTCTACATTTACTAATGTAAAAAATAAAATAAAAATAGTTCAGGAGCTTATAATACCATTTATATGCCGGGAAACCCATTATCCGGAAGGGATAAGAGGCATTTACATTAATACAGGATTATTTACGAAAGGGCGTCTATCCGAAATCCAATTCATTTCAAATTGTTAAATATACATAGTCAACTAATATATATCATTAGCTGCGTACATTGTTGCTGTGATTTAATCTGATTTGGTGCATTTCCACTTGAAAGTATCTTGAGGATTATAATACTAAAATCCTTCGATTAGGTAATTAATACGATTGCAGAATTTGTGCAGATGCAATGTATATCACTTAGCACATCTCCATTTCTCTAGAACTTGCTCAAAGCCATTATTTAAATAAATCTATTTTCTCCTTAAGCCTTATTTAATTCAAATGCCCACTATTGATTTTTAAAGGGTTCAGTTGCCAGGCAGCTGAACTCCCTGTGGGTCCGAACTAAATTGTACTTGCAGGAAAACATTTTCAATTGCGAAATTCTAAGGTATGAACTTAAGCAATCTCAATGAGATTTCAAAACCACCTGAATGCATTTCATAGTAAAGACGGATGTAAGTTAGAAAGCAGTTTCATGTACTTTTTACCACAATTGCATCAAATACTGAATTATTCGAGTAGCAGTCGGATTTTATTAGTGCTCCATTTTATCTATTGCTGCGAGTTTTATTTTATTTTTGTAATGAATTTAATTCAATTCAAATAACAAAAGAACGAACTTTTCAACGAGTTGAACTATACTATGATGTATGTAATAGAAACGTTTAAAACAAAAGTAAGGAATAACGGCAATAGTTTACTAATTTTCTTTTAAGTACTTACCCTTCAAGCAAGGCGAAACAAAAACGTAATAACGAAAATATAAACATGCTTGCATAGAAGTGTACACAAAAGAAATGTGAATGCGTAACAGAAACGAATCCTCAGGCCAAAGAGAAGTGAAACTGAAAAGCGTGGACTGTCAGTGTAGTGCTAGTTCGCAAACTGTACTCTAAGGTGTTACGTTTTCGGAATGAAAATTACGTTCAGTTAACGAAACGTTTTGCATGAATACTCAATGGCTTTTGAAGAAAACAACAGATTTTTCTATTTTAATTTATTTTATAAAAATAGCATCACAAAAATAGAACAAAAAAACGTTTATTAAGGAACCTTAGCAGCTTACACTACGTTACAATGTTTTAGGTACATCGAGTAGGGTATAGATAATTGGAATTATCGATAGACTACAAAATAGCTTAGTAAACTAACAAAAGTTCAATAATAATAATATAAGTAATTCAAATTTGTTGACACCCCAAAGTTTTAATAAAATAAAAATTAACGCGGCGTTTTGTTATTCACAAACAAATTAACATGCACAACACAGCTTTTTGCTGTCAGGCTCTATGACACAGGTCAATAAATCCAGAAGTACGTTTTCAATACGTTTTCGTTTCACTTTTGGTGTACACTCTCAAATGCTTAGAGAGAGGTACGTTTTCAGTACGTTTTTGTTACGCTGTTATTATAGTGTTCATGGATTATAGAGTCGTGAGTGTATTAGTAAAACGCGGTTCGTAAAGTTCACGTTTTCGTATATATAGGTATATACTCTCAAATGTTTAGAGGGTAGAAGGAAAAAGCAATCAGGACGTCATGAATTAGTTTTTGGTATGCTGCAAGCGAAATGTTAGACTGTTAGACGCTCCGCACAGGGAGCAACTAAAAAAATACTGTAAAGTGATGAAAATTTATTTTAAGTTTCCAACTAGTAACTTGTGCGTCGCCGCCTATGCATTTCAATGCAAGTCCGCTCACGGCGCTACTAGTTGGTAATCAATTTACAATGCGTTTGTGATTAGTCCCTTTCGACACGTCGCGTCGTGCTGATCTCCAGGCTATCAGTTGCAAACCAGTTTCGTTTTTCCTTTCGCAATATTTTGGAAATGAGGAAATGAACACTTCAAAAACTTGAGACTTGGCTTGCTACTGAAGCAAAGTGATTCGAGTTCCATCATATATGTAACTCCGTGTGCAAATCATCAGTTACTAACCAGTTTGCGACTTGGATCACCAACCAGTTTGTCAGAATTGAGTTGCTCCGTGTGCGGAGGGCCTTAGCCAAATGAAAGCAATATTCGATACTGGCATTTCTTCCATTTCAAATTACAAGATTAGGTTTTGAGTGTAAGCGAAAGCATACGACTGAGTAATGTTACAAGATTAGGTTTTAAGTGTGAGCGAAAGCATACGACTGAGTAATGTCATTAGGGTGTAGGAAAATTTATCGCCCGCAATTCACCGCCAGCAATTAATCGCTATTTATCGCAATTTATAGCCTACAATTGGTCGCTAGCATATTTTACCGCCTGGCCATACATATAATTTATATATAGGAAATAATAATATAATTTAATAAATAATTGCAGCTAAGGTTTGTCCGTGCGTGTTATTTAAGAATTAAGTACAACTAAAAATGCAAGTTATAGGCAAGGTATAGCCAAGATAACCTAATAATAAGGTAGGAAAAGACTCTTTAAAACCTTTACGAATAAAGACCAAACATGTGAAATGTATTCAGATAATTAACAATATCATCGTAAATAAAGTGATCCCGCGCTTTTGTGAAAACAGGTTTTTCTGAAATATTGAGCGAATTGGTTCGAAATGTTTTACTGTAATCCTATAATATTTGAACACACTTGGTTCTGTTTTGCTCTGAAGAGATTTAAACTCATGATTCATATTCGTAAATAAATGAGAAGGGGCAAAGTTTCTAGATTTTACTCTCGTAAAATGGTCCCGCTCTTTATAGCCAGGATATATTGTATTGTATCATTTATATATAATATATAATAATTTACTATGAGGGAATATTAACTTTAAGGGTGTAGTACGGAAATAAAAAACAATTGTACGGAAATACATATGTAATTTAATAGATAGATTATGTATTATAATAGTTACATGTATCACATAAATTTAAAAAATCCATTTTTGGTTGGTTGGTTAATTTTAACCTAAGTTAATTATTACATTAAGTAAGATGTAGTACACTGTAAAAACTTAAAAATGAATATTTATGCGATCTTCAGACTTAATTAATTACTAAGGGACTATATAAACTTCACAGCACAGTATTCACATTATTAATAAGACAGATTATGCGCTATACCTCATAACCAACAATATCATCCCGCTCATCATATGCACTAATAAGCCTTTTAATTCGTTCTTCATAGTCGCGATACTTCTTTTTGTTGTTGCCCGTATCACTTCCACTTAGATATTGTTCAATGCGCAGTTCGTTAATACTTTGTTCTTTTTAATATAATACGATAAATTTCCAAATGTTGGAATGAGAAGCAGCGACTTGTTCCTCAAATACTTCAAGAACAAAGTGGTGTACGTTCCACATTTCATGGGGAAACTTTGGTAATCGACGAAGATGTCGTCTGGTTGGGCATCCAATCCATGTATCCTCAAAATAATCGACAACTTCTTGCGATTCTGGAGGAAAAATACCATTTTTACACAAATGTTCAAAAACAGTCGTAATAATAGGAGTGGGAGCAAACGTAATTGCTGCCAAAATTCGCATATTTAAGGAAAAATTAGCAACAGTTTCATAACGTTGTTTTAATCCATTATGCTGAATGGAACGGAAAATACATTGCGAAAAGTGGAAAAAACAACCTCGTTGCGAAGCATCAGGGAATACTTTTCTGTAAGCATTCATCATCGCCATCTCAAAATCTATCGTTATTGATTGCGGAGACATAGCCGGTTCCAATACTTTCAGCTGCTCCAGTAGGAATACATATGTTTCTTCAGACTTGTTAGGCAATAATGCATAAACTAATGGAAGCGATATTTTGTCCTTGAATTCATGTATCGTATACAGTTGATAAAAAAGTAAGGGAACAGTTTTGAAACTAAAGGCACTACCATGCTTCGAAAATGGTCCTTATATACCCTTTAGTCATAATATGTAACCTTTGGTAATGTTATATATCTTAATTATAGTCACAAAAACAGACGTTAGTGTTCTTATATACCCTTTGGTTATATTATGTTATATAAATAAAAACAGTTTTATAATGGCTCCATTCGACACTAAAAGTAATTTGTTTTTATAACGATCACCGTAGTTACTAAAGGGCCACCAAAAAATTTTACGATATTTTATAGTGGGTATATGTATTACCGAAAGTTCCCAATTTTTATTAAAGTCACCTAAATTACTGAAACTTCTCGAGTTATATAAGGGCAACCACGGATACCGCAATAAACACTTATTACCAATAAGTTTATAACGTGGTGATCAAAACAATTATAAAACTTTCTTATGTACCTTATAGTAATGGTTACTCTAAGTTATATAGACCGGTGATTGAAACATTTCCATCACCAACTTATAAAACCTTTAGTAACTTACTTCCACGATAACCATTAGTAACCTAGAAAACTCTAATATAACTACATTACCAATTGGTAATGTTATAAAACTCTTATATAACCACTGAAATTCTTATTTACTACACATCTCCTACAGTCACCAAAAATTGGAAAAATTGTTACTTGGGTACGATGCGTTGGAAGAGCTGGCCCATCAAAATTTCGACTTCTTATATTTCGGATCGTTCGTTTCACTGTATCTATACTTGGAAGCTTTGGGGCTGCTGCTTGGCTACAAGATCTCGAAACATTTGAAATAATACTATGAGGCGTATTATTTGTTGTTTCTGCATTAACGATGGTGTTATCTACCGTAGTAACTCGAGCAGCACATTCGGTTTTTCGGTAATTTTGACATTTCCAATGATTTTTTGCGTCATTTTGCCTGTCCTTATAAAACGAATGTCCATTAAAGCATAATTTCGGTTTTTCTTTTTTCGATTTCAAAAATTCCACTGACATGATCGGTTCTTAAACTCAAAATGATGAAAAATAAACTCAAAATAAGAAAATGTTGCGATTGTAAGAGCTTGTATACATATAAGTACCTCCCTAATCGACACGTCCACTAAATCATGCTATTATTTGAGAGGTATAGCGCATAATCTATCTTATTAATAATTGAATACATTTCACATGTTTGGTATTTATTCGTAAAGGTTTTAAAGAGTCTTTTCCTACCTTATTATTAGGTTATCTTTGCCTATACCTTGCCTATAACTTGCATTTTTAGTTGTACTTAATTCTTAAATAACACGCACGGACAAACCTTAGCTGCAATTATTTATTAAATTATATTATTATTTCCTATATATAAATTATATGTATGGCCAGGCAATAAAATATGCTAGCGATCAATTGTAATAAATTGTTCACGCAATAAACTGACGCGGCGGTAAACTGCTAGCGATTAATTGCTGGCGGTAAATTGTTAGCGATCAATTGCGGGCGATAAATTTTCCGGACCCCATGTCATTGATCAAAAGAATACCAGTACTTAGTATTTTGCCCCTTTCGTTTTTAAATTGCACAGTTATTTTCTTAAAATTTTCAAAGTAAAGATTTGAATTGATTTTTAAGCCTCCTGACATGAATCGGACAAAACGAATTTGTTTACATTTTTTTCTAGTCCAACGGCGGACATAATTTTGTTGTAGAAATTTTTTGTTTGACTTTTCAGGCTTAGTTAACTTGCCCAGCATTGACTATATTTCATCTTCTTCGTATTCTTGTCATTGAACATTTTTGGCACCAAATATGATAACAATTTCTGATAATCTTCAATGATAATTTCTGATAATCCAAATCTTCAATGACAATTTCATATAAAATCGGCCTTAAAATTTCATCAAAGTAGAATTTGAGAGAGAGCCTTCTGTCCTCATGAATATTTTCGTCGATTTGGCATTGAGAACATGTGTTCGCGCGTTTCGTACCTCATCACTAACCTCTTCATGTCTTCAGTGAGTTTGCGAATCTGTGGCGGCTTGACAATGCCATTTGCACAACATAAACAGTCTTGGGAAGCCACACCTCATTTGCATGGTTTTCGTAATCGTAATACGAGAGCCACCTTGAGATTTGGAAACGGCCTCGTAAGTAGGCCTTGATTTGCATGTCGAGAATAAAAAATAAAATTATATGATTATCTTGTCAGCCAGAGACCTTAGATTATAAAGCAAAACGGATAGGCTTAAGCATTTTTCTTCAAGTAGTAGAATAGCATCGATGTGTTTGTTTAGTCATGGAAGTCGTTTTCCGAGCGGGCACATAATTTAGTGGTTGAAACTTTATCAAGTATTTAACAAGTTTTAGAGATTCCTATCACCGTGATTCGAGTCATTTTTCAGTTTATAATTTTATAATTCTTTTATAACTGATTACATTTTTAAGAATTTTCCTAGTGCCCCATTTATTTTGCGATAATATTTCTTGCAGTTGCCTTTGTATGGCTGATATCATATATACACGCACTGACAATTCAAATGTAAGTGTTCTGCCCAATGAGAACACTCAAAAGAAAATATCAATAATGATGTGCACTATAAATAATAACGCCGGGGAATATTTTATAGTCAGTGGTTTATTGAACGCACGTAAAACTTAAGTACAAAATTACAACTATAACTAAAATTAACCGAATTCAATTCCACGACGCTTAAGAACTAAACTTCAATAGATTTAAAAAAAGGTCACTTATTCACTACACAATAATAATTTTATTCTCAGTATAACACTGTCAAAGTTGATACAACTTTGACCAATGGCAATTATATATGTATGTATGTATAAATATATTACTCAATATGAATCAAAAAATGTACTCACCAGTATAAAACTATGGAATCGACTTTATGGGGTTGGAAATTAAATAATTAGTGATTATCTTGTTCTAGTCGTTCCCCGGAACAAGATACTTTACTTCAGTCGAGACCCAAAGCAAAGTTGTATTAGTAGTGTTTATTCTAGTCGGTACCCCGAATAAAGATCTTTATCTCAGTCGGTACCCAAGATAAAGTTATTAAGTTAATAAGATTTATTCCAGTCGAGACGAAGAATAAATATCTTTATCTCAGTCACTACCCAAGATAAAGTTGTTGAGTTAGTAAGATTTATTCCAGTCGAGACCCAGAATAAATATCTTTATCTCAGTCGGTACCCAAGATAAAGTTATTATGTTAGTAAATTTTATTCCAGTCGAGACCCAGAATAAATATCTTTATCTCAGTCGTTACCCAAGATAAAGTTAATTTGTTAATAATTTTATTTAATTACACTCGCCAAGTCGAATTCCAAAACGATGCACAATCTATGAGAGCTGGATACTAAAAGAGAAGATTCAAATTGGCCTGCGACTTATATTGCCTCTGAATTGCGCACGACTCCAACAAATTATTTTACATTGCGCATAGTAACCAAAGTACGTTGACCTTTGCAGCTGTGCGTAGGTAGCAACAGAAAAGTCCGTTGACCTTAGCAGCTGTGCGTAGGTCAGAAGAGCACATTGACCCTAGCAGCTGTACAAAACAACTGGAATTTTGTGCATTTTTTGTTGCCGTTCCTAATTTTGCCTATCTATAGCTATTAAGATTATAATTATACAATAAGATACCTATTATAATATTGCTAATTTGCTATTTTAAAGATTCATTTAAATGTACAGATGACTTAATCTAATTCCTTTAATTCGCGCACTGTTAGCGAAGACAAGTTACTTTTCTCTTATTGGATTGTGTCCCGGATTTGTTTATGTGGAATGTAGCCATGAGGTGTTGATTGTTATCTCCACTAAAAACTGCCTTATCGATATGCTTGTAGGTAGGTATACTTCGTTTCGTTCCCAACCTATTTTCAATGATCAGAAAAACTTGGAATTAGAAACTTTTAAACTATTTTACTTCCAGGTGGCTATTTAATGTTGGTTTGAACAGTAAGTAAAGAAATCGGCATTGGAAAATGTTAAATTTTTTTACCAAAGCTGTTAGTTCTTCTAAGTATTTCGCTCATATTTTATTTAAAACATTATAATTTATTATTGAAACTATTAAACTCGCCTGAACAACGATTTTCTATGGCAATAACTTCACCATCATTCTGTCCTTCGGAGCCTCGATTATATCAAATCTTTTTCACAAAACAATATTTCTCTATTGTTTTTCACTATTACAAAAGTATAAATCACTTTTAATCACGTTTTCAATCAGAAAATCACTAAAACAACACCGGAGTTGTTTTCGTAAATTCAAATAAATTCAAAAATGACAGAAATATCTAACTGACAAAAACTAAACACCCAGCGGTCTTGTCATTTCCCTCTCGTGTTCACAGAAAAAATGCTTATCACACGTACACGAATTTTACACAGCATAGACTAACCTTTTTGCTATATAATCTAAGCCAGAGACTAACACAGTCGTTTATATTCATTTTCAAGTTTTGTGAAATAATTGTTTTACTTTTAAGCAGAAAAGAGCAATAATCGGTGCATTAGAGATACCTCATCAATAATAAAAATTGAAAGAAGACCGAAGAATTGGCGCGTTATTTGTTTAGAGAAAAAGGAAATATAAACTTAATTTGCAGACCTCCTGCTCTATAGAAGCGACTGTCTTCCACGTTAATCATATCTACCCACAGGGTCGGCTGGGCTAATCTGCGCTGGGTTATTCGCAGCACTCACACGTGTAATAACTTATGATATGCCTCCAGGTTGTTACAGGCGCAGCCTGGACCTATTGAATCCGGCCCATTCGGTTTTCTGAATACGCAAAGCCCAATTTACAAGTAAATTTAGATCTGACCAGATCCAAATATTCATCCAGGCTGTCATATGGTCAGTCTGGACCTGTAGCATTAACTATCTGACAATCTTACAGCAAGTAGACTAGTTCTTTCTATAATTTTCAGGAACAGGTGCTGACCTTCCAATGGACTTACTCCAACGGACGTTTGATCACCCGTTACTAGTTTCTCTATCCTTCAACTCTCAAACAAGAAACATACACTTCCGCAGTTCTATAGTCCTGCAAGACGACGTAGTTGGCATACAGTAGGGCTATGGTGACAGTACACTCCCCTCCACTTATATGCCGGCTACCAAAAATTGGCTTATGCCGCCAAAAACCTAATTTTTAATAGTATTATTCCTTATTAAATTCTTACCATAAACTTACAAAATACAGCTGCACATTACTAGCGTTAAGAAAATCTCAACGGGTTATATGAATAGAACAAAATGGCATCAACAACGGCCAGAACACACATATAGTATTAATACCATAACATTGATACCATGCCAAAGCTTGACTTTAGTATAGCCGACCCCTGACACGCGTTTGGTTGTAGTATAGTTTAACATTCGCTGTCACTGAAAAGTCAAAATAGAAGTTTTTTGTAAAAGTGTCACCAAAGTAATTAAATTCATTTGCACTCCGTTGTCGCCGCTGCGGCGATATTATAAGGTTAAGGATATTATTATGTTATATGTTATTATGTTGTATGTTATATTATTTTTAAAACAGCTCCGTTGTCGCCGTTGCGGCGACTAAGTAAGATAAGCTACTACTCCGTTCGCCCCGCAGCGGCGACATCTATTAGAAATATTGTTTTTTATTTAAAAATAAATATATTTTCACAACTTTTTGTGGATGTGGTCGTACAGATGTCGCACATATTTTAATGGTATTGGTTTTTAGGAGAGGGGCTCGAAACTGGCGGGGCAGGAGGGCAAATTTTCAACTTCTTTTGCTTATAACTCCTTATCAAAAACGCGCACAGAGCTTAACTAAAAGCTACCGTTGTGGGTTACAAGTGGTCGCTGGGTGGTGGGGGGTGGGGTCGCTGGTGGGCGAGAGGGAATGGAGGGAGCGTAGAGCTCAATTTTCCGTCCTATACATGTACACAAAAGTTTGCAGGGGTAATCTCCGAAGATACCCATCTGATAGACTTGATATAAAAGCGGTTTTAAGATAATCGTCTAGAACGACAATTAGGGTACTATGTTTTGGATTTTTTTTAGGCGGAGGGGAAACGGTGTTGTTACTTAGTTTTCGCTTATAATTCATCCATTTCACCTTGGACCATAGGGGTGTGGGTATTCAAAATCCATATAAATAAACATATTCGAATTTGTACTAGATGCTTTCTTATCCCGCACTGTACGAATGTGGAACAGTCTACCATCTTCTGTTTTTCCTCAATCTTATAGTGCCTCTGCCACTTTCCTGATGTCCCCTTATGCTTTCCCTATCTTCTTCCTGCCATACTGTGCTTTGCATTATAAGGTATCCCCTGAGATTGGCTTAATAATAAAAAATAAAAAACAAGTTCAATTTATTTGTAACGACTGCTCTAAGTGGATGATGTCTGAAGGCTTAATTAACAGCTCAACTGATGTGACCTCTTTTCTTCATAATTTACATGAAATTGCCGGCACAGTCGCGAGTTCTCCGAAACGCTTGTGATACCAATTTTCTCTATTGTGTCTAACGATAATGACTTAGCTCTCTGAAACCCAGATTTGATCGTTCCTTTAAAGACGTATGCATCATGTACAATTCACCACTTTTTAGATATCAGCAAGTGCCTTAATTCTTCATTTTCTCGCAAAATGGATTTGTCTGCGCAATTATTATACAAAAAAAAAAAAAAAAAAAACGAAGAGCATATCAAAGCTTTCGTTAACAAATCGAATGGTTTCGTCATTAGATGGTCTACAGAACTGGTCAAGTTTCACTTTATAAAGCTCCTATATTGGACCTGCTTCTGATTAATTTTGTTGTGCATAATCCTTTTACCACGATATTGTAATCGTTCTATGTTCATCTGCCTGTAAATTCATAAAGTAAGTAGCAACAACTTGAGATTATTTTCACTCTTGACTGCTTGCAAAGTTTGCTCAATTTTCCTGTACTATTGGCCTTATTTAATATTCATATCTCTTCCAGGATGTTGGGTGTTATACAAGCATTTCCTTCATGTACAGCATCACCGTATTAATAGTTAAAAGCTAATTTAATTGCGTAGATTTCCAGAAATGTGGGAAATCAAATGCAATTTTCTCTATTTCATTCAATCGGTTCAAGAAGAATAAATTTATAATGGTGAATTTTATATTAGTTGCCGCAAATACTTAGAGGCTCTAGATAGTAAGATAGACTAACCGACCTGAAGAAAACTACCTTAATACAGAAATAAAAGTGGCATTTACCGTATTGGTTATATATATCTCATTTTAAATAGGATATTACTGATTTGGACATCTGTAGGTTAGGTTAGGTTGTAGGAGTGCAACCAAGTTGGACATTAGCCTGGTTCACTTGTCGGATTAATTGTGCCCATAGATTCATAGTTACATGACTTCGACATCTGTAACCATATACTTCATAAAAATCCACAGTCTAGACTCAATTTTTGCACGAAGTTGTTTTTTATCATAAAAAGGTTCAACTTGCTTTCAAAAGTATTTTTAATAAATCCGTGTAAAATGTGAATATAGATTTGGGATGTGTACAGTTGAGTTAAGAAGTAGGTACATGGGATTTTTTTCACATGCTGACATAATATAAATTTAATTGTCACACAATACTCAATTCTATAAATGTGAACCTTTTACTGGAGCATACATAACTGAAGGTCTGAAATAAAAAAGCCTTTTACAGTTTTCATATCATTTCACTTAGTTTAACAAAGCTGACATCCAGTTTATGGCATTCAATTGTACCAACGGAGACTTATGACTATACTTAATCAAACGGAATACAAGGCATGCTGTCAAATACTTAATCTTGGCGATAAAGCCCAAGATTAAGACCACAAAGCGATACCCATTCATGTTGATAAATAAAATTAAGGTTCAAAGTCTAGACCTGTAATGGGTAATCATTATCCAGTTTAATGTGAGAACATAACTCATCATGTGCACAGAACCTTTTATACGACACAGGAAATATTATCGAAACACAAAGCAGTTAAATGCCGCTATAAAATTCCAACCGACCTCGTTCAGTTGGGTTAAACCCATCCGGCGCCCATTCTTTCCCCTGAACCTTCAAATAATATCAAAACTGTTGAGTCTTCAGAAAAACTAATTGCATTACATCATTTATTTCCCATGGAGAGGGGGCGTTCGGATCAAATGCTGAAGCCTTTACGTGCACGTCAAGGATGTCGGAGGTGGGAAATCGATGAAATGAAATTTCCAATAAGCGATGACAAATAGCTTGGCAACTAGTCACTCCACGCTGTATTTTAGAGAGAAACTGTTTGGGGAGCAATGTGGATGATAGAAAAGACTGTGTACCAGCTTTGCAGCTCCTTTTAAGAAAATGGACTTTTATTAGGTAAAATGTTGACGCAAATGTACCATTTCATTGTCGACGTTGATTATTGCCGGCGAATTCTGAAAGCCCAATAAACTTTAATCGCCCAATTTGTTTCTTCTGTAATTGTCGTACATCAGTTTAATCGGAACTAAGTAATAGGAAGATTATAATGAGTTTCTATTTCAACGATTTTATGTCGTTGAAATTAATATATCAACAAAGCGTTCGCCATAAAGGTTTATGGGGAAAGATAATAGCTCTTTGCTAACAATCGAGAGAGCAAGGGCTATTAGAAAATTAAATAACCATGTTCCTTTACTAGCTTTTCTACTATCTTGCCATGTGAGATACATATAGTGCAAGCAATGCCATTTTTTGTGGCAAAAAAGTTCTAGTAAATTAGTTTCGGAGTTTTTTTTTTAGGTTGATATCACATTTTCCGTAATTTCAATATACTGAATCCCAAAAATTCAGTTTATTGAATTTAAGAAAACCGAAGTACGCACAATACGCACGCACTTTGCTAAAATTTAGATTTGCTGAAAAATTTCAGAGAGCGTTTTTGATTTGTCAGTTGTTAGTCAGTTTTCTAATTATTATAATCCGATTTTTAAGATTTTTACTGATTTGTGGTTTGAGCACATATTAACAAGGTGTTGTGAAAATGTTCGAGACTGCGAAATTCATGTCGGGTATAGACAAGAGGGAGAGTTTGTAGAACAAAAAATGTGAAGACTAAATGCGCCTGTTAATCTCTTAAATTTTAAGAGTCTATTTCTACTAACACAAAACAAAAAAAAATCCTGATAACCCTAAGTAAGGAATTCACTCAATGAAAACGTCAGCGCCACTGGAAAATCTAAAAATCAGTATTGAGATTCAGTAAAACTGTATACTGAAATTGAATTTCAATTTACTAATGAAATTACAGGAAATGTTACATCCGCCTTAGTGAAGAAAGATGTAGGGATTGAAATTGTCCTGAATATAAGTGATAGATCTATTTTTTACATGTGAACAATCTTTTAAAAACCATAGACAAATTAATAACATACAAAGACTGGGCAAGTAGAACAAAAATCTGCAACGCCTTGGTAGAATATAAAATCGATGATGCCTCGACTTGCTGACGTATCCAAAGGGTAAGCCAGCAATTCCTTGCTCCAATATAAAATCAACGATGTCTCGAACTGATGTAGGGAAGGCCTCAATTTTTTTCTAAAAATTTCCTGCAAATTTCTTCTTAGAAATTTACTGAAAATTTTTCTTACAAATTATCTACTCATTTACGGTCATAAAAATTGTTAGCGACCCAAGCAGCCATTGGCCATTGTCGCAAAGTAAAAAAAATCCGGTGTGACAATACACCGCAATAAGGATATTGCAATATTTTCATCCACTTGGAGTAAAAAGTTCCTAAAAACACCACATGGTACCGGTGCTTAATTAAAATCATATGCTTTAAGTGTTACTAGACACTCTTCGGTACATAAAGTGCAGAATGCAAAACATATCAGGAAAGGGTGTAAATAAAATTCGTTTGGTGCTAAGATAAAAACAGGATTGAACCTATGTGAAATAAATAAGAACCTTTTGGTGTTAATAGGGGAAATTTTTATACTTGTCACGTTAAGGATATCCGTTCAGTGGTGTTGTAATATGCTATCGGCGCAGTTTACAGTGTAGAGCAATGTAGTTTTCTTCATAAAGTGCACACGTGTTCAGTGAATCAAAATGAGAAAAGTGTTTATGGCGCGGTGTTGTGACTCAGGTGCCTAAATCACAACCAAAAAGGCCCATGCACCAATATATTGCCTTATTCAATATATCCATGCATTGCAACGTTGACCCTGATAATTAATTTAAATTCAATTCATTCAAAATTACATTTAAAATTTTAAATGCATTTCCGTACTGCAACAAAATGCAATTTAGCATGAATTGCATTTTGTTATCAGACACACATTCCACTCCCACGATATGCATACTTACCTACATACAGTGTCTTCTTACTTGTTTACGTACAGTACTTATTTTTTCCAATCTAATTGTATGTACATACATACATACAATTATCAAAATTACTCGCGCCCTCTTAAAATTAATATTTCAAGACGGGCGCACAACTGCATATCGGATTTCAGATTTTCATTGATGCATATGCAGAGCATCCAAAACTTTTTTTTGGATTTTCTCACGTACAATTTTTCAAAGGCGTGAGAAAGCAATAAAAACAAAAAAAAGCTTTTTGAAGTAATCCTTGGTACCTGGGTGCAATTTGCCAAAACCTCGGGGGGTTTTCTTTTTTAAACCTTTACGTAAAGATCTACCAGCAATTCGGTAATTTTTCTTCAGTTGTGATCTTATTAAAAATACGAATAGTTACAAAAATAATCGATACAATTATAAAATATAACTGAACCTGTGAAAATGAGAGAGGTTTTTTAAAAAAAAAAACTGTTATAAATAAAATAGTTAACTACAGTGAAGAGTTCTTGTTATCATTATTGGTCGCCTGGTTTGAACATCCTCGCCAATCACTTCTTCCTGGACGTTTCGGGAAGCACGAGCGATAGGCTCAATATAACAGCGGTACAATTTAATGCAGATATTCGGAAAACTTCAGCTATTTAGAAATAAGTACATCCTGTAAGTGGGAAAGGACAAATTTCAAATGATTACGTTTTTTCATTTACAAGTATTTTTACTCAGGTATAAATAAATTTTCCATAGCGTTTAACTTGGTTTTTATCTCCGTCATTTGGGATGACGGTCTGACTAAAGTAGATGAAACAGCCTTTGATTTTTATGTAGAACTATCACCAGCTTTCGTGGAAAAAGTGGGATTGAACTATAACCCGCTGTCTTCTTTTACTTTAGATGTTTCCAAATATTGGTCATCGCAGGAGTAATATGAATTCAGAAGTTTATAAAACAATAAGTTTTCAAAACGTAAATCCACATTTATCTCACAAAGTAATGAATTTCATATTTCATTATTGATTCTTTTATGAAGATCGGCAGCATACTAACAGTACCTATAGAAAGTTCTCCATACATTATAACTTACGGAGTAAATAAATGCGCTATTTCAAAATATCACATTATCGTTGATGGGCACGAACTACCAATCACAACAAATATATCAATTATGGCCTGGGACACCTAGAAAAGTTTATAGCTGAATATAATCTGGATTTAAAAAATTTCTACTATTACACATAAAGTGATACGACACCAATGAATTTTACTTGTTTTCCTTCCTCATCAAAATCAGGATGTCAAATAAAATATTTATTTAAATAAATAAAAAATGTTTGCTTTACTTGTCCAGAAAAGAATAGTTTTCTGACCGGTATTTTTTAAGTGATCGTAAGGATTGGATGTTTTAGAACTTTCGGAAATTAATTTTAATTATCCGAAGGATTCATACAAATTACACATATATGCTGGTGTAAAATAAACTCCGAAAAAGGACAGACTCCATGGGACACCGTGTTCGGATTTAATTTAACAACGACTTTTTACTGTGCGGCCCCCAATAATACATAAAAATTTTAAACAAGAATTGTCCAGTAAATTTCTAAGAAAAAATTGAGAGCTTCCTCACTTTACGTCGAGACATCGTTCATTTTATATTGGAACGAGGCGTTGCTGGCTTACCCTTTGGTTACGTCAACAAGACGAGGCATGGGTGAGGCATTTTTGGTTTCCAACATTATTGGCGGGATTTGAGGAAAGACCCGTTATACTTTTCTCGGTTCAATGGTGTGGGGAGTACAAATGGCACAAGGATGAACAGCGAGGAGTACACTGGGATCTTAGAAAGCAAACTTCTTTCATTCTTGGAACGTAACGAAAGTGAGTCACACGAGTAGAGCGACGAAAACCAACTTTAGGCATCACCAGATAACAGTTATGGAATGGCCCGCTTGTTCCCCGGACCAAAACCCAATAGAAAATCTTTGTGGCATTTTGGTTCGAGAGGGGTATGACAACAACAGGCAGTTCAGCAACGTGAATGACCTGCGCGAGCTGCGGAAGCCGCCTGGAACAGTCACAAGACGGAGAATCCGAGAAAAACTCGTGTGGAGCATGCCAGACCGACTTTTATCAGGAAGTTTTTGAAGCCCAAAAAATGTAAGTAAAATTCCAGAAAATTGAAATATTTTAGTGGTGATATAGTTATGAAAACGGCCTTTTCACTTGTTTTTGTACTTTCTCCTAAATAAAATGATTTCGTTGCTTGTTTTCTCTTGAATTATCATTTATTTTCATCAGTCGGATATCTTTGAGAAATTTCTAATTCGTAATGCAGTTATGAAATATACTGTATATATATAAATAATAACAATGCACTTAGCTTAAAACTTGGTAAAGTTTTATATAAATGAATTTTGTAAGTTCCGTCGATAAATTTAAACTTTCTAGCAAATTTTACAAGGTCTTCAGTATTCATAGAATTCCAGCATGACTCTTTAGTATCCATTATTTCTTTGGAGAACATCAAACTTTTTGCAGTTGTCACATTAAGACTAATTCTTAATTTTGTCTTTACTAAATTTAATGTTGAAAATTTTCTTTCTGCCGATGCAAAGTGTTAACATAAAATTTGAAATATTTGAAATATCTTCAAAGACCTGCTCATTTATTCCAATTTTTAAATTTTTGAGCTCAATCCAGATATTAATAATATCATATTTTAAAGTTTACTTTTATCTTTATAATATCTTTATTTCCAATTAATAACCTAAACTGGCTATTTAATATCTCTATATCTCTTTCGTAAAATGGAAAATGTTTTAAAATTGGTAAGATAGAGGGTACCTCACCAGAATAAATATTCCTTATATCAAAATATTAAGAATTTGATCTTTTTCATTATTAAAGTCAAAGCATTTTTGCATACATAATACTGTTTAAAACGAAATCAAAGTTTTCTTAAAATTTATCTTTTGAGATTCTTCCAAAGTGACTGTATTTAAGGAGTGTTCAAAATGAATTCCAAAAAGCATTGAATCTATAGATAGGTGAAATAATTTATTTTTGACATCAACATGTACATTGACATAATCTAGTTTAATAAAGTTCTTCAATTTCAATACAAACACATTTAATTTTATCGTATAAAAGATGAATTTGAGTATTCTCCGATTGGAAAAATTTGTTTATTATTTTTAGAATTTATGATAAAAACAAAAGATATAAATTATTAGTCGGATCGTACAGAAAATCAAGTATATCTTTTGCATTGGCGGAATTTATTTCCTCAAAAGAACATTAATTAATATTTCAAAGCTTCTATTTACTCTAATAAATTGTTGACCGAATGCTCATATGATAACCATCTGGTTGAACCATCACGGAGGAATTTGTGATTATCTAAATCAAGTGCTTTTTGAAACCCCCAATAAGCACAGCACCTACACGTTTAGGCTTATGGAAAAAATGATTGCAAATATTTTTTATGTTCTTTTCAATATAGCTGGGTACGGTTTCCATAAACGCGGCCGAGCTGCATAAATACAAGTACATAATTAAAAAAAAAAAATCCATTAATTCTACAAAATCGCGTTTGAACACCTGTTATATTACCAGTAATATCACAGGCCTTATACATTGACAAACCCATGACATTAGATATAGGAGTTTCATAAAGATTTAATTCTTCAACTTAAGTGTTAAATATTTCTTCTGAATTGGAACTCTTGTTTTTCTTTGCAAAAAAACGTGCAATAATTACTAGACATTTACTTGTTGATACGTCCGTTGTTGCATCTATCAAAAGTGAGAAATTTCTACCAATCAATTTATTAATAGTTTGTTTTTTAACAAGGGTATCAGTAATTTTGCTTATTATTTCAGTGCCCTTCATTTTGCCACATTTAATTTGCTTTACAGTTTCTGAATCTGAATATACACTTCTCATTAATGTAGGTAAACTGTACATTTTTGAAAAAGTCAAATTATGTTGTACACAATACAAAACTAATGTCATTTCTGCAAGACTTTTTTTATTAATATGTTTAACACAAGTTGAACCCGTGTAGCACTGTTCAATTATAAGAAAACTATTTTTATTTTAAATGAAACTTTTCTTTATGAGCCTTCACACTAAAAAATATTTCGAATTTTACCATTAAAAACTAGTAATTTTTAAATTTTTCGAAAGCGAAATTCAATAAATATGCGAAAATTTCATAAAAATGTGTAAAGTGCGTGTTTTATGAACTTTTACACATTTATGTTGTATTTTTAAATACGTAGCCGTTTTCAGTGCAAAATTAGGTATCTAGGTGCGTAATATTACAATAGCTAGCTACCTAATTTAATTTTACAGCCACTAAACAAAGTTTTAGACACCTAAATGTGATTTTACAAATAATGTGGTAATTTTGCAATTCATGTATTAAAACTTTCCGTTGTATATGTCTAAAATTTCTATGAATATTACTACACAAGCGTAAGATTACAGGCATAAATATTTGAAGCCAATTTCTTTCACGTGTTGAATTTTGGGAATTTTGTTTAATGTCTTGGAAGTATCTCCTTTCTCCTTTATTGTATAAGTTGCCTTGTAATACAAATTCATTGAAGAAAAATTACCATTACTTTTGCTTGAAAAGACTTCTTCCGTTGCAGTGTCTCAAAAAATTATGTTCAAGATCTGCAATTCAAATCGGACAGAAAAGAAACTAATTCTTAGTGAACCAACTCTGGCGAGCGTTATTAGCGCAGGTAAATATACTAAATTAAAGCTATATTTGTTATATTGTTATCTATTTTTTCCTCAAGTTTTCACTCCTTTATTTCTTTCCATTTTTCTATTTTTCATTTGTTGTTTCGAGTGACTTAATTTCGCTAGTTGGGACTTGTTGATGAGTCAAAACCAAGACTTGAAATTTGCCACCCAAAATCAAATGTGTTGTGTAATGGAATAACAATATAAATTTTTGTTTCGTTTTCACTATTATGGTGGGGAATAAAAAAAAAATTCTTTCTTGAACAAATATAAAATAAGAGTGTTTGTCATTTCGAAACACTTCCCAATTTTTTGCTAAAACCAAGGGATTAAAAGGAGAAAAACTTAATTTAGAATCTGATGGTAGCATTATTGCCGAGGATGAATTCTTAGAACATCCTTGAGATAAGCCTATCTTACTGCTGGAGGAACATGAAACTTGTGAGGCGGGGTCCAACTGTTTTGACTATATATACGCTGAATTAAAGTGAAATACATCAGATGTGCAAAATAATAATCAGTTGGCGTCCATACATTCAACCAAATCTTGCCACTCTGGATATTCGGATTCCTCTTCAATTGCTAGTAATACAACAATAGCAAGTATACCACTAACAGATACTCCTACTGGAAATACATTTGTAAAAACTGCAGATGAAAAGAATTTTGCTAATTTCAAAATACCATGGGAGAAGCTTCCTAAACCAGTCATGGATTTATGTGAAAAAGCGAAAAGCTAAACATTGTATTTTTAAAAACTACTGTTCATGTAATCGTAGATGAATTCCTTTGAAAGTGCTCCGTGAAACTGTTGGAAAACTTACATCTACATATCCAAAGTCGTTTCTCTATACTAATACATCCGGAGAACCAATAGCTATTAAAAATTCATCACTTATTACTACATTTATTCAACGCAACAATTACCTGAATCGTCCCCATAAATCGTCTAGACAGGTATTTACAGAAATACCTTTAAGGAAGAGAAAAGCTTCCATACCTTTTCAAAAACTTGCTCTAATTGGCAGCCTGATAAATATGAAGAAGAAGAATCTTAGGAATCTATGCTTATTAAAAAGAAAACTCTTTTAGCTTTGAGTTCCCACCACACCTTTTCCACATACACTGACCAAAGAAAATATCTTAACATTTTTACTGATATTCCAACCATGTCGCAAATAAAAACAGAATGGCCCTTCCTTCTACATAAGACTTTTATACTAAAGCACTTCGAAAAATTGACAGGTAAAACTATTGAAAATCTTCTTTCATTGTATGAAGAAAATAATACAATGATCTTAAATTTTGCTCAAAATAAGGCGAAAATATTAAACAAAGTCTTGAAGATGTACAACAACGACACGAATATTCAACCAATAATTTTTATATGCAAATATATTCATGAAGATATTGACTACATATTCAAACATTTTTCTGTAAGTATACAAAATATTTTAAAATGATAATGATCTACTCAAGTAAAATATATTTACCTTTAAGATCGGTACAACATCTCAGGAAATTGAATTGCCAGGACCTTTTCCGTGCTTTGCTACAGTAGGTAAGACCCGATTGTTGCTGCGTGTGAAATTTAGTGAAATGCTATCATTTCGACATTTCATTTTCAGAACCATCATGCATGGCAGCCAAATTTATGATTTTCAAAACAACTATTTGACTTACTTTTGCAATTACTTCATTGTTTTTGGAATGTGCAAATGCATTTCTTTTACAGGAAAACGCACTATGCTGTACTGGGAATATAAGTTGGGCACTCTTCCTGTTACCCGTGTCTCAGAAATAAATGACTTGGGAGTACAATTTCATAGGAAGCTATTAATTGACTCTCACAATAAGGGTTTTAAATCTCTGGAGTTTGTCTTAAGGTGCGCTAGACATTTTAAGCAGTTTTCTACCCCTAAAACTATGTATAGTACCCTAGTTAGATCCATATTAGAATACGCTTCCCCAATCTGGAGTACATTTTACAGGACATCCAAAAATAAAATCGAGAGTGTCCAACACAGATTCACTAGGTACTTGCACTTCAAACTTAAGGCCTCATATGAACACTATGGCGGCAGATTAACTAGATACTCAATGGTATCCCTGGAAGCATGTCATTCCTATCTCGATGAAACTTTGTTATTTAAAATATTACACGGCTCTATTGATTCTTCTGAGTTTTTGTCCAAATTAAAAATAAACTTTCCTATAGCCGTTTAACTATCTACGCAAATTGGTACTGGGTGGATCAATGTGAAGATCCACCTCGTACCAACTTGCGTTTCAAGTCACTTTTGGTTAGAATTCAAATGGCTCACAAGGCCTTATACAATGATTTGAATATACTCAGTGACAGATTCGGGTCTTTTAAGCGCAGCCTTTTCGCTGAAATTAATGCTTTGCATAATATCTTAATTTTAAATTGATCAACTTGATCAACTGAACTATCCTGAACTTTTATCTGCTTCCTTCCTTCACTTCCTCTTTTCTGTATACTAATCTCACTATATGCTCTACTGCCCTCTCTTCTCTACTTTGCTTTACCTCACATTGAAATTTTAAATTTAATTTAATTGCTAGCCTTACTCCTATATGTGTTACCCTACTTTTAATTCTTTATTTCTATAATCCTTTATCATTTTGCTTAAGCTTTGTCTCTGTTTCTATTGTCTGTTTTTTAGTCTAATTGATTTGTATAAATGAATTTTCTTGGCTTTATGGATACTATGACTTTGAAGTTTATCTCTAGTTGCATTATTTGATTTTATACTATTCCTTTTCCAATGAAATTATTTTTTATCGTACTCTATATCCTTAGGTTTAAGTTCCTTATGCATATCTGATAGTTGGTTTATTTTTTTCCTTTGAAGTTAATTAGCATTAACCAAACGGTAGTAATTAATTTTTTACTATCGTATTAATTTTTATAAATAAACAAATAAATAAAAGCTATATATATTCATACATATATCCGAAATGAAAGATGATATATTTATTTCGCACATAGCCTAAGAAAAAGTTCTGAATTTGTAAATCGTCTAGCTAATATGTTTGAATAATGAAATAATAATTGGATGCAGTCAAAAATACTATAACAAATAGGAAAAACGACAGAAAAGGTTTATCTGTACAAAAATATTATAATTTTAAGCTTAATTTTTGTTCATAATTTAACATAAACCTATTAATGCAAAATGTCGTTCAGTTTTGAAATATATTTAATATCAAAGAATTATTGGTATTTCAACGAATTTCGCTATTTACATATCTTTTAAATTGTTCGCAGAACCAGACGTTGGAGTTGTTTATTATATCTTCGCTGACCTGCAATTGATTAACTCCACTTCCACTTCTTTCATAGAAGCGCTATTCCAAATATTTGCATTTTATTTCAGCTGTAATATCCAGTATCCAAAGGAAACTTGGCAAGCTTTCGAAT
Source organism: Dioctria linearis (assembly GCA_963930735.1). Lineage (NCBI taxonomy): Eukaryota > Metazoa > Arthropoda > Insecta > Diptera > Asilidae > Dioctria > Dioctria linearis. The sequence goes on along the minus strand of OZ005740.1, from coordinate 288,206,013 downwards.
TTATACAACGTTTTTATTTTAAAATATATGCTGAGACTTCCAGAAGGCTAAAGAAGAACATAACAGCAATGTAGAAAGTAATGCGACTTCTGGAGAAACTTGCAACATCAAAATATAATTTAAAGTTGTAATTTGAAGCTATAAATTATCATTTTTCACTTGAACTAAAACACTTTATTGCTAGACTAAAAACATTGAATATGGATTTATTTTAGAACTGAAAACCATTATTTTATTATAATATTCTACTTAAACTTTTTCTGGTTTGCTTATATACAAATTTAAAATAAACGTTCAGAAACTGGCATTTTTACTCTACATTTTATCGAAACTTTTGAACAAACAAACACACAATTCCAATATTATGTTTTATACATAAATTAACCTGGAAAGGACAATGAACAAAATTTATATGGAGCCTGGTACTGAAAATGAAAAATTTTACATTTTGAGGGGAAACGAATTACACTTAATATGTATTTTCCATGGTCACATGAAATCAGTTTACTCAAGTTTAAAATGACGTTCTAATCGATAAATCAATTAAAATTTTTATTTAATTTTACATCGCAATTGTAAATTGATTCCACAATGACATGTTACATTACAAAGGAAATGTAAAATACAAAACAAATTTATTTTTACGCGTTGCAAGGGAAATGATTTTCATGTTTATTACGTATTTTTAAACTAAAATTTAATACTTTTGTTGAGTTGCAAATTTACAATATATACAGTTGACATTGAGTTGCCATTTTTAAATATTGTAAATTTTTTTACTGTGAGTTTGTTGTTCTTTAACCTATTAAAACATAATTTGCAACCCAATTAAATAATTTTTCCCATTCGGGTTTATATCTCTGTGTGTATACTTTAGATTTAGGTCCAGCACCACTTTGTGAATGTTGTTCAGCAAACGCGTAAGATCTGCCATTACTCTTTGCTTTGGTATATTTTACTGTTTTATTTTATAATATAATTCTTTCTTCAATACTGAAACTTAACTTATTCCTGCCATTAGACGGTTTTTTTGGTGCAGTGCTAAAAAAAATCCTCTAATAATATTATTTCGTAAGCCTGCTTAATAAATTTTTTTTTTAACTTACTCTGAGTTTTCTATCGCTTGAAAATATTTCTTCATTTTACGCCAACAAAACAACTACCGTCAAAGGCGGGAACAGCAGCAGCAAAACATAACTATTTTGACTGAGTGATAAGCAAAATTTGGTGGCAGTTCGACTGTCAATAATGTATAAACACCAGCGCCTTTCATACATCTATTTGTATGAAGAATAACAAATTTGGCCGCAGACGAATGGCATTGGACGCAACACACAAGTCAAGTAAATTCTTAGGAGATGCTATGTTTATAATGAATTTAAAATTTAAAAATTGTATCGATTATGCTGTAGTACGCACATAGTTTTTATAAAAGCTAAAATGTACCAAATTTAATACCATTTTACAAAAGTAACCGCCGTGGCGGTGACAACGTTGATTTTTAATCGTCATAATCTAGATTGCAAATCATTGTCTGTCGAGTCTATAACAACTGTTTAGTAGAGTAAGTTAAGTAGCCAAATATTATTCTGTTCACAATCATTGATAGTGATGCGATATTATCCATACTTCATATTAATATTCGTATACACTCATTTTATACTGACCGTGATGTATATGTTTTAAATATATTTTAAGCTTAATTTTCTGATAATCTTTATTAATGACCACGAAAATCAATTCAGGAGAGAATAAATAAATTTATTAATATGTATGTAACCCGTATGTGATTGCATAAAATCAACAACGTACGAGTATGTATAGAGTTCATTTAAATTTGTATGCATTCACAAAAGGAATCAGTTCATAAAGGCACTGCCACTTAATAAACACCTTCCATCAATATTCATCCATCTCCATTGAACCATGTCAATAGGTTAAATGCAAAATATTAATTTTAAGCTTTTTGTGTATGAAAATTTTATGGTGGCCATAAGCTGCGGGTAACAAAGGACCGATCGAATTGACTCTTTTCAATTCTATCCACAAAGCTTTTCCGTTACAAAGAATTATGCCCACTACAAAAGTAATTACCTTCATAATAAAAAAATCAATTGATTTAAAATAAACTAGTGAAATTTACAAAACTTAATTATTGAGTCAAACATTTTGAGAAGAAATATTTTTTTATAGCCTCGATCATGGGTGCGCAGAGTTAGTTTTTAAGAAGCGAGCCAAATTTAAAAACAGCGAGTTTATGGCGGTCCACTGAAAACAAGATTTGTTTTTGATTTTTTATATACATACTTGGCGGAGCCGTCGGCGTTGCCCGGCGATAATATAGATACTTAGATGGTGGTTAGAGATAAATAATATCTAAGCTTTTATCTGACTCGATCACCCGATTTCGTACTCTAGGGTTTCCCTCTGTGTCTGCTTGTGTGTCTGTGTGCGTGTGTCGTGTCCCTAAGCAATTAAAAACACTACCTTCTTTAAATTACACCTTTTTATTCTAGATAACCGTTATTACTATTACTCCGACCACTTTCTAATTAAAACCCCAACTGACCACACCAATTTAGTTGTGCACCACGAAAACTTGCACACGGAACTCGGAAGTAGAATCTGATACTCAACATATGTAATTATTATGATGCGGTAATATTCTACAACCGATGACGAGACTGCTGGCCAATATTACTGATAGCAAGCAGCTGTGCTGTTGTAAACAAAGCGGGCAATAACCGTGGTCTATGCGAAGTAGCATGTATAATCACTGCCGCCATAATGTAAGCAATCATCACACTATTTAGCAATAAGCGGGCACTTTACTGTGCGAAGTAAAGTGTTTCGCTATTGCTTTCTACTTTAATACCGGTACACCTGCCAGCCTGCTACTTCCGTGTACCAGAAGACTGGGCCACAACACGTGTATGAGTGTGCGTGCATATATTCATATGTGTGGGAGAGTGTAGCTCTCTACGTCGACCCGCTCTCATGCAGTGCCCAAATATGTATATAGTAGTAAGTAAGTAAGTAAGTAGTAAGTAGTAAGTAGTAAGTAGTAAGTAGTATAGTTGCCCCATTGGTCCCCTTTTCGAACTGTATTTCCAATTTTCATGAAAACACCGTGTACACAATTTCAGTTCTCCACGTGCGTCGGCGCGTTCTCTAACAATTTCCAAATATATAGTGAAACATCAAAGTTTTGTATGGCAACATTAAGAAGAGGTTTCCCGATTCAGACCATTTTTGTAATTTTATTTACTATTGCTATGAAAACACCACGTACCAAATTTCAACTCTCTACGAAGGAGCTACCCGAGTTAGTCCGTTGTTTTTCAATTTTTCTGAAAACGTCGTGTACAAAATTTCAGCTTTCCACATCTACGCGTTGTCAGGCAATTTTTTTACTTCTAGCGCCATCTATCGTGTCCAAAACTATTCTATCTCTCAAGCTGGAACCAACCAAACACATTCAAGAGATTTAATTGAAATCGGTTGTGCCGTTTCGGAGATTAGCGTGTACAACCACAGTGACACTGGATTTTTATATATTAAGAGAAGATAAATGTGTATATTTAATATAAAAGTAATTTTACAATTTTTCGGAAAGTTAGGAAATGTCCGGAACTAATTGTGTTGTGGCGAACCTTAAAACTGCTTCCAAGCTTTTGATATGGTTCATTATTGAGAAGGTTTCTTCAAAAATATATGTTGAACCAAACAAAGATGCGCAACGTGCACACAAATTTGGGTAATTTTCCTTATCCAAACATTTATAAAAAAATGTTAAATCCCCCTTATCATTATATTTTTGCATTATCATTTCGCATGGCTGCAGGTCTATGAATTCTAATTGTCGATTTGAGCCAGCTTCTTGTGGGTTAGTTGAAAAAGATTCGAAAATAGTTTGAATTGAATTTTATATTCTTTTAATTCTTCGAATCTGTTGGCGAGAATTTCTATTAATTTTGTAATGTTTCCAGCATAAATTTGGCAAAATTCCCTTTTATACGCTAGATTAAATCATAGGCGTATACTAAGTTTGTCATTCCATTTTTAACACCTATAAATAACGATGGTAGAGCAAAATGGATTGGACCCACGCATAATATGAACAGTTATTTTGACTTCTGCATGTCCGTCCGACAGTCCTCACGATAACTAGAGAACACGTGTACTTCGAGACCCGAAATTTTGCACATAGACTTTAAAATAAAAATAAAATTGAGTTCGAAAATGAGACAAATCGGGTAACTCCTTCGTAGGGTTGCCATACAAAAATTTCATTTTTTACTACATATTTGCTCACTACTTGAGAACGCGTCAACGTAGAGAGTAGAAATTTTGTGCACAGTGTTCTCATAAAAATAGTAAATACAATTTCGAAAATGGACTAAATCGTGCAACCCTTTGTGTTGCCATATAAAATCTAAGATTTTTACGTGTACTGTGAAAATGATCAGTCTTAGACAGTTTTATTATACTAAAAACTGCTTCAGAACACTAAATCCTATAAAATTGGTTATAATCACTTTTTCTGTCTGACGAATCGTTCTAGAAATATATCCGAAAAACCACTTCAAAAATCAAGCTTGCACAGATGGGTGACCATGCGAAATTTCAGATGGGCATTCATCTAAGGATTTATCATAAGAATTGTTCTTAGACCAATTCCAGCTTTGTCCATGCAAAAAGTGGGTGTAAAATAACTTCAATTTCATTTCAAAACATTCCAGATGATTAGCCCTATCTGCCATAAATTTGATTTTTCCTTGAAGCTTCAAATTTAGTAAGTTTAAATGAGTAAGTAATTCACTAAGCCATATTTCATGTTGAAGTTCTGAAATATTTCTTTCCTTCTCATCAAACTCAAAAACCGAGAAAATTTATACTAAAAACTCAATTTCTTCCACTTAAAAAAAGATTTTTGTTCCAATGATTAACAAAATCATGGGAAATAGGATAACCTAATAATTTTACTAATCAAATAATATATTTATTTCAGATTTTTAAGAAAAAACACAATTTTTATGTGTTATCGGCCGAAAAAGTTTTTCAACCGAAAAATTTGGTCGATAAAACATAAAAGTTGTGTTTTTTTTAATCTGAGATAAATATACCTACTATTTGATTAGTAAAATTTTGTTAATCATTGGAACAAAAATCTTGTTTTAAAGTGGAATAAATTGAGTTTTTCGGTTTACATTTTCGGTTCTTATTTATGATGTGAAAGTGCCTTTAGTGGATTATTCAATGAAATCGCAATAATTAGTGTTTTCGACCCTCGAAAGTAGTAGTAATTCCCGCCAAATTATCGAAATTTAAGTTAGCAGCCTTGCACACATCTCATATTAATCTACAAATTATTTCCTGTTGCTGGTCCCTTTAACGACTTCATGGCCAACATTTCCTCAATCACTTCAAAATTGCCAGGTATTTTGCGCAAAAAATCATAAACTTTAATATTAATGAAATGTCTGTGAATTCATATGCGGCAAGAGAAAAATATAAAAAAATTTGCACATTTTTCTTAAACTGTGTAATACTCTTCGCTGTATTTTCGTTCTGTTCGAAAGATTTTCGAACTTTTTTTTTCTGATGTAGTCGTTATACATTTTCTAATAAGTTTTCCTTCAGTAAATAGACAAGATGATTTTGCAATCAAAAGTGTAATGTTATAGCTAGTTGCCAGGGAAATCTTAGCATCTTAGTTAATTTTTCTGCTTTGCTGTGAGACTAATGGCCTAAAGGCTTCTCACTTAAACACCACACAGCACACTTACCGGAGGGGCAGAACTACGGAGACTGCTCTCCACTCAATGGTTACTGTCATTTATAGCGCACTGGATTGTGGACTGTTTACCTTGGGAGCATTTCTCGACATCGAGGGGCTTTTGACAGCGTCACCCCGGAATCGCTATGTGAGGCAGCTCGTCGACATGTTGTTGACCGCACTGTAGTGCGATGGATTGATCAAATGCTAAGATGACGACACTTAACTGTGTCAAAAGATTTTGTTCTTCCAAAACTTTTTGGACATTTTCTGCAACTCTCTCCCCTTATCAAGCACCTTGGCGTCTTCCTTAACTCGAAGCACGTAGAGGGAAAAGTTAATGCGTATATAAGGATCTTCGCTCAATGCAGGAGAACCTTTGGCAGCACATGGAACATGAGACCGAGGGCTGTGCATTGGATGTACTCCTCGATCGTCAGACCCATGCTCACATATGTCTGCTGTGTATGGTGGCCCAGGACGCTTGTGGCGACTGCGATCCAGAAGCTGGCGGGTGTGAAAAGGCTTGACTGCTTGGAAATTACTGGCTCCATGTGATCTATGGCTACTGCGGCTCTTCAGGTCCTACTCAATCTGCCACACCTGGATTTTGTCACTCAGGCAGAGGCCAGAAAGGCTGTGTGCAGATGGCGCTCATGGGGATGTTCTGAGGACGGCTGGACTGATTCTTTTCATTGTTCTCTGGCGTATCGGCTGGACTTGGAAAACCCTCTGGCTTTCCCGTAAGGGAATCGTGACCTAAGTAAAGTGTCTTATCGAGCCTTCCCCGGTCTGTTCTGAAAATGTTCACCGACGGTTCTCTCATTAATAAGGGAGGTGGCGTGGGTGTCTATTTTCCTGAGTCTGATTTTGGAATGGAGTACTCACTTGGAAGAGACACCACGGTCTTCCAGGCTGAAGGCTTCGCCATCTCAATTTCAGCGAAGTTTGCCCTTGATTTGCAAATCAAGGGGACCGAAATTACGATCCTTTCGGATAGTCAGGCTGCATTGGTGGCTTTGAGTGGCCCTCGGATTACGTCTAAGTTACTGGGAGATTGCAGGTCGTCATAGGATAATTTGTTTATTCACAACAAAGTGTCCCTTCTGTGGGTTTCTGGTCACATGGGGATCATGGGGAATGAAAGGGCTGACCTTTTAGCTACGGATGGCTCTAATTTTCCGCTCCTGGGACCGGAGCCCACTGCTGGTGTTGCCACCTCGAGTATCGGGTCTCGCATCAAATCGGCTGTTCATAGGAAGCATCTGCAGAGATGGGAGGAGCTGAGTACTTACTTGTAGGTGTACAAAACTGTCACTTGATGGGGCCAATGGGAGTATCTCCGATTTTCTCATGGGGCTCGGAAGGAAACAATGTACAACTGTGGTTGGCATCATCACCGGCCACAGCTCACTTCACGCTCATCTCATAAGGATGGGAGTTGTTGACAGCCCTGAGTATCTATCCTGCCTGGAGGGAAAGCCTGAGACAACCGAACACTTTTTGTGTGAGTATCCGGCCTTCGCCCGGTGCAGACTGATACTCTAGGGTCTGCCTTTCTATTTGTAGATAAAAACCTTCCACACAAAGACCTGATGCGCTTCATCAAGAGGACAAGAAGGTTTTAGTGAATGGGCTTCTAGCAGGACAGCACAATGGGTCGCTATGGCCTCCGTGCTTGGGATGGGTTTTCTCCTGTTCCCCTGTCTCTTAAAAAAAATATTTGTTTGAGATAATCGAATTTTCCAATCGAAATTTTCCCTGAATCTTACGATAAACGTGGTGATTCGTCTCCTAATGGCAATTTGTATTAAACGCTTCAAGCAAGAAATAGTTTTTTGACAAATTAAACATAAAACGTCACTATTTTGCTCAATAACAAATTATTTTTCGGGCCTAACACTGTTGAATTTTATATTTTTTAATCCCAGTTTTCTTTTCATGGTAGGTGCCATTTATTGAACTGTTAAAAATTACAAAAAAAAAAGCAATACGAAATTAAAATTAGTTTTTAAATAAAAGGTAAATAATTCACATCTTTATATATTTGAACACGAATTAAAAATTATCTTTAGTAATCTTACAGATTTACACACAAAAGCGAAAGAATTTTATCAAATTTTAATAAATGTTCTTGCAAAAATTACTAGGAAGAAAAAACTGTATAAATGAATATTAGAAAATAAACAAGAAATCAAAATAGTGCGTCACTATGCGAACTATATTATTTATGGCATCATCCAAATTTTTTCGACAATAAAGCGGATAGTACTTGACCTTGCAGAAGAGATTTCTTCACAATTTACGGAAAAATCGAAAAAATTAAGGAAAAACAAAAACCAATAATGAATAGTCCTTAGTAGTGCTTGGAAATATTTTTCATTCAATTTTCTGATAAAGTCACAAAAATTAATTGTGTGATGGGCCACATATGGCTGCAATTTGTGCATCCTTGCCCTAGATGTTGAGATCACAGGGTATACTAAGTTTATCATTCCATTTGTAATGCACAGAAATACTGATGGTAGAGCAAAATGGATTGGTCACCCACGGAAAATATTAAAAATTATTTTGATTTTTGAATGTCTGTCTGTCTGTCTGTTCGTCCTGACGATAACTCGAAAACGCGTTGACTTAGACAGACAGCTGAAATTTTGCACGAATAATTTTTATGAATAAATCAACTGTAACTTCGAAAATGGAACCAATCGGGCATCTCGCTAGCAGGGTTGTCATACAAAAATTTTGCTCTTTACTGAAATTTGGTATATGGGGTTCTCATAGCAATGATAAATTAAATTTCAAAAATGGACTAAATCGGGCAACTCCTTCTTGGTGTTGCCATATAAAAATTATTTTTTTTAATTTTAGGTATACTGAAAACGATCAGTCCTAGACGTTTTTATTCTACTGAAAAGTTCCTCAGAATATTAAATCCTTTGAAATTGGTGATATTCATTTTTGGTGACCGACGAACCGTCTAGAAATATATGCGAAAACGTACTTAGATGGGTGCGACCTTACGAAATTAAATACGGGCATTTATCTACGATATGATAAGAATTGGTTTAAACCAGTTCTAGCTTTATTACTAATTTTTAACAAGAATCAAGTAACACATGCTTATATATGTACAATTCTTATATACATGTTGGAATTTCTCTGAAAGAGACGGCTCAGTGGGAAATATCCGGAGCGTTCCAAAGGAAGTCGGTTTTGAGCGCTTCCAATTAACTGCAAAGAAAGCTTACTAGAAGCTTTTTTAGAAAATATATATTTCGAGGTGTGAAGGGCTCCAAATTCCGACCAAGTGTATGACTAAAGGAGTTTTGGTTCTGGTACTCATATACTCAACTCTATCTCTCTTTTAACTATAAAGTATTTTATTTTTCTGTTTACTTGGCAATTGAAGAAAAGTACTGATCATTTCACACCTAGGACTACTATTTCTGAACCATTTTGGCCAACTCATCAGCCATCTCCTTGCCTAAGATATCCTTATGGCCAGGTACCCAGCATGGGGTCACCTTGTGTCTTATAGCCAATTCCTCAAGGCTAGTCTTGCATAACTGCACCAATTTTTGATTTTACCAGCACAGCATCCAGCGCCTTGATGGTTTTCTGGCTGTCAGTATATGTACATATATGCACATCGATACCAATGTTGCCGGTTGATAAATCGCTGCGAGCTCTGCATCAGAAACACTGCATTTGAAAAAAAGTAGGGCAAAAGGATTAGTAGAATCGAACAAAATAGTAGTAAATTTGAAAAAGAGATAGTAGAATTTCAAATGTTCATATTACATTATATTATATTCTATACTATTATAAACAATTCTGTTGATGGACTAGCACTACCAGCCACTCGATGTGTCGCTATTTGCAATTTGTAAACTCACAGAGCTTCCTAATACGTTTTACACCTTTCTTACTAAGAAATTTGGCAACTAAAGCAATGCATCTCACCTGTAAAAATTGAAGCGTGTGAGTCATAACATAGCAATCATCCATGGGTGAAGTTAGTTCATAAATTTCATAAAGGAAATTTCCGTTTGCGTTCATTTAGTTAAACCTCTCCAAAATTGGAAGGATTCAATAGAAAATTAGTTTTTATGCTCATGATTTTTATCTTTTTATCTTATTTTATTTGGATATGGGCGGTATATTTGGAATCTGGAGTAGAGCTCGGATACTCCGGAGTACACAACTCATGGCAAGAAAACGGTAGCAGATCTACTCAGATTGGAGTATGGTGAGATCACTGCTCAGAGATTTCACAGATCACCCAGCAAGCGGCCGGAAGCATACAAGAGCATACAAACTCAAACACTATGCCGTCAACTCCACAATGCCTTACAACATCTCGAAAGATTAGGTTATAGTTATACGTCAGCAAATTACCCAGCTCGGATGAATTACGAAAGCACCTGCCAAGTATCGCTCAAATCTAAGGTTTTCTTGGTGGGGGAGTACTGTGGCGGTGAATATAAGTTAATATTGCATTTGGCGGTCCTCAGAAAATTCGAGAGGGCGAATGGTTTTCTAATACAATTCAGTGAAGTACTCTGGGATTTGCGAAAGTGTCAAATAGTAGGCCGAAAAAAAAAAATTAGAAAAACAATTTTAGCCATTTTAGAAAAACAATTTTTGCATAATAAAAAGCTTCTAAGGGATTCCTCAGCTATATCATTTAACTCAGCAGTACCTATTAAGAAGAATCTAATCTGGGTATTACACGAGGAAGTACAGCTTGAATGCAAGTCCAACGCGTTTTTATATTTGACAGCAGCTTGCATGCAAGTTCATTTAAAAAGCAAAAAGCTAGATTTGGTCTATCAAGGAGAGGGTCCCTACTCGTCATCACCGATTGCGTCCAAATTCACAGTATAAGTAGGGCTTGACTAGAAATGAAAGTGATGCAAGTGGGAGCTCCAGATGACCAAGCGAAATAATGCATAATGTAAGGGAACCCGGGGTTTTGTAGGTTACCCCTTGGAAAATACGCGTAAGTTATCGCGGTTAAATTGCAAGAGAATTTGAAAGGAAGTGCCAAATTCATTCGGGTAAAATGCCAAACACAAAGGAGGTATGTAGATTTTCGATTCTGCAAATCTTGAAAATTTTTCAATAATATTTACCCCTACTCGCTCAGAACACCCGAATTCGGGAAATGAGAAACTTTTTCTCATTGGTGAATATGAATGACTTTTAAAATCGAATTTTTTATCCGATTTTGATGAAATTGTGTACGAATATTCTACCCAGTTGGTAGAATATAAAATAAATACCCCTACCCCTGGAAAATAGTTTTTTTTTTAATATAATAATATATAAGTAACTCACCACATTTTACCACTCTGTAACCCGCCGCCATACGAATCTCATAATAGTTTCAGAAAATCAAAAAAACAAAAGCTCACAATGAACTCAACAAAAAGAATTTTGAAATTCGGTTGGAATTTGACCGAGAGGTAAAGGTGCAAGCTTTACAGTATATGCTGCTACTTAACGTAAGTTGAAAGTCATTAGCAAACCTCGCAATCTTATTTTGGAAAATGCTCCTAAACTAATTGGGGTAATGACTTCTGGGTTTCTGTATATGGAAGATAACAGATTATAGATAATTGTAAAGGTTAAATGTTGCGAAAATACCCGCAAGATGGTTGTGGTTGTCCAAAGTGTTAATTTTAACCCCGGGTTCACCTATATTATACATTCTTTCGGTTTCGCTTGGCCATCTGGAGCTTCCACTTGCGTCACTTTCATTTCTAGTTAAACCCAACATACACCTTTAATTTGGACGAAATCTGTATTCACGAGTAGTGACCCTCTCCTTGTAAGACTAATTCTTACGATACCCTAGATGAATGCTCGTATGAAATTTCGTATGGTCACCCATCTGTGCAAGTTTGATTTTTGAAGTGGTTTTTTGCATATATTTCTAGAATGGTTCGTCGGACAGAAAAACTTATTATAACCAATTTTATAGGATTTCTGAAGAAGTTTTTAGCACAATCGTTTTCACAGTATATGTAAAAACCTAAATTTTTATATGGTAAATATAGTGGAAGAATAAAAGAATTTTTAAGAACTTTTAGTTACTTTTAACTATTCTCAATCAAATCATAAATACAAGAGGAAAAACGTGGCTTAGTAGGCTAATTACAAATTGATAAATGCAAAAGGGAAAATCATCTGTCTCGTTGGCTCAGTAGTAAGAGCAGTCGCCCGGCAAGCGAAAGGTCCCGGTTTCAAACACGGACGAGGCGGTTGTTTGTTTGTTTTTTCTTCTTGTATTTATTATTTAATTTAGAATCGTTAAAAATAAAATGTATTTCTATGCGCCTTTTTTTAATATATACTCGTTCCTCCAAATGTTCAAACCCAGATACGCCTCTGGTTTATCACCGGACTTTTTGACTGCCAATTATATTATCCAGTGCTGCCACCCTTTTACTCCTTCTTGGGGCATGATAGACTTACCGTTAAACCAGGATACGTTCTGCAATGCTCCGTTCTGACTCAAATGCATACTTACAAACATACACACATCCATTAACAACAAAATACATATATGTTCATGCCAAAAATAAATTTCGATAGTTCATGTTTACTTTGCAATGTTTTGTAATTAGGATTTGTGAAAATAACACGTTTTCTAATTTCTAGGGATTTGGTCGCTATACGCAAACTATTTTTTTTCTTTTACCAATGATAGGATTAATATAATTGTAAAGGAATACGTCGGAATATTCGCATTCGTTGCACGCAAATTTATTTACATTTAAGCTCTGAATAAACTAATTAGAGCTTTGGAATTTTGTCATTATAAGCAATTCATTCAGACAGTAAATCAAGATACTTCTACATAAAAGTTGTTCTTCTTAGAGCATTGATTTGATGTCTTTTTAAAAATATCTTCAATACCAAATTCCCTGTAATAATATTTTTTTATATGAAATTTAAGCACGAAAGTACAAAAAGCATTTCGTATCAACAAGAACTTAATACTCTTCAGTTCGGCTGGCTCTTGCTTGCCGTATATGCCTGGAAAGAGCCAAGTTGACCTCATTTATATGCACTCAGTTAAAATTTGCGTGTGAACTATATGCCCGCTTAGGGCTAATCTACTGAGTACAAAGTAAATACTTTTACACTCAGAATTTTAAGTGATTGCATATAAATGAGGTCAACTTGGTTTTTTCCAGGCATATATGGCAAGCAAGAACCAGCCCTATTGAAGAGTATTAAGTTCTTGCTGATACGAAACGCCTTTTGCCCTTTCATCAGTTGCTGTTGCAACTTTAGCAACAATCTCTTTTGTGAATATTGTTTAAGTCGATAACAATTTTCTACGAAAAGTTTTCTTGATTTTGCTGTATAAATTTAAATCTTCCTAATCCTATCTGTATTAAATTTTCACTTGGGTCTTGCAAAATTATATCAGTTGAGCCTAGTAAAACTTTCAACTTTCTATGCAAAAGGCGCTTGCCTCGGCTGTTATAAAAAAATTCTTTACTAAAGTCTGGATGTGATAAAATAGGAACAGTCGAGCTTGTTTCCTAATTCACAGAATGTTTCTTCGCAGACTACAGTGAACTTAATCATTTTCGTAATAAATTTGTTATTGGCTTCACAGTTTTTGAGAAATTAAGTATAAATCGGCGGTAATGAATCCCAGAAAAGCTTTAATATATTTTAGATGAAGATAAAATTTGATTTAACTCCATTTTCTGCGCTTACATTATTTCCGTCCTTAAGAAATGACACTTTTCTGCTTGAAGTTTTCAATTAGCATCACAATTTCTATAGTGAGAAGTAAGATACCACAAAGCTCGTAAACTTAAAGCATACATTCATTCCATTTTATATTATTTTATGCATAGAAGAAAAGTACGGGAACAGACCAATTGTAATCAAAACAAATCTAACCTGTCAATTTAAGTGAGCTTTACAAAAATGTCACAGCGAATACAATTCAACTCTAATTTCAGAGTTGTTATTTGCAAGATAATATTAAAAGGTTCCCTCCATCATTGCTATCATTGTATTTTATTATTTATAACCGAAATGCCACGAAGTTTCGTTGAAAAATCTACACGAAGCGAATTGTCAAGAAAACTGATTGACAGATTGAAGAACACGTTCCTCAATAATTTATCTTTTTCCATGGATAAATTGCCACAACCATTTTCCATCCATGTTCCCGTACATTACATACGAAACCCCTCTCTGACATGATACGAGTTCAATAAAAAACTTCTCTTTCTCTGCGCCTGAATTAAACATTTGTTTTCCACTTTCAATTTACTGGAGCAATCAACCGTACTTTGGTATTTTTGATTTATTTCTTCGAACATGTGAAAATGAGATCCTGTTTCTCATGATAAGTTGACTAATTGTACTTTCGCTGTACCTTTATAATGACTAACTATGTACAGGTGTAAAAATTTCATGAGTAGATTGATACATCGTGCATAATTATTTCTATTTAGAATGTAAGGCAATTAGTTAATGACAGATTTTTCAAAACCTTGTCTGCTTCGACGTAGATAAGTTTCTAAAATCATTAGTAAATAATATGGGCCCATTTGGATAGAATTTCGGCAATATACATATAGAGGAAGTTCGGCGATTATGGCACACCATAAGGGTTTACGGTAATAAAATACAAAGTTAATGAGATATATTTATATTTATTGTTCCATTCAGTCTGAAACTCAGTCAAGTATCTTATCCTAACAGTTAAAGTATTTATTATAATAATGTCCTCAGAAGTTGATGAAATCGCATCTTTTTTTATGCGTCGCCAAGTGATGCTAATTATGACTCAAACTTATTTTATTGAATTAATTCTAAAAACAAGTCTTTTATTTTTCATTTTTGTCGTATTGTGCATTTTCTCATATCTGTGCATTTTTCCCAACTTTTGGATCATTTTTTACTTTTTAAATTATTTTTTCTAATGTAACTGTAGGGTAAGGTGGGGCGCATTCGTGACTGGGCACATTCGTCAGTGTCATTATTTCCAACTTCTGAGAAGCCAGGAAGATGAATTAGCGAGTTATTTGAAAAATTGTTCGAAATTACATCACGGATTGACATATTCAATGTTAAGGAAATTTGCCTATGACTACTCTAAGTGCAACAACCTAATTTATCCTAAATCTTGGGATATAAACAAACAAGCTGGCAAAGATTGGCTGTTGGGTTTTATGAAAAGAAATTCATCTATTTCGTTATAAAAGCCCGAAAACATAAGTTTGGCCAGATTAAATGGATTCAACAAAAAAGCAGTTGGTTCCTTTTTCGAAAATTTAAGGAAATTGTATGAACGACATCATTTTACACCGCAAGACATATATAATCTTGACGAAGCTGGCATAACAATAGTTATGGAATCTCCAAGGGTAAAAATAATCGAAGCATAAAGAACTAATCTTACTTCTAATTTACTTAGGTGATTGCTGAGAAAGGATTGCGGGCTGTATCACAAGCTGTATCTGTCAAAAGAGGCAGCTTGGTAACGATGGTAGGTAAAATACGTGCAAACGGAAACCATTTGCCTCCTATTAATATTTACCCTCGTATAAGAATGAATGAAAGATTTCTTACTGATGCATTGACTGAATCTCTAGCTCTATTGATTGCAGAAATTTTTCTTAATGTTTTAAGAAAAATCAAGAAAAATACAAATTGTATGAAAATAAGTCCAATATTGTTGCTTCTCGATAATCACTCATCATACTGCTCCTTAGAAGCCATTATTTTTTGTCGTGAAAATGGAATTAATTTGTTGACCTTTCCACCCCATACATCACATAAGTTGCAGCCACTCAATTTCACAACTTTTGGTCCATTCAAAAAGTTTTGCAAAACCTCCTTCTCTGATTTCACAGTAAATAATCAAAAAGCAAAAACCAATTGGCGCTTTCGGCACGCACAATCTCAGTGAGACAAGTGAGATAATCTCAGTTGGCTCACTGAGACTGCACTTTCGGTGAATTGACTTAGTTCCATATTGAGCTACAAAATTAGAACCCAACCACTAAGCAACTGAGACAAGTGAAACTAAATATTCTTGTCTCAGTTGACTCATTTTCGTTATTTTGTGATTTTAATTACTAATTAAAGTTTAGTGAGCTATTTGAATAAACTAACAACACTTTCCTCAATTTATTTCTATCGAATTCTGTGGTCAAAATTATATAAATGTCAAAATGAGAAAATCAGCTGATTGGTTTGAACTGAGACAACTGAGACGGTTGCTCAAAGTTTTGTCTCAGTTGTCTCACTGAGACAGTGCTTGCCGAATGCCCCTAATATATGAAACTGCAGATCTGAGCAAGCAACCATTTTTAAAGGCTTTTTGTCCTGAAAATACTGCAAAGGGTTTTGCAAAAACGGGAATCTTTTCATTCAATTCGGACATATTTTCGAAGTCGGAGTTTTCGGGAGGAAATTCATGTAGCGATAATGACTGTATAGAAATTTCATCGACAAGCTCTGTGACCGTTGCAACTAATCCAGAAATTTTACGTCCGTATCCTAAAATAACTGCAAAGAAAACAAATGCGAGATCTGGATGGTCCTGCATGTTCCGGATACCCCTGAAAAAGAAAAACTTGTAGAAAAAAGCAGAAAGGAAAATTAAACGGAACTATGAAAACGAAAAGCTGCTAGAGTAATAATTTTTACATCTTCTGAGTCAGATGATGAAACCGAAGTGTCTTATGCTGAGTCTTGTACGTCTGGTGGCAAATGCGTGTTTTTTGATGATGAAGATGAAGTGTATAGAATCGACAGAACTGAGTAAAGAACTAAATGCTGATAAAGTTTTATCATTGAATAATGTTGTACTAGCGAAATTTGCGTTAAATCGGCCAGTCTTTTACGTTTGCCAAATTATTTCTATTGGAAATAATTTATTCACCGTGAAATTCTTCAGAAAATGTGCAGGAAAATATATCTTCAATGAACCCAGCATTTAAGATGTTTCTTTCATATCAAGATCTGACGTGGTAATGAAATTACCAGAACCAATTCATCCACAAGGTACATCGAGAGCAAAGAATTAATATATTTTTGATATCGATTTATCAAAATATTATATAAAATAAATAAAACAGTATTATTTGATTATCTATTATATTTATTTAATTTTTCCGGTGATTAAAATGAAGATCTCACTTTATGTTTTGTTATATTACTCTTTTTTTTACATAATTTGTGAAGTTTCATTATTTTTTTCTAATGTATATACATTGTTATTAATAAAGTCAGACATTAAATAAATCGATAATCGAAAAAGAATTGCTTGCTATACACTGGGGAATCAATTTTTTTAGACCCTATCTTTATGGGAAGAAGTTCACAGTTGTAACAGACCATCGCCCGCTCGTCAGCCTCTTCACACATAAGAATCCTTCTTCGAAACTAACAAGAATTCGTTTAGACCTAATGGACTATGATTTTGAAATTGTGTATTAACAGGGAAAAATGGATGCAAACGCAGATGACCTGTCAGGAATAAAAATGGACTCTAAGAAATTAAAGTCAATGATACCAAAAGAAATAAACATTATCACACGTAATATGGCGAAAAAGCAGCAAAACAGAATGGAGAAAAGAGATAGCGTAGAATCAGACCAACTCTATATATGGGAATGCACATTCATCTCCGACATAAGAAATATTAAGAGGATATAATCCGATACAGCGTACGCACAAAAAAATTCGAAAGATAAAAGTTTGCCAGAAATATATATAACTAAGAAAGGGGTAACCATTCAGTATAGCGATAATCGTATATTTAACTCTGGTTACATAATGGAGAAGCTGATAGGAGTACATAAATAAGTGTGATAATTGTGCGAAGAATAGATTCAAAAGATACACAAAAGAACCTCTGGTGATAACAGACACACCAAACAGTTGTTTTGAAAGAAACTCAGTTGATACAGTAGGACCTTTAAGAATGTCAAATGGTTTTAGATACATTCTAACGCTGCAATGCGAATTGACAAAGTTCGTAGAGGCGTACCCGATGGAAACGAAAGAAGCGAGATCTATAGCAAAAACAACTGTTGAACGATTCAGTTTGAAGTATGGATGTTTCAAAACATTGAAAACAGACAGAGGTACAGAATTTGTACTACTCAAAAACATTTGCGAATTTCTGAACATAAAACATGTCACATCCACACCGTTCCATCACGAGACACTGGGATAGATTGAACGAAATCATAGAGTGCTAAACGAATACTTAAAAACATTCTCGAAAGAAGACAACTGGGATGAACTAATTCCGTACTATGTATTCTGCTACAATACAACACCACACACAGATACAAGTTATACACCATTCGAATTAGTGTTTCGAAAAATAACAACACTACCAGCAGAGATTCTGAAAAGTAAGGAACAAATAGATAGCATACACAGTTATGCAGGAGAAGTGGCAAAAAGGCTGAAAAGAGCTCATGAAAAAACCAAAGAACTATTAGAAGAAGCTAAAAAAGAGCGGAAGATGACGAAAGATAAAAACTCTAACCCCTCAAATTTCAACGTCAACGATTGCGTATACTTGAGAATGAATTCCAGAAAGAAATATGAAAGCCCTTCCGACGGCCCATTTAAAATTATTAAACGAAAATGAGTAAACTCCACAATACTAATAAAAGAAAAACCCAAAGACGTACACAATAACAGGTTAATAAAATGTAAATTTAAGTAAGGTATTATTTCAAGATAATTAATAAAATATAAAGCATTATGTTCATAAAAATAATAGAATAATATCTCCGTAATAGTAGCGCTAGAACAAAAGAAAAATAATTAGCAAATAAACCTGTATTAACAAAGTAATTAACCTTAAATAAAAATAATTAATAGCATACAAAAATCATATAAATAATTTAGAACATGTTTAATTTAATAATATGCATAAGTTTATGTAACAGAATTTTTTTTTCTATTAAGGGTGAGGATGTAAAGCCATGACTACGGTCAAGAATTACAAACAAAAATTAAAAGAAAA